>CM060295.1:700676-777633 GCA_030684275.1 Acipenser oxyrinchus oxyrinchus
CTCTCTCTCTCCTTCTCCTCTCTCTCTCTCTTCCTCTCTCTCTCTCTCTCTCTCTCTCTGCTCTCTCTCTCTCTCTCTCTCCTCTCTCTCTCTCTCTCTCTCTCTCTCTCTCTCTCTCTCTCTCTCTCTCTCTCTCTCGCTCTCTCTCTCTCTCCTCTCTCTCTCTCTCTCTCTCTCTCTCTCTCTCTCTCTCTCTCTCTCTCTCTCTCTCTCTCTCTCTCTCTCTCTCTCTCTCTCTCTCTCTCTCTCTCTCTCTCTCTCTCGCTCTCTCTCTCTCTCTCGTCGCTCTCTCTCTCTCTCCTCTCTCTCTCTCTCTCTCGCTCTCTCTCTCTCCTCTCTGCTCTCTCTCTCTCTCTCTCTCTCTCTCTCTCTCTCTCTCTCTCTCTCTCTCTCTCTCTCACACACACACACACACTGGGGAAGGGAATTGCTTGGGTTTAGGAGTTGGCTGAGGGTTTTGGGGAGTTGGGGTTTTGGGGTTTGTAACCTTGAATGTAGCTGTTGAATGGAAGGCGTGTCCTTTTGGGGTTAATTGATATGTGCGCTCTTTTTTCCTCTCCTCTCTCTCTCTTTCTCATTTTTTCACTCCTTCCCCTCTCCTCTATTCACCCTCTACCCCCCACTCCACTCCTTTCTCCCTCTCTCTCACTCCTTTCTCCCCTCTCTCCATTCCCCCTCTCTCTCATTCCTCTCTCTCCCTCTCCATCCCCTCTCTCTCATCCCCCCTCTCTCTCTCTCTCTCCATTCCTCCTCTCTCTCTCCATTCCCCCTCTCTCTCCTCTCTCCATTCCCCCCTCTCTCTCTCTCCATTCCCCTCTCTCTCTCTCTCTCTCCATTCCCTCCTCTCTCTCTCTCTCCATTCCCTCCCTCTCCCTCCTCTCTCCATTCCCTCTCTCTCTCTCTCCATTCCCCTCTCTCTCCTCTCTCCTTCCCCCTCTCTCTCTCTCTCTCCTCCCTCTCTCTCTCTCTCTCTCTCCATTCCTCCCTCTCTCCTCTCTCCATTCTCCCTCTCTCTCTCCATTCCCCCTCTCTCTCTCTCTCTCCATTCCCTCTCTCTCTCCTCTCTCCATTCCTCCCTCTCTCTCCTCTCTCCATTCCCTCTCTCTCTCTCTCCTCTCTCCATCCCCCCTCTCTCTCCCTCTCTCCATCCCCTCTCTCTCCTCTCTCCATTCCCCTCTCTCCTCTCTCCATTCCCCTCTCCCCTCTCTCCATTTCCCTCTCTTCTCTCTCTCTCATTCCCCTCTCTCTCTCTCTCTCTCTCTCATTCCCCTCTCTCTCTCTCTCTCTCTCTCTCCTCCTCTCAGCACATGCAGGCTGATCCTCACAAGCCTGATTTCCCCAGTGACCTCCTCAGCCGAGTCCCAGGCTCCGGGTCCGTGGGCCCCCTCTCTGGCGCTCACGATCTCTCCCGCCCCTCCACCCTGTTCTCCGCTGGCGGTGAGTGCAGGACCACAGCAGGATCCGGATTTTAAATCAATAAATAAATAAGAAGGAACTGAATTTTTTTTTTTTTTAAATTGTTTCTTTCTCTCCTTGTTCACTGTTTTTGTTCTGTTTGTTTTTTTTTAGGGGCGGTCCATCCTGGCTCCTCCCCCTTCGCCCCGCCCACTGGACCCCCTAACCCTTTCTTAACCCGCCCTCACACCTAGGTAAGCAAACGTCCGGACCCGGTGTAACTAACATTTGTACCCCCAGGGAAACGAAAATCTGTCATTCCCCCACCCCAAATTTTTACAAAACCAGTAAAAAACTGAGATGGAAAAATCCAAATGCCCCTTTTAAATTACACTTTATTTTATAAAGCAGTTAGAAGGGAATATAGATATATAATTATAATTTTTTTTAACTCCCCAATACTAAATTGTAAAACAAAACAAAAAAAATGACAAATAAGTAATCATTTCTCAAACTACATCAACATAAATAAACAACAGCACATGCATACCACAAAATATATACAGACACTTCAGTAAATGCAGATCAAGGTATCAACTTATTCAACAGTGTCTGTTATGTTTTCTGTTTGTGTCTGTGTGTGTGTTTGTGTCTCTCTCTCTTTGTCTGTGTGTGTGTGTGTGTGTGTGTGTGTCTCTCTCTCTCTGTGTGTGTGTGTGTGTGTCTCCTCTCTCTTTGTCTGTGTGTGTGTGTCTCTCTCTCTTTGTCTGTGTGTGTGTGTCTCTCTCTCTTTGTCTGTGTGTGTGTGTCTCTCTCTCTTTGTCTGTGTGTGTGTGTCTCTCTCTTTGTCTGTGTGTGTGTGTGTCTCCTCTCTCTTTGTCTGTCTGTGTGTGTCTCTCTCTCTTTGTCTGTGTGTGTGTGTCTCTCTCTTTGTCTGTGTGTGTGTCTCCTCTCTCTTTGTCTGTCTGTGTGTGTCTCTCTCTCTTTGTCTGTGTGTGTGTGTGTGTCTCCTCTCTTTGTCTGTCTGTGTGTGTGTCTCTGTCTCTGTTTGTCTTTCTCTCTTTGTCTGTCTGTGTGTGTGTCTGTGTGTGTCTCTGTCTTTCTCTCTTTGTCTGTCTGTGTGTCTCTCTCTCTCTTTGTCTGTGTGTGTGTGTCTCCTCTCTGTGTGTGTGTGTGTGTGTCTCTGTGTGTGTCTCATTTAATTTCTCTTGTGTTTTGGGCATGATGGGTAATCTCAAGCGTGTACAGCGACAGCCAAAAGTTTTGCAGAAGCTAAAATTTGAGGATTAAGACAGAATCAAAAAAAAAGTTTATATATATATAATCTTTTATTTAACATCATGTAATCAAAAGAAACTACAAAATCAAATCTCAAAGTCTACGGAAGCCATAATGCAGTACAGTAAGTATTTCATGTTAGATTTTGAAATGTCACATTTTTCCAGTCAGTTTTTCATAAAGTATCTGGGAAAACTCCAAAGCGAAGCAAAACTTTGAGCCAGAGCTGTATAGTTGCGCAGTGGGTTTTTTTTTTTGGGGGGGGGGGGGTACTGGTACTAATTTGGCCCCTCCTCTGGTGTTTCAGATCATTACAGACGCAGCCCTCCTACACCCCCCTGGGAGCCCTCAGCAACGCCGCTTTGGGGGCTGGGAGCCCCAATATCGGTGAGCAGCAGTGGATTTTAGACACTTTTCTTATTTTGCAACATCCTTTTTCGTTCATGTGTGTTTAAACACAGCTGTGGGTTTGGTGTTGAGAGGAGAAAGGTCGTTCTGTGTTTTACGCTGTGGACAGGTTAAGCTCCTCAGGGGAGCGGCGGCAGAGTTTGCAAATCAAACCTCGTGCTTCTGCACAACTGGAAGCCATCCCTTCCTTTAGACTTTCGTTATCAAGTGTATGCAGAGGTGTATATTCTCGCCTTTCCTAATTTCACTCCCGGCGGAAGCAAGTGTCAAAATTCACGGGTTCTGTGACCAAATCACATCCCTAATTATTATTATTATTATTATTATTATTATTATTATTATTAATGAGTCATTCAGCGGATGCTTTTATCCAAAGCGACTTCGCAGAGACTAGGAGGTGAACTCTGCATCATCAACAACTGCTGCTGCTGCTGCTGCTGCAGAGTCACTTCCAATAGGAGCTCGTTTGTTTGACGTCTCATCCGAAGGACGGAGCACAAGGAGGTGAAGTGACTCGCTCAGGGTCACACACACACACACACACTCACACACACACACACACACACACACACACACACACACACACACACACACACACACACACACAGGAAGTCAGTGGCTGAGCCGGGATTTGAACCTCCTGTTTTTTTTTTTTAAACCACCTGCACCAGCGTGCCTCCTTTAGTTTATGTGATTGGTTTGTAGCTGCACATGTGACTTCTCCTTGTATGGCTTCTGACTCTGTACATGAAAGGCGCTATATAATATAAAAATTAATTTTGCATTGTATTTTGTCTTTCGCAGCTCCCAGCTTGATGTTCTCTCACAAGGAGGGCCCTGGAGGGGCGCAGGGTTTCAGTCACCCCCGACCCCTATAACAGGCTACACCGTGCACCCCCTCCTTCCCCACTGCCCCACCTGGCCCAAAGGGCGAGGGAGCGAGGGCCAGCAGCAGCAGCAGCTCCCTCGACCGGGAGAGAGAGAGGGAGAAGAGGGTGATGAAGGACGAGAAAGAGAGGTGAGGAGGAGGAGGAGGGGAGAGATGCTCTTGGTCTAAAAAGTCGGAGAAAAATTGTTTTCATGGATGGCAATAAATGAAGATTACGCCAAAGGAAGATGCTAATTTTACAACAGGTCTACATCCCCTAACCCTTGCATCCCCCCTCTATATAGAATGAACTCCCTCAGCTTCATAGAGTCCAATGAAAGCTGCTGAATAATGTTCCCTTGTTAACATATTGAATTACACACCCTCTCTATAGAATGAACTCCCTCAGCTTCATAGAGTCCAATGAAAGCTGCTGAATAATGTTCCCTTGTTAACATATTGAATTCCACCCCCTCTATATAGAATGAACTCCCTCAGCTTCATAGAGTCCAATGAAAGCTGCTGAATAATGTTCCCTTGTTAACATATTGAATTCCACCCCCTCTGTATAGAATGAACTCCCTCAGCTTCATAGAGTCCAATGAAAGCTGCTGAATAATGTTCCCTTGTTAACATATTGAATTCCACACCCAGCGCTTTGGAGTTTTTCCAGATACTTCACGACAAAACTGACTGGAAAAAAATGTGACATTTTGAAATCTAACATGAAATCCTTACTGTACTGCATCCTGTTTCTTTTGATTACAGGATGTTAAATAAAAGATAGAAATTATGTTCATATAGTTATATAGTTTA
The DNA here is from genome assembly GCA_030684275.1 of Acipenser oxyrinchus oxyrinchus. Lineage (NCBI taxonomy): Eukaryota > Metazoa > Chordata > Actinopteri > Acipenseriformes > Acipenseridae > Acipenser > Acipenser oxyrinchus. The sequence goes on from CM060295.1 coordinate 705,442, forward strand.
ATTATTTTAAATTGTCTCGAGCCTAAAATTTGTAGGTGATGTGTAACTGTTTGATCTCAGCTGGATATCTCTCTCTCTCTCTCTCGCTCTCTCCCGCTCTCTCACTTGCTCTCTCTCTTTCTTTGTCTCTCGCTCTCTCTCCCTCACTTTTTTTTTCTCCCTCGCTCTCTCACTTGCTGTCTCGCTTTTTCTCACTTGCTCTCTTTCTTTCTCATTTTCTCTCTCGCTCGCTCTCTCCCTCTCTTTCTTTTTCTCTCTCGCTCTCTCCTCTCGCTCTCTTTCTTTTTCTCTCGCTCTCTCCCTCTCGCTCTCTCCTTCTCTCACTTGCTCTCTTTCTTTCTTTTTCTCTCTCTCTCTCTCCCTCTCGCTCCCTCACTTGCTCTCCTTTCTCTCTCTCTCTCTCTCTCTCTCTCTCTCTCTCTCTCTCTCTCTCTCTCTCTCTCTCTCTCTCTCAAACCTGGATTTAATAAACAATCCCTTTCTTTCATTTATTTATTTTTTCCCCTCAGGGACGGGGTTTACAGCCGTCACCCGATCCGGATGTCTCCTGTCACGCCAAACCAAAAGAGCTCCCCTCATGCCTCCGGCTCCACAGCGTCCCACAGCAACGGAGAGGAAAAGAGAGGAGGGGGCAGAGACTCGAGAGAGCACAGCCGGGACAGAGACAAAGAGAGGGGACAGCCTTCTGCCCTGTCCTCGCACCGGGACAGAGACAGGCCGAAATCCCTGTCCAGCGATGTGGCCGCGAGAGACAACAGCCTTCAAAATAACGACAATAGCCACCCTTCCTTACGCGCTCCGCACAGACCTCCGCGGAGCGACCCCTCCACAGCGGGTTCAGGGCAAGGGACTCCTGCCTGTTCCTCAAATCCTTCAACTGCTACTGCTGCTGCTGCTCCTTCCCTGTCAAACTCGCTCCCAGACAAAGGCAACCCAGGGAGAGAGGGCGGGCACAAACCGTCTAGCGCCACCGACCCGCTGGCGGTCAGAGAGAACGGTGGCCCTCCGACGCCCGTGGGTTCGGCTGAAGAGAAGAAGAGAGAGAAGGAGAGGGACCTCGATCGCAAGCCCACCCCAGATCAACTCCTGAGCTCCAGGAAATCTGAAAGCTGTCCCGCCAGCTGTACAACCCCCCCTCCTCATCCTCCTCCTCCTCCTCCCTCCTCCCTCCTCCCTGTCCCGCTGGTCAAAGTCAAAGAGGAACGCAAAGACGAGCCCCGGAGCCCATCCCAATCCCCATCCCCCTCTCACCCCCACCCCCTGCTCCCACTCCCCTGCGCCACCCTCTCTTTCGACCGGCCCAGCAGTCGGGGGCTTCTCCTCCCAGCAGCACCCCAGCCTTCATCCGCTAGCCAACCAAGTAACCATCTCGGGTCCCAGGCCCGCTTCCCTGGCAGCCGCCATGGCGCTCAAATTCAGCCCGGCTATCGCTCAGCATCACCACCCAGCAGCCTCCTCCTCCTCCTCCTCCTCCTCCTCCTCCACCTCGCACCCCCTCAGCTCCCTCTCCGTGCTGGAGAGGAGCAGGGCGCTGGGGGCTGCCTATCTCGGGGGGCATGTCCTGGCTCACCCATCCAGCCATCATCACCCTCACTCTCCAGCCTCCTTTTGGAACCTGCAGGAGGTCTTCCAGCAGCAGCAGCAGCAGCAGCAGCAGCAGCAGCAGCAGCTGGCCCACCAGAGGCGAGAGATGGCCTTAAACGACCCCCAGATCGCGCGTTTTTTCACAGCAGCGGCCCAGCACAGGTTGTACGAGCAGGAGAGGGTGGGGTACGTCCGAGAGGAGTTTGGGGCACCCCACCCCTAGCCCCGCACCCCCACCCCCACCCCACCACCCCCTGCTCCCCTCCACCACGACCGAGCAGGAGGCAGGGCTGCAGGTTCCCCTCTTCCTCGGCAGCGATGCTGGGCGCAGCTGCCTTGCTGGAGGGGAACGAAAGGGCCCAGATTCTGCGAGAGGATTTCGAGAGAGCCCGGTTCTACGGAATGGCGGCTTTGGAGCCCCACCCCCACCACCACCACCCCCTGGCTGCTCCCCAACTCTCCGCCGCCACTTCCCTGTTCAGCAGGCTGTGTCCCGAGACTCTGCACAGCCCCCATCACCCCCACCAGAGCAACGGGTTCCTCTCCAAGACGCCCTCCTCCATCGTGGGCCCCCCCCCGCCTCTCATCCCCTCGGGGGCCGGAGCTGGGACCCCTCCGGAGCAGCGTGGGGTCCCCCCGAGACGGCAGCAGGTGTACCCCACTGCAAGGGACGGACCACGCTACGATATACAGCAGCCAGAAGGGCAGAGACTCCAGATAAGGAAGTGGGAGCAGCAGGGGGTTGATTTTACATTTGTTTTGTAAGGAATCGATTCCAGAATAAATTTGACTTCTGATTATTATTATTATTATTATTATTATTATTATTATTATTATTATTATTATTATTATTATTATTTTATACAACGTGTGAAGCTATGCTTAGAGCCCCACCCAATTTCTTACTCTGTGTGTTTCTGCTAATAGCCAGTTCAGTTATTATTATTATTATTATTATTATTATTATTATTATTATTATTAATAATAATATAATTATTATTATTATTCAGGGATGATTTTTTTTCTGTTTTTGTATTTAATGTGTGTGTCTGTAATATAAATTAAATGAAGAAATGTAATTTGAACTGGAAACTCATTTATTTGAGTAATTTAGCTGTGTTTTTAGTTTTTGTTTTTGTGGGGGTTTTTTTATAATATTTTTTTGTGTTGCGTAAAAAACGTGAACGACTTCGCCCCAGTTCGGAGCGATAAAATCGCGGCGTGTATCCTTTTCACTCTCTTCCGTCCCGTCTTCACTGCCTTAAGGTGCTGTCGAAAAAAATATATATATATAAATGTAGGTAGAGAGAAAAAATGGGAGATTATTCTTCAGTTAGACCAAAATAACCGCTGCCTTATTTATTAATTTTCTTTCTCTCGATTTGAAATCTGTTTTAAGAAATGTCGTTTGGGAGTTTTAACTTTTATTTAAAATAAATAAACCAAAAGTCGCTCTCGATTTGACCTGTGAAACTGGGAGCAGAAAATGGCCCAACAGGACTGAGCTCTCGATTTTACATGAACTAGACCCTTCATTGGACGGCTCGTTTGCTTAATTAGACCCGTTTTAATTGTTCTCTGCTCTTAAACAGTCACAGATTTCAAGTTGGCTGTAACGTTTTATCAGTAACTTGAACTCTGCAGCTGCTTAAGAGCTGAGAGCAATTAAACAGGTCTAATTAAGACAGCGAGAAGTCAAATGAAGGGTCTAGTTATAATTCAGAGTGCAGTTGGAATGAAAACCAGCCCACACAGCCGGGGGGTCCCCCTCAGGACCTGGGATGGGGAGTCTGTGAAGTCGCTTATTCTCGCACTTGACCTGTTAAAAGTGGAGTGAAATAATTATGGACCCTGATTGGACAGCTGAGCCTTTTTGGGGGTGGGGGATGTTGTGTGTGTTTTTGTTTTGTTTTTAACAGAAAAAAGAAATGGAAGATGCTTTTTCGAATACTTTTTGTCTTCAGCCTTCCTCTTCCTCTTCCTCGCTGTATATATTTATAACACGACAACCTGTGCAAATGGACAAGTGGACAAACCGAAGAGAAACTGACCCGAGAAACGAAACTCCTGTGACATTTTAAAAAAAGAAATAATTAATTAATTTTAAAAAAAATTAAAAAACACAGAAAAAAAAAAAAAAATTTGTACAAAGGTATGGGACTTTAACACATTATTTTGATTTGTTTTGTGTATATATATATATTTTTTTTTTTAGCGCTGCTTTCCTGTAATATTTCTCTCTCGCTCTCTCCCTCTCTCACTTGCTCTCTCTCGCTTTCTTTCTCTTTCTCTTGCTCTCACTTTCTCTCTCTCTCTCTCTCTCTTGCTTAATATTATTTGGGTTCGAAATGTATTTTGTGAAAATCTATTATGTATTTGGGGCCAAGCCTTCTCTGTTATGGATGAGGGTGGGAGTGGGTTGTGGGACGGTGTTGATGTTTTTTTTGGGGGTTTGACCCAAACAGAACACCCAACGCCTTCTTTACCTTGCCTTGAATAGTTATTAAAAAGAAAATCAGAAAAAGAAGCACTGTGGTCTGTCTTCTGTTGAATTTATTATTATTATTATTATTATTATTATTATTATTATTATTATTATTTGGCGTGAGAAATCGCTGTTAACCCTTTCAGTGCTGGTGGGAGTTTCAGATCTCTCCTTCAGCACAGTTTAGAGTTTCTGGAATCTTGAGAAATTCTCTACACCTGCTAGTTTTGCATCACCTAGAATTTTTAGGGGTGAGACATTAATTAAAATATATATATATATATATATATATATATATATATATATATATATATATATATATGAGAACATACTTTCGGTCTTTTATTTAACATCATGTAATCAAAAGAAACTACAAAATGATATTGTAAAAAAAAAAGTACCGGAAGCCATAATCGCAGTACAGTAAGGATTTCATGTTAGATTTTGAAATGTCGCATTTTTCCAGTCAGTTTTCTCATTAAGTATCTGGGGAAAACTCCAAAGCGCTGGGTGTGGAATTCAATATGTTAACAAGAGAACATTATTCAGCAGCTTTCATTGGACTCTATGAAGCTGAGGGAGTTCATTCTATAGAGAGGGGGTGGAATTCAATATGTTAACAAGGGAACATTATTCAGCAGCTTTCATTGGACTCTATGAAGCTGAGGGAGTTCATTCTATATAGAGGGGGTGGAATTCAATATGTTAACAAGGGAACATTATTCAGCAGCTTTCATTGGACTCTATGAAGCTGAGGGAGTTCATTCTATATAGAGGGTGTGGAATTCAATATGTTAACAAGGGAACATTATTCAGCAGCTTTCATTGGACTCTGAAGCTGAGGGAGTTCATTCTATATAGAGGGGGTGGAATTCAATATGTTAACAAGGGAACATTATTCAGCAGCTTCCATTGGACTCGATGAAGCTGAGGGAGTTCATTCTATACAGCAGCTTTCATTGGTAATTAAAAATAAATAAATAAATAATCAAACCCCCAGTCCACAGCTCCTCACGTGACACTGCCCTTCTCTCCTGTCTGTGTGGATGAGCATGGTGGGGGGGGTCATGTGAGTAATCCAGACTCAATGAGAAACTATCACCGTCGATGGTTGCTAAGCAATAAGAAAATAGATACAATAATCATAGTAATAATTATAATAATAATACAACATTAAAAATGTCTCCTGCGTTTATAACTGTGTAAAAAAAAAAAAAAATTTAAAAAAATCTATTTTCTGTTCGAAACTCTGCTCGGCTTCCATGTCTGTCCCCTTCTCTCTGCGCTAAATTATGAGTTTCTTTTGGCATGTCAACAGCTGAGGGATCAAAAAAACATTTTGTGGTTTGGAACTCGATTTCAGGAGACTTTAGCATCAACTAGAATTTTAGAATTTTAGGGGCTCTGGACTGTTGACCGGAGGTGTCGTGGGTTCAATCCCAGGTGGGGGGGGACACTGCTGCTGTACCCTTGAGCAAGGTACTTTACCTAGATTGCTCCAGTAAAAAAAACCCAACTGTATAAATGGGTAATTGTATGTAAAAATATTGTGATTTTTTTTTTAGCATGATTCTTTAATGGTTTTTGACCATTCATCAACGCAAAATGGTTCCAGTTCATTCACATTCTGAGGACTTCCAAAGATTCTCAATCGGATTTAGACTGGGACTTTGACCGGACCATTCCAGAACCTTGATTTTGCTCTTCTTTAACCATTCTGAAGTAGATTTTGATGTGGGTTTTGGATCGTTGTTGTGTTGGAACGTCCAGTTGCGCTGTAAACCAAGTTTTGTAGCGGAGGGTTTCGATGATTGATCAATATCTTTGGCCAATGGAATCCATTTGCCCATGTATTGGAACTCAATTTCCTGTGCCGTTAGAGGAAAAACAGCCCCACAGAAGGATATTACCACCTCCATGCTTGACAGTAGGTATGCTGTTCTTTTCTTTGTAAGCCTCACCAGACTTTCTCCAAACGTAACGACTACCAGCATGACCAAACAGCTCGATTTTTGTGTCATCGCTTCACGAAACCTTTGACCAGAACTCACATCCGTCATTCAAATGCCATTTTTGCAAACTTTAAGCGATTGTCCTTGTGTCGTTTTCCTAAGAGTGGCTTTTTCCTTGGCCTGCAACCATTGAGACCTTCATCATGCAATACTCGACCTATGGTTCAAATGGAAACCCCAGTCCCACTTGCAGCCAATTCACTTTGAATATCTTTGTCAGTCAATCTCAGATTGTTATGATCCTTCCTCACAATTCATCTTCGTGTTCTTGGTTAAAGAACCTTCTTTCTTCCAGACCGAGGGAGCGTTGTGCTTTTTGATAATAGAAATTGAAATACTCAGAAGCTTGGAAATCTTCATGTATTATTCCTCAGCTTTATGACAATAAATCATTTTCTGCCTAAGCTCATCAGATATCTCTTTACTTTTCCCCATATTGACTTATTGGTAATTATTATGTGTTTATTTAGCAGACGCCTTTATCCAAGGCGACTTACAGAGACTAGGGTGTGTGAACTATGCATCAGCTGCAGAGTCACTTACAATTACGTCTCACCCGAAAGACGGAGCACAAGGAGGTGAAGTGACTTGCTCAGGGTCACACAATGAGTCAGTGGCTGAGGTGGGATTTGAACCGGGGACCTCCTGGTTACAAGCCCTTTTCTTTAACCACTGGACCACACAGCCTCATCCTATTCCTAACCCTTTCATACTCTCGAAGAATGTCCACCTGCAATCCAGCATTTTCTAGACACTTCTAGAATTAGGTTCTGCATTATCATATTGAAATGTCTAGCTACCTTGCAGCCAATGCTACCATAACATCAAAAAAGAAAAATTGCCGAAATAAACAATTCTTGTAACTTTTTTTTTTTCCTCATCCACAAAAGCAAAACTTTTGCTACAAAATATTTTTCCTAAAATTCTTTTTTTTGGGGGAAATTTCAAGAAATTATAAATTTCCATTGGGGGTATGTAAACTTCTGACTACAACTGTGTATATATATATATATATATATATGAACATAATTTTGATATTTTATTTAACATGATGTAATCAAAGAAACTACAAAATTATATTGCATATATTATAAATAAAAAGTCTACCGGAAGCAATAATCGCAGTACAGTAAGGATTTCATGTTAGATTTTGAAATGTCACATTTTTCCAGTCAGTTTTCCTATTAAATATCTGGGAAAACTCCAAAGCGCTGGGTGTGTAATTCAATATGTTAACAAGGGAACATTATTCAGCAGCTTTCATTGGACTCTAAGAAGCTGAGGGAGTTCATTCTATATAGAGGGGGTGGAATTCAATATGTTAACAAGGGAACATTATTCAGCAGCTTTCATTGGACTCTATGAAGCTGAGGGAGTTCATTCTATATAGAGGGGGTGGAATTCAATATGTTAACAAGGGAACATTATTCAGCAGCTTTCATTGGACTCTATGAAGCTGAGGGAGTTCATTCTGTATAGAGGGGGTGGAATTCAATATGTTAACAAGGGAACATTATTCAGCAGCTTTCATTGGACTCTATGAAGCTGAGGGAGTTCATTCTATGTAGAGGGGGTGGAATTCAATATGTTAACAAGGGAACATTATTCAGCAGCTTTCATTGGACTCTATGAAGCTGAGGGAGTTCATTCTATATAGAGGGGGTGGAATTCAATATGTTAACAAGGGAACATTATTCAGCAGCTTTCATTGGACTCTATGAAGCTGAGGGAGTTCATTCTATATAGAGAGGGTGGAATTCAATATGTTAACAAGGGAACATTATTCAGCAGCTTTCATTGGACTCTATGAAGCTGAGGGAGTTCATTCTATATAGAGGGGGTGGAATTCAATATGTTAACAAGGGAACATTATTCAGCAGCTTTCATTGGACTCTATGAAGCTGAGGGAGTTCATTCTATATAGAGAGGGTGGAATTCAATATGTTAACAAGGGAACATTATTCAGCAGCTTTCATTGGACTCTATGAAGCTGAGGGAGTTCATTCTATATAGAGGGGGTGGAATTCAATATGTTAACAAGGGAACATTATTCAGCAGCTTTCATTGGACTCAGAATGAGTTCGTTCTAGATAGAGGGGGGATGTAGAACTTTTGGCCAGAGCTGTTCTCTCTGTTCCCTGGATTGGGTTTATCTGACACTGCCCAGCACTCGGCCCCCATATCCATACACCTGGGGGCGAAAAATCTACAAATGTGACAATTCTATAGTAGAGAGTTTAGCCAGTGACACTTGTCCTTTACATTTAACCTTTTCATACATTAAATATTGAAAAAAAAAAGCTTATATATATAAAAATAGGAGGCTGTGTGGTCCAGTGGTTAAAGAAAAGGGCTTGTAACCAGGAGGTCCCCGGTTCAAATCCCACCTCAGCCACTGACTCACTGTGTGACCCTGAGCAAGTCACTTCACCTCCTTGTGCTCCGTCTTTCGGGTGAGACGTAGTTGTAAGTGACTCTGCAGCTGATGCATAGTTCACACACCCTAGTCTCTGTAAGTCGCCTTGGATAAAGAGGTCTGCTAAATAAACAAATAATATATATATACAGTACTGTGCAAAAGTTTTAGGCAGGTGTGAAAAAATGCTGTAAAGTAAGAATGCTTTCAAAAATAGACATGTTAATAGATTATATTTATCAATTAACTAAATGCAAAGTGAGTGAACAGAAGAAAAATCTAAATTAAATCCATATTTGGTGTGACCCCCCTTTGCCTTCAAAACAGCATCAAGCATCAATTCTTTGAGGTACACTTGCACACAGTTTTTGAAGGAACTTGGCAGGTAGGTTGGCCCAAACATCTTGAAGAACTAACCACAGTTCTTCTGTGGATTTAGGCAGCCTCAGTTGCTTCTCTCGCTTCATGTAATCCCAGACAGACTCGATGATGTTGAGATCAGGGCTCTGTGGGGGCCATACCATCACTTCCAGGACTCCTTGTTCTTCTTTACGCTGAAGATAGTTCTTCATGACTTTCGCTGTATGTTTGGGGTCGTTGTCATGCTGCAGAATAAATTTGGGGCCAATCAGATGCCTCCCTGATGGTATTGCATGATGGATAAGTATCTGCCTGTACTTCTCAGCATTGAGGAGACCATTAATTCTGACCAAATCCCCAACTCCATTTGCAGAAATGCAGCCCCAAACTTGCAAGGAACCTCCACCATGCTTCACTGTTGCCTGCAGACACTCATTCGTGTACCGCTCTCAGCCCTTCGGCGAACAAACTGCCTTCTGCTACAGCCAAATATTTCAAATTTTGACTCATCAGTCCAGAGCACCTGGTGCCATTTTTCTGCACCCCAGTTCCTGTGTTTTCGTGCATAGTTGAGTCGCTTGGCCTGTTTCCACGCCGGAGGTATGGCTTTTGGCCTCAAGTATTCCATGAAGGCCACTTCTGACCAGACTTCTCCGGACAGTAGATGGGTGTACCAGGGTCCCACTGTTTTCTGCCAGTTCTGAGCTGATGGCACTGCTGGACATCTTCCGATTGCGAAGGGAAGTAAGCTTGATGTGTCTTTCATCTGCTGCAGTAAGTTTCCTTGGCCGACCACTCGCGCTCACGGTCCTCAACGTTGCCCGTTTCTTTGTGCTTCTTCAAAAGAGCTTGGACAGCACATCTGGAAACCCCTGTCTGCCTTGAAATTTGTGCCTGGGAGAGACCTTGCTGATGCAGTATAACTACCTTGTGTCTTGTTGCTGTGCTCAGTCTTGCCATGGTGTATGACTTTTGACAGTAAACTGTCTTCAGCAACCTCACCTTGTTAGCTGAGTTTGGCTGTTCCTCACCCAGTTTTATTCCGCCTACACAGCTGTTTCTGTTTCAGTTAATGATTGTGTTTCAACCTACATATTGAATTGATGATCATTAGCACCTGTTTGGTATAATTGTTTAATCATACACCTGACTATATGCCTACAAAATCCCTGACTTTGTGCAAGTGTACCTAGAAGAATTGATGCTGTTTTGAAGGCAAAGGGTGGTCACACCAAATATGGATTTGATTTAGATTTTTCTTCTGTTCACTCACTTGCATTTAGTTAATTGACAAATATAATCTATTATCATGTCTATTTTTGAAAGCATTCTTACTTTACAGCATTTTTTCACACCTGCCTAAAACTTTTGCACAGTACTGTATATGTGCAACATATCGAAATGTTGGGCAGCTGGCTCTTTGAGCTAATATATATATATATAGTTTTGGCCGCAATAAATATATTTTTCATTAAAAATAAATAAATAAATAAATAAATAACATTTTTTTCCCATTGCCTTTTGTAAGGGGGGGCAAGAGTTAAAAGGAAACTAAAAAGAATAAAAACGTCACAGTGTTGGTCAGTAAAAAAAAAAGAAAAATGATGACTATATATATATATATATATATATATATATATATATATATACAAGAAAAAGAAAATATGAGGAGCAGAAACTACAGTTCCCAGAAGGCACCGCGGCGGCCAACGCGCTCTCGTTGGTGTGGGTGTGTGAATTGCTCCTCTCTCGCGATGTCAGGCGCCCCAGTTCTCTCGGCGGCTCCTCCATTTCGGTGAAGGCTGCGAGTCTCCTCCCTGTCGCTAGCCGCGGAAGCGCTGAGACCCCCGCAGTCGTTTAGCCCGTAATTTTCCCCCATCCTCACAAGCCGGTCAGCCGCTTGCTGGGTACCGAGAGAGAGATTGGAGCGGCCCCGTCACAGATTGAGGACGATATCCAGCGGATGGCGGCTCCTTCATCGAGTTTTTAGTGAAAGAAAGCGGCTCTGAGATTCAGGTAGGAGGGGAGAGAAGATGGCGGACGGAGGGAGGGAGGGAAGGAGGGAGGACGAGGGGGAGGGGGGCCGGTGAGGGAGGGCGCCGGACGATTCTTAAAAGCGTCGCGGCAAGTGACGGGTTAAATATAATTCACAGAAAGTTAATTACACAAACGTCTAGGCGGGAGGGCGAAAAAGGGACGCCCTTGTTGTATCGGCAAATATAGAAATATATATTTATTTATTTTTTACAGTTTTATTTTGGACGGTTTTGGGTCGCTTCCTAAAAAAAAAAAGTCGTTTGTGAAAAACCCTTAAAGACCCGCCCCCACACTAGTGTAGAACAGACTGAATTACAAAAAAACATGCATTTATATATCTATCTATCTATCTATCTATCTATCTATCTATCTATCTATCTATATATATATATATATATATATATATATATATATATCTAAAGAAAAAAAAGGCTTTTTTTAAGGTGTTTTTAAGACTATCTCCTATTGATATTTTAATCCTGTAATCTGCATTTTATATATATATATATATATATATGCTTATAAAAAAATCTAAACTTATATTATATTTGCATCGTGACCCCGGTGGTGGTGACGTCACGCGGATTTGCCTCCGTCTTGTTTGGCGCGGAGGGAATGCCGTGTCTCGTGCGAGACGCGTTACTCGTTTCCATCGCCTGTCGGTTAGTGTATATATTTAATTATTAAACGTGTAATTTTGACATTTTTAAAAAAAAAAAAGTTATATATATATATATAAATATTTATATACGGCACGTAAAATGTCGCTGTCGGGCCTAGAGCAAAATATCCGAAAAAAAAAGCTAAATTGTGTGTGCCTGGGGTTGCTAACGCAAGTTAAATACGTGGAAATATCGTATGTTTTTATCAAACCTGTTTAAAAACCGTGCTTTTATAACTAAAAAAAAAAATAAAATTAAATAAAAAATTTCATTTTTCAAGTGTGTCAAAACTTGCGTGTGAGGTATTGGTATATTTCACCGCTGCCTTGTATTGTAAATACGTGGAAATGTCGTATGTTTTATCAAACCTTTTTAAAAACCGTGCTTTTATAACTAAAAAAAAAATAAATAAAATAAAAAAATTCATTTTTCAAGTGTGTTAAAACTTGCGTGTGAGGTATTGGTATATTTCACCGCTGCCTTGTATTGTACAGACGGTAGACTGACGCGCTAAAAGTGGGTCTGAATTAATAATAATATTATACCGGTATTACAATGTGTACTGTAGTAGTCTTTGTCGGTAAAAAAAAACAAAAAAAAACGTTAGAAATATATTTTAAGAGCTGTAGAAAAAAGTAAAAAAAACAAAAACTGCGTTAACTGGGTCTCGTTTCGTTCCTGTAACTCGCAACCGATTTAACACAGGCGAGCGGTTTAATCATCACAATATTAAACATGCTTACGAAAGAAATAATATCGCCAGTTAACTGAGAGAAGATAGATACAGGCTGTGCTACAGTATTGCGTTATTATTTATTATTATTATTATTATTATTATTATTATTATTATTGTAGCTAGGATAACTACAGCCTTATCAGATTTGTGCTGTCTCTTAAGAACGCCACGCCAAAATCACTTAAGATGGTTTTTTTTTTTAATTTATTTTTTAAATATCAGTGCTGTAGAAAGACATAACAGTGGATTGGCCTGAAGTTAATAGTTTGTTTCATGCAAGTTTGATAAATTCCTGGTTTCGCTAGGAGACACACCTGAGCTAGACACACTGGGACCTAACCAGGGCTGGGAATCAGACTCCTATTGCACAGCAGTGTGATCCATTCCAGGTTTTACTACCAGCTTGATCAGCCCCCCAGTGTGTCTAGCTAACAAGCTCAGGTGTGTCTGATTATTAAACTCCTAGTGAAACCAGGACTGGATCACACTGCTGTGCAGCGGGAGTCTGATTCCCAGCCCTGAGCTGGTTGAAATAACTGGACACTTTCTAACTTTTTTTGTTTTAAACTCAGACTCTGTGTTGACAGACTAGGTTTGTTTTTTAAGTTTGGTTTTTCAGCAGTGTATGTTACTCTGTACAATAGGTCTCCTTGAAGCTGTTGTAAACACGGTACATTGCATTATAAATGGAAAGGTACATGGGGTTGTGTTGTAAACTTACTTTAGTCTCTCTGTCTCTTGCATGCTGATTTTATTATTATTTTTTTAATCACAGGGATGGGAATCAGACTCCTATTGCACAGCAGTGTGATCCATTCCAGGTTTTACTACCAGCTTGATCAGCCCCAGTGTGTCTAGGCAACAAGCTCAGGTGTGTCTGATTATTAAACTCCTAGTGAAACCAGGACTGGATCACACTGCTGTGCAACGGGAGTCTGATTCCCATCCCTGTGATGATAACCAGCACGATTATTGCAGGGCTGGGAATCAGACTCCTATTGCACAGCAGTGTGATCCATTCCAGGTTTTACTACCAGTTACTTTTGCATCCTGTTTTTGCTTGCGGAGTTTTACAGATATACACTGAACGAGCACGGATACGGTGGGCTGTAAGCGGGGTGCGTGAGTGAAGAAACAGCTGGTTGGGTTTGTGTGGGTCGCTGTTCTCCGCAGAGTCTGAAAAAGAAAAAGCAGCGATCGTCACAAACCCAAACAGCTGCTTCTTAATTCACTCTGAACGGGTGAAATTCAGCCCGATCGACACCAGCCACCCCTGTCTGATTGTCAGCCCCTGGTTTCTGCGGAGAGATCCGTCCGGGCGTTCAGTTGGTGCAACTCTTGTGACCAGTACATCTCTGCCAGCGTGACTGACCCCAGCGTGTGTGTCTCCTCCTGCTTTTGTCTCTTCTGTGAGTAGAGAAGCTGAGAGTCACACTCACCCAACATCCTGGAAGTGGAAATTGAAGAAGAGGTGCAACCCACAGCACAGACAGGTGAGAACCAACAAACCCTGTTTATTCGGATTATATTTTGAGGGTCTTAAAAAAAGGGGTCTTGATACCAGGAGGTTCAAATCCCGGCTCAGCCACTGACTCCCTGTGTGTGTGTGACCCTGAGCAAGTCACTTCACCTCCTTGTGCTCCGTCCTTCGGATGAGACGTCAAACAAACGAGCTCCTATTGGAAGTGACTCTGCAGCAGCAGCAGCAGTTGTTGATGATGCAGAGTTCACCCCCCTAGTCTCTGCGAGTCGCTTTGGATAAAAGCGTCCGCTAAAGGACAGCATTTATTATTTTGTTTTTGTTTATTTATTTAGCAGACGCCTTTATCCAAGGCGACTCGCAGAGACTAGGGTGTGTGAACTATGCATCAGATGCAGAGTCACTTACAACTACGTCTCATCCGAAAGACGGAGCACAAGGAGGTGAAGTGACTTGCTCAGGGTCACACACACACACACACACACACAGGGAGCCAGTGGCTGAGCCGGGATTTGAACCTCCTGGTATCAAGACCCTGTTTCTTTTAATCACAGGGACCGCACAGCCTCCTATGATGATGCATAGTTCACCCCCTCGTCTCTGTAATAACCCCATTCACACAGACGAGGTTACGATGGCACTGTTGCGGCATTTTGGTCCGTGTGAATTTGCCTGTAGCGTCGCAGAGCTGTCGTGTTTTAAGCCGCCTCTGAAGCTTATCAAACTGCCTGTGTGTGAAATGCCATGCCAGCCTATGTTGGGTATTTTTGTCTTCGCTGTTGCACGATTTTGTGTGCGTTTTTTATTTTCAAATGCAACGGCTGATCAAGGAGGAGCCCGGAAGGAGTCTGTGTGGTCCAGCGGTTAAAGAAAAGGGCTTGTAACCAGGAGGTTCAAATCCCACCTCAGCCACTGACTCACTGTGTGACCCTGAGCAAGTCACTTAACCTTCTTGTGCTCCGTCCTTCGGGTGAGATGTTGTTGAAAGTGACTCTGCAGCTGATGCATAGCTCACACACCCTAGTCTCTGTAAGTCTCCTTGGATAAAGGCATCTGCTAAATAATAATATTATTATTTATTTATTTAGCAGACGCCTTTATCCAAGGCGACTTACAGAGACTAGGGTGTGTGAACTACGCATCAGCTGCAGAGTCACTTACAATTACGTCTCACCCGAAAGACGGAGCACAAGGAGGTGAAGTGACTTGCTCAGGGTCACACAATGAGTCAGTGGCTGAGGTGGGATTTGAACCGGGGACCTCCTGGTTACAAGCCCTTTTCTTTAACCACTGGATCACACAGCCTCCCTGTTATTATTATTATAATAATAATAATAATGATAAGTTAAGGAATTGTTAACATCCCAGGCTTGACGAGGCGTCAAATTCACGAACGGAAGGGGCGGTGTGTGACGCTGCAATTTTTATGGGCATGAAAACGGTCTGTTATCCCAGGCGACTCACACAGGTGTCACAGGGGGCAGCACAGGGTTACAATGCAAGCTTCATATTTAAACACAGTGCAGTTTACACTGAGTCAGTGCAAATAATAACACGACTAGAATACAATATGAACTAGGATGCTATGTATAATAATAACACTACTAGAATACAATATGAACTAGGATGCTGTGTATAATAATAACACTACTAGAATACAATATGAACTAGGATGCTGTGTATAATAATAACACTCCTAGAATACAATATGAACTAGGATGCTGTGTATAATAATAACACTACTAGAATACAATATGAACTAGGATGCTGTGTATAATAATAACACTACTAGAATCCAATATGAACTAGGATGCTGTGTATAATAACACTACTAGAATACAATATGAACTAGGATGCTATGTATAATAATAACACTACTAGAATACAATATGAACTAGGATGCTGTGTATAATAATAACACTACTAGAATACAATATGAACTAGGATGCTGTGTATAATAATAACACTACTAGAATCCAATATGAACTAGGATGCTGTGTATAATAACACTACTAGAATACAATATGAACTAGGATGCTATGTATAATAATAACACTGCTAGAATACAATATGAACTAGGATGCTCTGTATAATAATAACACTACTAGAATACAATATGAACTAGGATGCTGTGTATAATAATAACACTACTAGAATCCAATATGAACTAGGATGCTATGTATAATAATAACACTACTAGAATCCAATATGAACTAGGATGCTGTGTATAATAACACTACTAGAATACAATATGAACTAGGATGCTATGTATAATAATAACACTACTAGAATACAATATGAACTAGGATGCTGTGTATAATAATAACACTACTAGAATACAATATGAACTAGGATGCTATGTATAATAATAACACTGCTAGAATACAATATGAACTAGGATGCTATGTATAATAACACTACTAGAATACAATATGAACCAGGATGCTATGTATAATAATAACACTACTAGAATACAATATGAACCAGGATGCAGCGAGTTAGGATCACAGCAAGTTAGATCTGCAGTGATAGATTAGCAGTGCGATAGTGCAAGGATAGCGCATCAGCTGAGGATCCAGTGATGTGATGCTGAGGTCATCAGCTGAGGATCCAGTGACGTGGTGCTGAGGTCAGGAGAGTCCAGCGCAGAGCAGGAGGGGCAGATCCAGAGAGATGTGGGGGTTAAGGGTTTGGTTTGTCGGGGTAAATGTGACTTTTGGAAAGTCCTGTCGGTACTTTTAAGATGCTCTCTAAACCCCACTTACTGAAAAATAACGTGTGTGCTCACAGTGGAGGAATGGGAGAATTTTTCTAATTGTGCAGTTAGTGATGAATTAGTTACGATGCAGTTGGTTACAATTAAACATTTGGCGCGCCTGCGTAATTTTAATTTTATACCAGGTAATTGATTTATTTTGCAGTCGGATTCCGCATTTTATTGGTCACTCGGTCAACTTTTGTTGTATTTTCAACCGCTTTTGGTGACCCTGAGCGAGTCGCTTCACCTCCTTGCGCTCCGTCCTTCGGGTGAGAAGTGAAACAAACGAGCTCCTATTGGAAGCGACTCTGCAGCAGCAGTCTGTAGCATGCTTGTGAATTTGTACCTGTGATTTATTCTCGCTGGGTTATTGAAAACAATCAAGAGGAAGCATGTTCATATGTGTAGTTTTTTTTTGTTACTTGTTAGTGTAATTGTAATCGCTGCAGCAGCATTCTAATTGTAATTTCAGCAAACAATGCTGCTGTAATTGTAACCTCTCTCTCTCTCTCTCTCTCCCCTTCCTCTCTCCCCTCTCTCGTCTCTCCCTCCCTCCCGTTCCCCTCCTGTCTCTCCCTCTTCTCCTCCCTCTCTCCCTCCCTCCCGTTCTCCTCCGTCTGTCTCTCTTCCTCCCCTAACCCCTCCCCTCTCCCTGTCTCTCTCTTCCCTTCTCCTCCTGTATCCGTCCTGTCTCTCCCTCTTCCCTCCCTCTCTCCCTCCCCTCTCCCTCCCTCTCCCTGTCTCTCTCTCCCTCCCTCTCCGTCTCTCGCTCCCCTTCCCTCCCTCTCTCCTGTCTCTCATCCTGTCTCGCTCTTCCCTCCTCTCCTCTCTCTCCTCTCTACCTCTTCCTGTCTCTCCCTCTCTTTCCCCATTCCTCCTCTCTCTCTTCCCCCCACCCCCTCTCAGCTGCAGTAGTTTTGGTGGAGGGTCCCGGCCAATACTGGGACAGCAGGGCTCCCCAGGGCTGGACGGTTCGGCCCAACGACCGTCTGTCCAGAATGAGGCTGGGGCGCTGTCTCAGCATGCCCTGCAGCAGGCCCAGGAGACCTGGGAGCCCGGGAGCCACAGAGCGGCCAGGGGGGCGAGGAGGACAAGGGGAGACTCAGGGGAGAGCACGAAGACCGAACCACCCCTTCCCCTTCCACTCCTCCTCCCCTCCCTCCATCATCAACCACATCACCCCTACAAAGTCAGGTAAGGCAGCAGTTCGTGTGATGATAACCTGCATTATTATCACAGGGATGGGAATCAGACTCCTATTGCACAGCAGTGTCACCCAGTCCAGGTTTTACTACCAGCTTGA
The DNA here is from genome assembly GCA_030684275.1 of Acipenser oxyrinchus oxyrinchus. Lineage (NCBI taxonomy): Eukaryota > Metazoa > Chordata > Actinopteri > Acipenseriformes > Acipenseridae > Acipenser > Acipenser oxyrinchus. The sequence continues at coordinate 723,275 of CM060295.1, forward strand.
TCAGCCCCCAGTGTGTCTAGCTAACAAGCTCAGGTGTGTCTGATTATTAAACTCCTAGTGAAACCAGGACTGGATCACACTGCTGTGCAACGGGAGTCTGATTTCCAACACCCCTCCCCCACAGTCCTGCTGAGTAATACAGATTATGAAACTTGCTGAGGATGTGATCTCTCTTTTTCTTTCTTTCTCTCCTTTCTTTCTTTCTCTCCTTTCTTTCTTTCTCCTTTCTTTTTTCTCTTTCTCTCCTTTCTTTCTCTCCTTTTCTTTCTTTCTTTCTTTCTTTCTTTCTTTCTTTCTTTCTCATTTGTTCAGCTGTTTTCATTTGAAGCCAGTTTAATTGACTGAAACAAACAGTGACTTCATTGTGTTGCTGCTGTTGTGAGAAGCTCATGTAAAAGTAATTAAAAAAAAAAAGTAATTTGAGTTCACAAACAGTCATTGACTCCCTCTCCCTGAGCGACACACACGTACAGCTCTGGCCAAAAGTTTGGCATCACCTAGAATTTTAGGATTGAGACATTAAGAAAATAAAAATAAATAACTATAGGAACATAATTTAGATATTTTATTTAACCTCACATAATAAAGAATTAAAAAAATAAATAAATAAAATCTTCTCAAAAAAGTTGACCGAAAGCCATAATCGTAGTACAGTAAGTATTTCATGTTAGATTTCGAAATGTCACATTTTTTCAAGTCAGTTTTGTCATTTAAGTATCTGGGGAAAACTCCAAAGCGCTGGGTGTGGAATTCAATATGTTAACAAGGGAACATTATTCAGCAGCTTTCATTGGACTCTATGAAGCTGAGGGAGTTCATTCTATATAGAGGGTGTGGAATTCAATATGTTAACAAGGGAACATTATTCCGCAGCTTTCATTGGACTCTATGAAGCTGAGTGAGTTCATTCTATATAGAGGGGGTGGAATTCAATATGTTAACAAGGGAACATTATTCAGCAGCTTTCATTGGACTCTATGAAGCTGAGGGAGTTCATTCTATATAGAGGGGGTGGAATTCAATATGTTAACAAGGGAACATTATTCAGCAGCTTTCATTGGACTCTATGAAGCTGAGGGAGTTCATTCTATATAGAGGGGGTGGAATTCAATATGTTAACAAGGGAACATTATTCAGCAGCTTTCATTGGACTCTATGAAGCTGAGGGAGTTCATTCTATATAGAGGGGGGATGCAAAACTTTTGGCTAGAGCTGTATAACATGTTATTTCTTCTCTTCCTCTCCCAGGTCTCCCAGAACTCCCAGTCCATTGCAGACAACAAACCAGTAACAGTGGCCAGCACCAACTGCAGCAGCCCGGTGTTTTTGGGGCTCCCCTCTCCTGTGGCAGCCACCCCCCCCTCCTCCTCAATCTGTACCCCCCAGAACAGGAGCTCGAGCAGGGGTTTTGGGGCTGGGGGAGCCACCAGCAGCAGTTTCTCCCTTCCCTCCACCACTCACCTCCTCTTCTCTCCCTTCACCCCTCTCCGAGGGCCTCATGGCAAGTTCATCTCCCCTGGCCTCCGCGCCTCCACCCCCGGCCCCTCTGAGCACGCCCCCCGACCCGCCAAGTGGGACCGCAGCCCTCGGACATCAGGAGCAGGCCAAGCACGTGAGTACGCTGAACGGGCGCAGCGGGACTTCGGGTTCGCTTTGAGGTTTTGTTCCACTTCACGAAACCTACATTTAGTTCTATTTCAATCCAAAAGCTGTAAATCTCTTGTCTCCTGATCATTTTAATAATAATAATAATAATGATAGTCTTCATTGAGGGGAGCTCTGAACCCCAGGACTGGGTGCAGCAGCAGCAGCAGCAGCAGGGCTAGTGTGAGTTTGTAACCCTGCTCAAACTCCTGGCTCCTGATCATTTCAATAATAATAATAATAATAATAGACTTCGTTGAGGGGAGCTCTGAACCCCAGGACTGGGTGCAGCAGCAGCAGCAGGGCTAGTGTGAGTTTGTAACCCTGCTCAAACTCCTGGCTCCTGATCATTTCAGTATTAATAACAGACTTGGTTGAGGTTAGTTCTGAACCCCAGGACTGAGCTCAGTAGACTTGATAGAGGGCAGTTTGTAGCCCCTGTGTGTAGGACAGGCTGCCTGCTTTCCTTCCTCTCAATCCTCAGCACCTTAACAGGTCCTGGCCTCTGTGCAGTAGGTCTGGATTTGGTAGCTGGTGCTGACAGGAAAAATCTCCCTTTGCAACCCAGGGCTGGACCCCACAGTACCGGCCTTGTTACTTACTGGGAGAGACATGCGTTGCAGCCTGGAGATAGCGTGTGCGTGCGTGCAGAAATAAATTGATTCACTGATTTCTATTTAGCGCTTATATGCTTAATCCCAACTTGTTGCAGCCTATTTCATGTTGTATTTTAGTAGTATATTATTTGCACTTACTGTAAACTGCACTGCATTTAAATATCAATCTTGCATTGTAATCCTGCGCTGCCCTGTAGCACCTGTAAGAATAAATACTATATATACTAATAAAAATAATACTCGGACATGGTTTGAAAATCAAATTTTATTATTATTAGAGTCATTTAGCAGAGGCTTTTATCCAAAGCGACTTGCAGAGACTTGAGTCGGTAGTTTTAATTCATGAGGTTTTGTCACAAACCAATGAGAGAGAAGCCGCCATCGTTGAAAACAGCCGGTCTCTTTAGGGGAGACGCCTTTCATTGGATTTGAGATACGAAACTGCTATTATTATTATTATTATTATTATTATTATTATTATTATTATTATTATTACTATTTATCCAAGGTAGCTTACAGGTGTTACAGGACAACACAAGGTTACAGTGCAAAAATAAAAATTAAATTGTGTAGTTTACAGTTAGTGCAAATAATATTACTAAAATACAATCTGAGCTAATTGATGAATTTGTATCGTCTCTCTGTCTGTCTCTCTGTCTGTGTCTGTCTCTGTCTGTCTCTCTCTCTCAAATTCAAATTGGGTTTATTGACATGACAATAAAAATAATTGTGTTGCCAAAGCACATGCATGGCATAACCGACTCAAATATACAGACAAAGAAAACATATGTATATATATATATATATATATATATATATATATATATATATATATATATATATATATATATATATATTCATATTCATTCTTTAATACAATTAAATAATACAATACAATCTCTTAATAATACAATTAAATAATACAATCTCTCTCTGTCTCCAGGAAGCTGATATCGAGCACCGCACTGCCTCTCTGAAGAGAGAGGGGTTCTGGTCTCTCAAGCGTCTGGCCAAGGTGTCAGAACCGAGCCGGCCCAAGGTCCAGTGGGATTACCTGTGTGAGGAGATGCAGTGGCTGTCGGCTGACTTCGCCCAGGAGAGGAGGTGGAAGAGGGGCGTGGCCAGGAAGGTGAGCCAGCCAGCCAGCAGAAGCAGCCAAGCAGATGATGGGACTTCTGTGCTGTCTATTATTATTATTATTATTACTATTATAATTTATTTATTTTATTTTATTTATTTATTTATATTTTTAATTTAATTTTTATTTGATCAGTTCAACACTGAACTTCATTGAGGGGAGCTCTGAACCCCAGGACTGGGTGCAGCAGCAGCAGCAGCAGGGCTAGTGTGAGTTTCTAGCCCTGCTCAAACTCCTGGCTCCTGATCATTTCAATAATAATAATAATAATAATAATACTAGACTACATTGAGGGGAGCTCTGAACCCCAGGACTGGGTTGCAATGGGAGTCTTAATGTCATCCTTGTTGTGCTGTACGCTAATATCCGCCTTTGTCTGTGTTTGTCTCTGTGTGTGTCTCTCTCTCTCTCTCTGTCTGTCTGTGTGTGTGTGTCTCTCTCTCTCTCTGTCTGTCTGTGTGTGTGTCTCTCTCTCTCTCTGTCTGTCTGTGTGTGTGTCTCTCTCTCTCTCTCTGTCTGTCTGTGTGTGTGTGTCTCTCTCTCTCTCTGTCTGTCTGTGTGTGTGTGTGTGTCTCTCTCTCTCTGTCTGTCTGTCTGTGTGTGTGTGTGTCTCTCTCTCTCTCTCTCTCTCTCTCTCTCACTCTCTGTCTGTCTGTCCCCCACTCTCTCTCTCTCCCCCTCTCCTCTCTCAGGTCGTGCGTATGGTGATACGTCACCATGAGGAGCTGAGGCAGAAGGAGGAGCGAGGAAAGAGAGAGGAGCAAGCCAAACTGAGACGCATCGCGGCAACCATCGCCAAGGAGGTCCGGACCTTCTGGGCAAGTGTGGAGAAGGTAATGGATCATGTTTATTATGGGGTATAAATTTTACTTTCTTGAAGCCTGCTCTTGTCACTTTGAGAAATTAGGATGTATAGCTCAAATTCAAACCGGACCCTAATCCGCCATCCCTCCCAAACCCCCCCGCCTTTGCTCTCTCTCTACCTCTCTGTCGCCCCCCCCGCAGGTGGTGCAATTCAAGCAGCAGTCTCGCTTGGAGGAGAAGCGAAAAAAGGCCCTGGACCTGCAGCTGGATTTCATTGTGGGGCAAACTGAGAAGTACTCAGACTTGCTCAGCCAGTCTCTGAACGAGTCCACAAGGGCCTCAAGGGTCCACCAGGGGCCCTCCTTGAACAGGACCTCCTCCTACCCCAGCTTGACCGCTTCCAGCCTGCCTCCTTCGGACTCCGTCACTGAGGATGAGGGTAAAGAGACTTTCTGGACCAGCTTTCTGTAGACACCACTGCGCCGAGTAGCTGCTGTAGTTCTGCGCAGGGTTTTATATCAGTGTTTTATATAGACTCTGTTGGGTAGGTGTGTTGTTCTGCGCAGGGTTTTATATCAGTGTTATATAGACTCTGTGTTGGGTAGGTGTGTAGTTCTGCGCAGGGTTTTATATCAGTGTTATATAGACTCTGTGTTGGGTAGGTGTGTAGTTCTGTGCAGGGTTTTATATCAGTGTTATATAGACTCTGTGTTGGGTAGGTGTGTAGTTCTGCGCAGGGTTTTATCTCAGTGTTATATAGACTCTGTGTTGGGTAGGTGTGTAGTTCTGCGCAGGGTTTTATCTCAGTGTTATATAGACTCTGTGTTGGGTAGGTGTGTAGTTCTCATGAGGGTTTTATATCAGTGTTATATAGACTCTGTGTTGGGTAGGTGTGTAGTTCTGCGAGGGTTTTATATCAGTGTTATATAGACTCTGTGTTGGGTAGGTGTGTAGTTCTCATGCAGGGTTTTATATCAGTGTTATATAGACTCTGTGTTGGGTAGGTGTGTAGTCTCATGAGGGTTTTATATCAGTGTTATATAGACTCTGTGTTGGGTAGGTGTAGTTCTGAGGGTTTTATATCAGTGTTATATAGACTCTGTGTTGGGTAGGTGTGTAGTTCTGCGCAGGGTTTTATATCAGTGTTATATAGACTCTGTGTTGGGTAGGTGTGTAGTTCTGTGCAGGGTTTTATATCAGTGTTATATACCTGTGTTGGGTAGGTGTGTAGTTCTGCGCAGGGTTTTAATGTCATTCGTGCTGCAATGCTGCAAGCTTGCCAAAAATTCCAACTGGTACTGAGCTTGGAAGCTGTAAAACTGCCTGGCAGTTGTTAATATTTTTTTTATTATTATTGATTAGTCATTGAGCAGATGCTTTTATCCAAAGCGACTCGCAGAGACTAGTGGGGAGGTGAACTCTGCATCATCAACAACTGCTGCTGCTGCTGCAGAGTCACTTCCAATAGGAGCTTGTTTGTTTGACGTCTCATCCGAAGGACGGAGCACAAGGAGGTGAAGCGACTTGCTCAGGGTCACACACACACACACACATGCTCACACAGACACAGGGAGTCAGTGGCTGAGCCGGGATTTGAAACCTCCTGGTATCAAGACCCCTTTTCTTTAACCGCTGGGACCAGCAAGACCTCCTTTTGAGTTGGAGGGTGGGGCAGTTTCTTTTTTTAAATTTTTTTTATATTTAAAAGTCCTGCTTCCTCTGTTCAGATGGAGACTTGAGCCCCTGAGGAAGAGGAGGGGAGGAAGACGACGAGGAGACCATAGAGGTGGAGGAACGTCAGGAGGGCAATGATGCAGAGAGCCGGAGGAGGGAGCTGGAGCTTCTCAAACAGGAGGGGGCGCTGTCCTTGGAGGAACTACTGGAGAGCCTGCCCCAGGGGCTGATGGAGGAGGTACAGACTCCCCCAACTACCCCTCCACCCTCTCCTCCTAATGACAAGGTGCAGAGACCCCCAAATACCCTCCATCACGCTGGCAAGGTACAGACACGCCCTCAATTGTGCTCCCATAGCGATTTGTCATCACGGCAAACCGTCTCATTCAGATTATTATGTAATTATGTTTTATTTTTTTTTCTGTTAGGAGAAACCGCGTGTCCCCCCAGCCAGCAGTTTGGCACGGACCCCCAGGGGAGAGGAAGAGGAGGATGAGGAGTTCACAGCCAACGAAGAGGAAGGTAGGGGAACTTGTGTGTGTGTGTCTCTCTGCAAAACTCTCTCAAACCCGCCTGTGCTCATTTTAGACAGCTCGAACTGACTTTCTCTGCATAGTGTTTTACTCTCCGTTTAACATGCAGAATTATTATTATTATTATTATTATTTATTTCTTAGCAGACGCCCTTATCCAGGGCAACTTACAGTCGTAAACAAAAATACATTTCAAGAATCACAGTACAAGTATTAATACAATTAAGAGCAAGATAAATACAATGTGGTCTCGCAAGGATCTTTTTTTTTTTTCCTAAGTTTCTTTGCTTGTTCAGAGCATCTTAATGTGGTATAAACATTAACACCCCCCTCCTATATGGAATGAACTGATTGGGCAGCAGTGTGGAGTAGTGGTTAGGGCTCTGGACTCTGGACCGGAGGGTTGTGGGTTCAATCCCAGGTGGGGGACACTGCTGCTGTACCCTTGAGCAAGGTACTTTACCTAGATTGCTCCAGTAAAAACCCAACTGTATAAATGGGGAATTGTATGTAAAAAATAATGTGATATCTTGAAACAATTGTAAGTCGCCCTGGATGAGGGCGTCTGCTAAGAAATAAATAATAGGAAACACAGAGCAGATGACAAGCTGAGGTCACTGAAAACATGTCTCTCTCCTCTCTCCCCCTCTCCTCCCTGTATCTTCTCTCTCCCCTTCTCTCTTCTCCTTGTATCTTCTCTCCTCTCTCTCCCTCTCATTTTCTCTTCTCCTCTTCTTTCCCTCTCTCCCCCAGGTGAGGATGAGGAGGAGACGATCGAGGCTCAGGAGAAGGTGGAAGGGGAGGCTGATCACACTGCGGAGCTGGGTGATCTCGTCCAGGAAGGTCAGCACTCTCTCACACACCCTCTGTGTGTTCTGTGTGTGTCTCTCTCTCTCTCTGTCTCCTGTATTGCATACTGGTCTTTGTGTGTGTCTCTGTGTGTTTTCTCTGTCTGACTCTGTGCCTGTCTCCCCAGTTGTGTGTACAGCTCTGGCCAAAAGTTTTGCATCCCCCTCTATATAGAATGAACTGATTCAGCTTCATAGAGTCCAATGAAAGCTGCTGAATAATGTTCCCTTGTTAACATATTGAATTCCACCCCCTCTATATAGAATGAACTCCCTCAGCTTCATAGAGTCCAATGAAAGCTGCTGAATAATGTTCCCTTGTTAACATATTGAATTCCACACCCTCTATATAGAATGAACTCTCTCAGCTTCATAGAGTCCAATGAAAGCTGCTGAATAATGTTCCCTTGTTAACATATTGAATTCCACCCCCTCTATATAGAATGAACTCCCTCAGCTTCATAGAGTCCAATGAAAGCTGCTGAATAATGTTCCCTTGTTAACATATTGAATTCCACCCCCTCTATATAGAATGAACTCCCTCAGCTTCATAGAGTCCAATGAAAGCTGCTGAATAATGTTCCCTTGTTAACATACTGAATTCCACCCTCTCTATATAGAATGAACTCCCTCAGCTTCATAGAGTCCAATGAAAGCTGCTGAATAATGTTCCCTTGTTAACATATTGAATTCCACCCCCTCTATATAGAATGAACTCCCTCAGCTTCATAGAGTCCAATGAAAGCTGCTGAATAATGTTCCCTTGTTAACATATTGAATTACACACCCTCTATATAGAATGAACTCCCTCAGCTTCATAGAGTCCAATGAAAGCTGCTGAATAATGTTCCCTTGTCTCTGTCTGTCTGTATTGTGTGTGTGTGTCTCTCTTTCTCTCTCTTTCTCTCCCCCTGACTCTCTCTCTCTCTGTCTCTAGATTGACTCTCTGTCTCTAGATTGACTCTCTGTCTCTAGATTGACTCTCTGTCTCTCTGTCTGTATTGACTCTCGCTCTCTCTGTGTCTCAGGTGAAATGTCGATTGAAGCGTTGCTGGAGAAGTACTCTGGCGCTTACGCGGACGACTTCGAACTGCCCGTGTCGGAGGAGTCTTCTGGAGGGAGCTCTGAGGAAGAGGATTCCTCCGGGAACCATTTACTATTTAAGAGGATCTACCTAAGATCCCGATGACGAACACAGCCAGTCTTCGGGTAAAAATAGCCCTTTTAAATTTTTGAATGTATGTTTCTGAGTGTCGGGTGTCTCCCGCTGATCAGAGTCCGTTTCGCTCTCTTGCACTGTTTGTAGGACAGAGCGAGAGAATAAACCACACTCTCAACACCATTAGAGGGAGACACCCGACACTCAAACACATGAGACCTCAAACACACCACAGATTAACTGATATAAAACTGAGGTACGGGGAGAGGGGAGAGGGGAGAGGGTCTGTCGTACAAAGAGTGCAAGGGAGAATTTAACACTCTCCCAGCTTCAGCGCGTGCGGCTCCCACAGTCGCTCGCTTCAAATCAACTCTCAAGACCCGCCTGTTCTCTCTTGCTTTCCATGCTCTTCAAGCCTGGTATCTGTTATTAGCTGTTGTCTAAATTGCTATTTCAGGTTTTTCATCTTCTTCTTATGATTCTGTATGACACACGCATCCACAATGTCTAGAATTCACATCCTACCCTTGTATTTAATGTATTTGCATTGTTTTTTACTGTTTGTATTTAATGTACTATGCCCTGTATTTCACTGTATTTAATGTATCATGCATTGCTCCTCACTATCTTGTAAAGCACTTTGTGATCCACTATGAAAGGCGCTATATAAAATAAATATTGATCGATTGATTGATTAGCGTTTCTCTGACCTGTTTCCAGACTCGACAGGATCTGCGGAGAGCGAGTCCGAGGAGGAGGAGGGGGGAGAGGAGGAGGATGAAGAGGAGGAGGAGGAGGAGGAGGAGGAGGAGGGAGGTGACATCAGCATGGCCTTCCTCCTCAAACCAGACCACCCCCACTCGGAGCAGCCCCCCCAGCGGGGAGAGGGAGAGGTGGAGGGGCAGAGCAAGGCGGGTCCCCCCGCTCGCCCCAAAAAGGAAATCACAGACATCGCTGCCACAGCAGAGAGCCTGCAGCCCAAGGGGTACACCCTAGCCACTGCACAGGTAAACCAGCAGCCAGATCGGGGCGTCAGACTCCAGCCCTCGAGGGACGGGGGTCTTCTGGCTTAAATTCCAATTTCAGCTCTCGATTTGTCCTATTTTTAATCGATCTCATTATTTGTTCAGCTTGGACATGATTTAGATTTTTTTTTCAGTTCAATTTTTTTTTAACAAATGCATTTGATTCATTTATTTTAAGGCACACGACCTGTAAAACGTTCTGAGGCTTCGGAGAGAGAGAAGGGTTACATGTGCCTGATTTTTACGCCGATGATAATTAGACCAATTAAGTAATTAAGAGCTCGGGTTGGAACGAACGCCAACACCCCTGTTTTTTTTTTAGTGCAGCAGCGTCACCCATACCAGGAATGGGAATCAGACTCCTATTGCACAGCAGTGTGATCCATTCCAGGTTTTACTACCAGCTTGATCAGCCCCCAGTGTGTCTAGGTAACAAGCTCAGGTGTGTCTGATTATTAAACTCCTAGTGAAACCAGGGAATGGATCACACTGCTGTGCAACGGGAGTCTTTATTCCCAACACAGCAATGGGAACTGTACCTTGCTCTCACACACTCTCTCTCTCTCTCTCTCTCTCTCTCTCTCTCTCTCTCTCTCTCTCCTCTCTCTCTCCTCGCCTCCTCCTCTCTCTCCTCTCTCTCCTCTCGCTCTCTCCCCTCTCTCCACCTCGCTCTCTCCTCTCTCCTCTCTTCTGCTCTCTCCCTCTTGCTCTCCCTCTCTCCCTCTCCCCCCTCTTCCCTCTCTCTCCTCCTCCTCCCTCTCCCCCTCCTCCCTCTCTCTCCCTCCTCTCTCCCCCCTCTCCCTCTCCCCCCTCCCCTCTCCTCTCCCCCTCCCCTCTCTCCCTCTCTCCCTCTCTCTCTCCTCCTCTCTCTCCCTCCCTCTCCCTCCCTCTCCCTCCTCTCTCCCTCCCTCTCTCCCCACCCCTCTCCGTCTCTCTCCCCCACTCCCCTCCCTCCCTCTCCCTCCCTCTCCTCCTCCCTCCCTCCCTCCCTCTCCTCCCTCTCTCTCTCTCTCTCAGGTGAAGACCCCATCCTGCTTTCTCTTGCACGGTACTCTGCGGGAGTACCAGCACATTGGGCTGGACTGGCTTGTCACCATGTATGAGAAGAAGCTCAACGGGATACTGGCTGACGAGATGGGACTGGGCAAGACCATCCAGACCATCTCCTTACTGGCGCACCTGGCTCATAGAAAGGTGTACAGCCACGCCTCATTAAACAAACGAGAACAAAAGCTAGGGTGCTAGTCGCCACATTTAAAACAAATAAAAAATATATATATAGTGGAGTAGTGGTCAGGGCTCTGGACTCTTGACAGGAGGGTTGTGGGTTCAATCCCAGGTGGGGGGAACACTACTGCTGTACCCTTGAGCAAGGTACTTTACCTAGATTGCTCCAGTAAAAACCCAACTGTATAAATGGGGAATCATATGTAAAAATAATGTGATATCTTGTAACAATTGTAAGTCGCCCTGGATAAGGGCGTCTGCTAAGAAAAGAAATAATAATAATTGCTAAAAAAGGTCTACCGGAAGCCATAATCGCAGTACAGTAAGGATTTCATGTTAGATTTCAAAATGTCACATTTTTCCAGTCAGTTTTTCTATTAAGCATCTGGGGAAAACTCCAAAGCGCTGGGTGTGGAATTCAATATGTTAACAAGGGAACATTATTCAGCAGCTTTCATTGGACTCTATGAAGCTGAGGGAGTTCATTCTATATAGAGGGTGTGGAATTCAATATGTTAACAAGGGAACATTATTCAGCAGCTTTCATTGGACTCTATGAAGCTGAGGGAGTTCATTCTATATAGAGGGGGTGGAATTCAATATGTTAACAAGGGAACATTATTCAGCAGCTTTCATTGGACTCTATGAAGCTGAGGGAGTTCATTCTATATAGAGGGGGTGGAATTCAATATGTTAACAAGGGAACATTATTCAGCAGCTTTCATTGGACTTCATGAAGCACGATTAGTTCATTCTATATAGAGGTGGGATGGTAAGTGTTTGCACGTAGCTGTACACATCTCCAGGCTACAGTCCATCTCTCCAAATCAGTAACACGGCCATATCAAAGGAAAAAAGATATGTCAGTGTGATCCTTTGTGATACTTCATCTTGGAGCAATACAAAAAAAACTCTGCTTTGAAAAGCCTTGGATTGTAATGGTGTCTGTACTGCTGGTGAATGCTAATGCCACTTCCTTATTTGTGTGTCTCTCTCTGTATCGTGTGTTTGCCTGTCTGTGTCTCCTTTGTGTGTGTCTCTGTCTGTGTCTCTGTTTCCTGTCTGTGTGTGTCCGTCTGTCTCTGTTTCCTGTGTCTTGTCTGTCGCTATGTGTCTCCTGTCACTGTGTGTCTGTCTGTGTTTCCTGTCTGTGTCTGGCTGTGTGTGTGTGTCTCTGTTTCCTGTCTGTGTGTGTGTGTCTCCTCTATGTCTGTTTCCTGTCTCTGTGTGTGTGTCTGTTTCCTGTCTCTGTGTGTGTGTGTCTGTTTCCTGTCTCTGTGTGTGTGTGTGTCTGTTTCCTGTCTCTGTGTGTGTGTGTGTCTGTTTCCTGTCTCTGTGTGTGTGTGTGTCTGTTTCCTGTCTCTGTGTGTGTGTGTGTCTGTTTCCTGTCTCTGTGTGTGTGTGTCTGTTTCCTGTCTCTGTGTGTGTGTGTCTGTTTCCTGTCTCTGTGTGTGTGTGTGTCTGTTTCCTGTCTCTGTGTGTGTGTGTGTCTGTTTCCTGTCTCTGTGTGTGTGTGTGTCTGTTTCCTGTCTTTGTGTGTGTGTCTCTGTGTTTCCTCTGTGTGTGTCTCCTGTGTGTCTGTTTCCTGTCTCTGTGTGTGTGTGTGTGTGTGCGTGTCTCTTCACAGGTAACTGGGGTCCACATCTCATCATTGTGCCGACCAGTGTGATTCTGAACTGGGAGATGGAGTTCAAGCGCTGGTGTCCCGGCTTCAAGATCCTCACTTACTACGGAGCGCAGAAAGAGCGGAAACTCAAGAGACAGGTGAGCCGGGGTCGTTATGTAACTCTGCACTCTGTAATTCATTTGTAATTCAACAGAGTTGTGTTTTCGACTTCTCTTTGTCACCCCCGCCCCCCTCCGTCCCATTTATTATTTCTTGTGAAACAAGCGTTCTCTAGAAAGTTTCTGTGTTTTCAGATCACATTGCTGCTTGGCAGAAGGAGTGAAACACCTTAGCTATGTGGGGAGGTGTTGGTGGGGCTTTTTTTTTTTCAGTGTAATTGTAATTTTAGAGTTGAAATTTACTACAGCTGCAATTGTAATTGAAAAAAAATAGCATTGCAATTTCAGCAAGCAGTGCTGCTGTAATTAGAATTGGGATTTATAATAATTGAGCCCAGGTCTGTCCAGCAGTAACACAACCCCTTATACAGCAGGCTGTAGTTAAGGCCAAGTTTGATGTTTTTACAGTTATCACAGGGAGGAGAATAAGACTCCTATTGCACAGCAGTGTGATCCATTCCTGGTTTCGCTAGGGGTTTAATAATCAGACACACCTGAGCTTGTTAGCTAGACACACTGGGGGGCTGATCAAGCTGGTAGTACAACATATGTATGTATTCTGGTTAAATAATCTTGGTTAGACTTTTATTTTTTTTAGGCTAATGTCTTTCAGTAACGCTGACGAAGGCACTAGAGCCCAAACGCTGGTCTGCTTGACTCAGTTTAGTTTCAATAACGCTGATGAAGGCACTAGAGCCCCAAACGCTGGTCTGCTTGACTCAGTTTAGTTTCAGTAACTCTGATGAAGGCACTAGAGCCCAAACACTGGTCTGCTTGACTCAGTTTAGTTTCAATAACGCTGATGAAGGCACTAGAGCCCAAACGCTGGTCTGCTTGACTCAGTTTAGTTTCAATAACGCTGATGAAGGCACTAGAGCCCCAAACGCTGGTCTGCTTGACTCAGTTTAGTTTCAGTAACGCTGATGAAGGCACTAGAGCCCCAAACGCTGGTCTGCTTGACTCAGTTTAGTTTCAGTAACGCTGATGAAGGCACTGGAGCCCAAACGCTGGTCTGCTTGACTCTCTTTAGTTGCTTCTAGTTCTTGAATTTATAATCCCGGTCTGTATTTCAGAAACCTGTTTTAAACGCTCAACGCTTTTTAATTGTGCTTTTCTGAATGTGGAAAGATGCTGAAATATATATATATATATATATATTTTTTTTTCCATTCTTCTGTGCTGTGATCTCAGGGTTGGACAAAACCTAACGCTTTCCACGTGTGCATCACATCTTACAAGCTGGTGCTGCAGGACCACCAGGCTTTCCGTCGCAAGAACTGGAAGTATTTGATCCTGGATGAGGCGCAGAACATCAAGAACTTCAAATCCCAGCGCTGGCAGAGCCTGCTGAACTTCAACAGGTGTGAGGGAGTGTCGTGTGTGTGTGTGTGTGTCTCTCTGGGAGGATGTCAACTGCTTTACAAAAGCTCGTCCGATTTCTTATATCTGATTGATGTCAGAACCTTGTCAGGTCGGGTCTTAACCCTTTGCGGTCCGTTTTATTTCCTCGCCCGTCGGGTCTAATTTTATTTTCACACGCTCCTGTGTATTTTAGACGCGCTGTTTTCAAAGTCAGTTTATTCGCAGTAAAACAGTTTTTAAAAGTCTCTGCAGTTCAACAGGACTCTCCGGTACTGCATCTCCAGCCCCGCTCCTTGTTCGCTGTATTTTATCACATAGCTCTTCATTAGTCGTGCATGCCGATAAATCATCTCCTGATCACTCGTTTTATCACCAAGCTCCTCAATTAATGAGATCCAAGTCATTTATTTTATTACTGTAACATCTCAAAAAGCTCTGCAAATGTCTGTCTCCTACCCTCTGTCCTCCATCTGTCTCCACACTTAATTTCCAACCGTGTCCCCTCTGGTCCTGGAATATACAGCTGTGGCCAAATGTTTCGCATCCCCCTCTATACAGAATTAACTCACTCGGCTTCATAGAGTCCAGTGAAAGCTGCTGAATAATGTTCCCTTGTTAACATATTGAATTACACACCCTCTATATAGAATGAACTCCCTCAGCTTCATAGAGTCCAATGAAAGCTGCTGAATAATGTTCCCTTGTTAACATATTGAATTCCACACCCTCTATATAGAATGAACTCCCTCAGCTTCATAGAGTCCAGTGAAAGCTGCTGAATAATGTTCCCTTGTTAACATATTGAATTACACACCCAGCGCTTTGGAGTTTTCCCCAGAGACTTAACGAAAAAAAATCCAACCGTGAAATACTACTATTATGGCTGCCGGTAGACTCTCTTTTTCAGACTCATTTGTTTTGATTTGCAGGACGTTAAATACAAAGATCTAAAATGACGTTCCTATTAATTATTTCTATTTAATTTATGTTTCAATTCTATATAATTCTAGGCGATTTTGCTGTACTGGAGTCCGTGTCTCTGACCCCTGTGTTTTTTTGTGTTGTCTTGCCAGCCAGCGTCGGTTGCTGTTGACAGGAACACCCTTGCAGAACAGTCTGATGGAGCTGTGGTCTCTGATGCACTTTCTGATGCCTCACGTGTTCCAGTCGCACCGCGAGTTCAAGGAGTGGTTCAGCAACCCGCTCACCGGCATGATCGAGGGGAGCCAGGAGTACAACGAGAATCTGATCAAGAGGCTGCACAAGGTGAGAGGAGAGGGAGGGGTGCGAGAGACTGCACGAGAGGAGAGGGATGGGGAGAGAGACTGCACGAGAGGAGAGGGAGAGGGATGGGGGTGCAAGAGACTGCACGAGAGGAGAGGGAGGGGAGAGAGACTGCACGAGAGGAGAGGGATGGGGTGCAAGAGACGCACGAGAGGAGAGGGAGGGGAGAGAGACTGCACGAGAGGAGAGGGAGGGGGAGAGAGACTGCATGAGAGGGAGGGGTACGAGAGCCCGGTGAAGAGACTGCACGAGAGAGGGGAGAAGGAGAAAGGGAGGGGGGAGAGGGCTACAACAAGAAACTGATTTTATTATATATAGCTTTTCAATGCAATAAATAACCTAGACCAAACCGTAATCTATTTTGTTTTGCAATACCAACTCTCTCTCTCTCTCTCTCTCTCTCTCCTCTCTCAAGAGGTGCTACCCTTTCCTCCTGCGCAGGATCAAGGTCGATGTTGAGAAGCAGATGCCCAAAAAATATGAGCATGTAATCCACTGCCGGCTGTCCAAGAGACAGCGCTGCCTCTACGATGATTTCATGGCTCAGAGCTCGTGAGTGCAGCTCCTTTTCTAACCT
This sequence comes from Acipenser oxyrinchus oxyrinchus, assembly GCA_030684275.1. Lineage (NCBI taxonomy): Eukaryota > Metazoa > Chordata > Actinopteri > Acipenseriformes > Acipenseridae > Acipenser > Acipenser oxyrinchus. Next base: position 738,952 of record CM060295.1, read on the forward strand.
CTAGGAGGCTCGCTGGTCCAGGTGGTGAAAGAAAAGGGGTCTTCAGACCAGAAGGTTCAAATCCCAGCCACTGACTCCCTGTGTGTGTGTGTGTGACCTTGAGCGAGTCACTTCACCTCCTTGTGCTCCGTCCTTCGGCTGAGAGGTCCTATTGGAAGTGACTCTGCAGCAGCAGTTGTTGATTATGCAGGGTCACATGACCCTTGATCTTATAGTCACCTGGATGCAAGTTTCAATGGAGTGTTTTAATGTAATGGAATCGAGAGAGGTCCTGATCGTTTTCAATAATAGAGATTTTTATAGAGATTAGTTCTGAACCCCAGGACTGGGTGCAGCAGCAGCAGGGCTAGTGTGAGTTTCTAACCCTGCTCAAACTCCTGATCGTTTCAATATTATTAATAATAATAATAATAATAATAATAATAATACTAGACTTCATTGAGGGGAGCTCTGAACCCCAGGACTGGGTGCAGCAGCAGCAGCAGCAGGGCTAGTGTGAGTTTGTAACCCTGCTCAAACTCCTGGCTCCTGATCATTTCAATATTAATAATAATAATAATAATAACAGACTTCACTGAGGGGAGCTCTGAACCCCAGGACTGGGTGCAGCAGCAGCAGGGCTAGTGTGAGTTTCTAACCCTGCTCAAACTCCTGGCTCCTGATCATTTCAATAATAATAATAATAATAATAATAGACTTTGTTGAGGGGAGCTCTGAACCCCAGGACTGGGTGCAGCAGTAGGGCTAGTGTGAGTTTGTAACCCTGCTCAAACTCCTGGCTCCTGATCATTTCAGTATTAATAACAGACTTGGTTGAGGTTAGTTCTGAACCCCAGGATTGAGCTCAGTAGACTTGATAGAGGGCAGTTTGTAGTCCCTGTGTGTAGGACAGGCTGCCTGCTTTCCTTCCTCTCAATCCTCAGCACCTTAACAGGTCCTGGCCTCTGTGCAGTAGGTCTGGATTTGGTAGCTGGTGCTGACAGGAAAAATCTCCCTTTGCAACCCAGGGCTGGACCCCACAGTGCCGGCCTTGTTACTTACTGGGAGAGACATGCGTTGCAGCCTGGAGATAGCGTGTGAATAGACTGACTGCCTGCTGTTCCTTTCACAGTGTCATAAAAATGTGACTTGAAGAGGCGGTGTTTTGTAGAGCTCCATTTTTGGTTTGTCCGGTCGGAGCTCTCTGCAGAAATGAGGGGCTGACAATCAGGCGGGGGTGGCTGGTGTCGATCGGGCTGATTTCACCCGTTCAGAGTGAATTAAGAGATAGCTGCTTGGGTTTGTGGGGGTCGCTGCTTCCCTCGCCTGATTGTCAGCCCCTGGTGCCTGCAGAGAGCAGGAGCTCTACAAAACACCGATTTTAAATTCAATTCAAATTCAAAGATGCTTTATTGGCAGGATAAGTATTGCCAAAGCACAGTAAATAATAATGCAAATAAAAACATCTGTCTCGCACTCTCTCCCCTCTCCTTTTGTTCTCTCTCTTCTCTGTCTCACTCCTCTCTTTCGCTCTCCCCTCTTGTCCTCTTTCTTTCTCGTGCTCCCTCTTGTTCTCTCTCTCTCCTCTCCCCCTCCCTCTTTGTCTCTCTCCCCTCTCGCTTTCTCCCTCCTATCTTTTGTTCTCCTCTCTCTCTCTCTCTCTCTCTCTCTCCCCTCTCTCTTCCTCCTCCCTCTCTCTCTTCCTCCCTCTCTCTCTCTCTCCCCCTCCTCTCTCTCTTCCTCCTCCCCTCTCTCTCCCCCTCCCCTCTCTCTCCGCACAGGACGCGAGAGACTCTGGCCAGCGGTCACTTCATGAGTGTGATCAACATCCTGATGCAGCTTCGGAAGGTGTGTAATCACCCTGACCTGTTTGACCCGAGGCCGGTGCACTCCCCCTTCATCACCAGCGGGATCTGCTACACCACGGCCTCCCTGGCACTCCAGGCCCTCCACAGGGACCCCTTCAAGGTAAGAGAGGAGAGGACTAGGGGGAGGGAGAGGGGACTGGTGCTCGGAGCTGTGGAAAGGACTCCTTCAAGTGAGAGGGAGAATGGACTGGGATATGCTATATTAACCAACCTCTCTCTCTCCAGCTCTCTCTGGCTCGCTCGCTGTCTCTCTCTCTCCATCTCTCTGGCTGCCTCGCTCTCTCTCTGTGTCTGTCTGTCTCTCCACTCTCTCCTCTCTCTGGCTGGCTCTCGCTCTCTCTCTCTGGCTCTCGCTCTCTCTGGCTCTCTCTCTCTCCCCCTCTCTCTCTTTCTCTCTCTCTATCTCTCTCTCTCTCTCTCTCTGTGTGGTTGAGTGGTTCTGAGTTGTGCTACGTTAACCAGCCTCTTCCTGTCTCTCTCTGCAGCAGGTCGACCTCAGCATGTTTGACCTGGTCTCTCTGGAGCTGCACGTCTCTCTCGCTCTCTCTCTCTCCATCTCTCGTGTGATCGAGTCTCTTCCTGTCTCTCTCTGCAGCAGGTAGACCTCAGCATGTTTGACCTGGTCTCTCTGGAGCCGCACGCTCTCTCTCTCTCTCTCTCTCCATCTCTCTGTGTGATCGAGTCTCTTCCTGTCTCTCTCTGCAGCAGGTAGACCTCAGCATGTTTGACCTGGTCTCTCTGGAGCCGCACGTCTCTCTCTCTCTCTCTCTCCATCTCTCTGTGTGATCGAGTCTCTTCCTGTCTCTCTCTGCAGCAGGTAGACCTCAGCATGTTTGACCTGGTCTCTCTGGAGCCGCACGTCTCTCTCTCTCTCTCTCTCTCCATCTTTCTGTGTGATCGAGTCTCTTCCTGTCTCTCTCTGCAGCAGGTAGACCTCAGCATGTTTGACCTGGTCTCTCTGGAGCCGCACGTCTCTCTCTCTCTCTCTCTCTCTCCATTTCTGTGTGATCGAGTCTCTTCCTGTCTCTCTCTGCAGCAGGTAGACCTCAGCATGTTTGACCTGGTCTCTCTGGAGCCGCACGTCTCGCTCTACGAAGCGGACGTGTTTCTGCCGCGCAGGAAGGTGACCCGACAACTCATTGAGGAGATCATGGACTCCCCGCCCGCCCGCGCCTAAACCCGTCAAGATGAAGGTCAACAGGTAGCCCCCTCATCTTTTTAAACAGCAATGGCAATCAGACTCCTATTGCACAGCAGTGTCACCCAGTCCAGGTTTTACTACCAGCTTGATCAGCCCCCAGTGTGTCTAGGTAACAAGCTCAGGTGTGTCTGATTATTAAACTCCTAGTGAAACCAGGACTGGATCACACTGCTGTGCAACGGGAGTCTTTATTCCCATCCCTGTGATGATAACCAGCATTATTATTGCAGGGATGGGAATCAGACTCCTATTGCACAGCAGTGTGATCCATTCCAGGTTTTACTACCAGCTTGAGTGTATATTCAACGGCAAACATTTCCACTAGAAGTCTCTCAGTGTCTTCAGTGTAAATTCAATGGCAAACGTTTCCACTAGAAGTCTTTCTCAGCGTCTTCAGTGTAAATTCAATGACAAACATTTCCACTAGAAGTCTCTCAGTGTCTTCAGTGTAAATTCAATGGCAAATGTTTCCACTAGAAGCCTTTCTCAGCGTCTTCAGTGTAAATTCAATGGCAAACGTTCCACTAGAAGTCTTTCTCGGAGTCTTCAGTGTAAATTCAATGGCAAACGTTTCCACTAGAAGTCTTTCTCGGAGTCTTCAGTGTAAATTCAATGGCAAACGTTTCCACTAGAAGTCTTTCTCAGCGTCTTCAGTGTAAATTCAATGGCAAACGTTTCCACTAGAAGTCTTTCTCAGAGTCTTCAGTGTAAATTCAACGGCGAACGTTTCCGTTAGAAGTCTGTGTCAGTGTTTTATTATAAGAAATGTATTTTTTTTTTCTCCTCCTCTGTAGGATGTTCCAGCCCATTCCGAAATCAGACGGCCGCACCGTTGTTTTGGTGAACAGCCCTCGCCCTTCTGCATCGGCCGCCCCCCCTGCCAGGACCGTCTCCATGGAGACGGGGTCCAGTCAGCTGGCTGCCCCCTCCCTCCCTGAGAGCCCCCCACCTCTTCCAAACGAATCAGAGCATAGTGACCCCAATACTGGCAGCACCCCTACCAGTCCCACAGCACGGTGAGGCTGGATGTCTACATTGGTTATATAAATTATACACACACACACAGTAGGTGCTGCTGAACAACCTCTTGTTTCAGAGCAAAAAAGTTGCCAGTAAGTTGAAAAGCCCCCGTTTCCAAGTGAATTTTATATAGAACAATGATATAAGCTGTAGATGTACAAATATGAAGCTGAAATACACGTGTTTGAAATGTTGGTGTTAAAAAATTAACATGGAAAACACGAAAATACGCAAACCTAGAACTGATCATGCAACTGGGAGATACTGAAATTGAAGAAGGAATCTATGAAAAAGCCCTAGGAGTTTATGTTGACTCAGAAATGTCTTCCTCTAGACAATGTGGGGAAGCTATAAAAAAGGCCAACAAGATATATTGTGAAAAGTGTTGAATTTAAATGAAGGGAAGTAATGTTAAAACTTTACAATGCATTAGTAAGACCTCACCTAGAATATTGTGTTCAGTTCTGGTCGTTACAAAAAGGATATTGCTGCTCTAGAAAGAGTGCAAAGAAGAGAGACCAGAATTATCCCGGGTTTAAAAGGCGTGTCGTATGCAGACAGGCTAAAAGAATTGAATCTATTCAGTCTTGAACAAAGAAGACTACGCGGTGATCTGATTCAAGCATTCAAAATCCTAAAAGGTATAGACAATGTCGACCCAGGGACTTTTTTCGACCTGAAAAAAGAAACAAGGACCAGGGGTCACAAATGGAGATTAGATAAAGGGGCATTCAGAACAGAAAATAGGAGGCACTTTTTTTACACAGAGAATTGTGAGGGTCTGGAACCAACTCCCCAGTAATAATGTTGAAGCTGACACCCTGGGATCCTTCAAGAAGCTGCTTGATGAGATTCTGGGCTCAATAAGCTACTAACAACCAAACGAGCAAGATGGGCTGAATGGGACCTCCTCTCGTTTTGTAAACTTTGTTAACAAAAAGGGAGTCTCCTTAAATCGTATTACACCACGATGTACTGCAAATGTCATTTATAATGAGTAAAGCAAACATTAAAAAAAAAAAAAAAAAAAACATGCGTCGTGCTTTACAAATCGATTCTAAAAGAGCACACTTTTAAAATAAGTTGTTGTCTGCTTTTACAATGTACCCCTCTCGCTGAAACGCATCCCAATTTTTGCGGGCCAGTTTGGAAGCCACGGTTCTGACTCCTCCAGAAACACGCGGTTGCGAAGTCAGTGTGTTATAAAAGCTGGATGAAGTCTGGGCTTAAATCACACGCGTGTGCGCTCTGTACCGCTGGCAGCTGGAAATAAAGCGGTCAGAAATAACCGAGCGTTGTCTTTATCAGGGTTGCTAATAACCTGCATCTGCTGTGTGTGTAGAGAGAGAGAGAGAGAGATATTACTATACATACACACGCAGCTCTGTCAAAGTCTTGCATCACCCTCTATGTAGAATTAACAGATTTTGCTTCTTGGTCAAATGTAAACCTGCTGAGTAATGTTCCCTTGTTAACGTATTGAATTCCACACCCTCTATATAGAATGAACTCCCTCAGCTTCATAGAGTCCAATGAAAGCTGCTGAATAATGTTCCCTTGTTAACATCATGAATTGCACACCGCTTTCTAGTTTTTCCATATACCTCCCAATCCTCAGCCTCTTGACAGGTCCTGAACATTTTCAATAATAGACTTCTAGACTTAATAGAAGTTAGTTCTGAACCCCAGGACTGGGTGCAGCAGCAGCAGCAGGGCTAGTGTGAGTTTGTAACCCTGCTCAAACTCCTGGCTCCTGATCATTTCAATATTAATAACAGACTTGGTTGAGGTTAGTTCTGAACCCCAGGATTGAGCTCAGTAGACTTGATAGAGGGCAGTTTGTAGTCCCTGTGTGTAGGACAGGCTGCCTGCTTTCCTTCCTCTCAATCCTCAGCACCTTAACAGGTCCTGGCCTCTGTGCAGTAGGTCTGGATTTGGTAGCTGGTGCTGACAGGAAAAATCTCCCTTTGCAACCCAGGGCTGGACCCCACAGTGCCGGCCTTGTTACTTACTGGGAGAGACATGCGTTGCAGCCTGGAGATAGCGTGTGAAAAGAGATTTAAGAGTGCAGGGCAGTAGATTTATAAAAAGAGTTTAAATATACACCAGCATTGCAGGTTATTATACAGGTGTGGCTAAATGTTTTACATCACCCTGGAATTTTAGGATCGATACAATAAAAAGACAATTTAGATCTTTTGTTTAACATCATGTCATCAAAAACTACCAAATGATATCACAAAAAAAAAGTCTACCGGAAGCCATAATAGCAGTCCAGCAAGTATTTCATGTTAGATTTCGAAATGTCACATTTTTGCCAGTCAGTTTTGTCGTTAAGTATCTGGGGAAAACTCCAAAGCGCTGGGTGTGTAATTCAGTATGTTAACAAGGGAACATTATTCAGCAGCTTTCATTGGACTCTATGAAGCTGAGGGAGTTCATTCTATATAGAGGGGGTGGAATTCAATATGTTAACAAGGGAACATTATTCAGCAGCTTTCATTGGACTCTATGAAGCTGAGGGAGTTCATTCTATATAGAGGGTGTGGAATTCAATATGTTAACAAGGGAACATTATTCAGCAGCTTTCATTGGACTCTATGAAGCTGAGGGAGTTCATTCTATATAGAGGGGGTGGAATTCAATATGTTAACAAGGGAACAGTATTCAGCAGCTTTCATTGGACTCTATGAAGCAAAACAAGTTATTTTGGCCAGAGCTGGATGTTCAGATTTGCCTACTGTCTCGACTGAATCAAGTGGATGAAACTGTGTGGCTACAAAGAGGACATAGAAGAGAATAAGAAATAACCTAGAACTACGCGCGTTCTGACCTGTATAAAACGCTACAGCTCTTAGCGCCGCGCAAACCAGTTACTGGATTACCCGGACTGAGTTCTCCACAGAAATCGTGGGTGGCTGGTGTCGATCGGGCTGAATTTCACCCGTTCAGAGTGAATTAAGAAGCAGCTGCTTGGGTTTGTGACGATCGCTGCTTTTTCTTCAGACTCTGCGGAGAGCAGCGACCCACACAAACCCAAGCAGCTGTTTCTTCAACTCGCTCTGAACGGGTGAAAATCATCCTGATTTTTTTTTTTTGACACCAGAGACTCTCGGCTGTTTTCTGCAGAGCGCTCCGTCTGGACAGTCCCAAATTCCTCGCTGCGGTATATCGCACCCCCTGCTACGCACCGTAGTTACCTCCGACCAGTCGTGGGTAAGCACAGTGCATATCTGGAAAAATCCGCTACTTGGGAATAATCTCCATCCTTTCCTTTCTCTTTCGCAGGCTCCTCTTCCCTTCTGCCAGCCCCTGCTCCGGTTCCTCCGGCCGCAGTGAAACCCAGCGCAGCCCCACCCCTGCCAGTGCTGGCTCTCCGGTCCCCTGTGGGCCAGGCAGCCCCCTCCTCCTCCTCTTCCCCTTCCCCTTCCTCCTCCTCCTCCTCCACTTCACTCAGCACAGCAGCTGTAATGAAAACAGTCTGTCTCCCTGTTGCTAATGCCACTGGCCAGCCAGCCAGCTCCCCTCCAGCACTGACCGGCTACGCCGTGCCAGCGTCTGGTGGAACGGTCACTCAAAGGGTTATCCTCTCTCCGGACATGCAAGCACGCTTGCCCTGTAAGTATTGAGGGTCCAGCACTGGGGCGTCGGACTCCACACCTCGAGGGACATGGGGGTCTTCTGGTTTTTCAGTCCAACTTTAAGCTCTCGATTTAACCTAATTGATCGAATTATTGTGGAGTAGTGGTCAGGGCTGTGGACTCTTGACCGGAGGGTCGTGGGTTCAATCCTAGGTGGGGGGGGACACTGCTGCTGTACCCTTGAGCAAGGTACTTTACCTAGATTGCTCCAGTAAAAACCCAACTGTATAAATGGGTAACTGTATGTAAAAATAATGCGATATCTTGTAACAATTGTAAGTCGCCCTGGATAAGGGCGTCTGCTAAGAAATAAATAATAATAATAATAATATTTGCTCAATTGGATACGTTTTTTAAATAACTTTTTCCAGATCTTTTACAATCGATTTAAAAAAAAAAAATTGAACTTGATTTCAACATTCAAGGCACGCTGCGTATAAAACATTTTGAGGCTGGGGAGAGAAGTGCTAAATGTGTCTTAATGTGTTTTTAAAAAAAAAAATTTATATCAAGTAATTAAACTAAGTAATTCGTGAGCTCGGGTGGGTTGGAATGAAAGCCAGAAGAGGCTACGGGCCCCCTCAAGAAACTGAGTGACGCCCCTGTTTTAAATCTTGCAGTTAGAATTTCATCGCGTGTTATCCTGTTTGCTATGTGTAGTCGATTTTGTTCTATACTCTGTTATGCTGCATGTTATTGGATGTGTGTGTGTGCAGCGATGGAAATCAGACTCCTATTGCACAGCAGTGTCACCCATTCCAGGTTTTACTACCAGCTTCCAGGCGTGTCTGATTATTAAACTCTTAGTGAAACCAGGAATGGATCAAGCTCCTGATCATTTCAATAATAATAATACTAGACTTCATTGAGGGGAGCTCTGAACCCCAGGACTGGGTGTAGCAGCAGCAGGGCTAGTGTGAGTTTCTAACCCTGCTCAAACTCCTGGCTCCTGATCATTTCAATAATAATAATAATAATAATAATACTAGACTTCATTGAGGGGAGCTCTGAACCCCAGGACTGGGTGCAGCAGCAGCAGCAGCAGCAGGGCTAGTGTGAGTTTCTAACCCTGCTCAAACTCCTGGCTCCTGATCATTTCAATAATAATAATAATAATAATAATACTAGACTTCATTGAGGGGAGCTCTGAACCCCAGGACTGGGTGCAGCAGCAGCAGCAGCAGCAGGGCTAGTGTGAGTTTCTAACCCTGCTCAAACTCCTGGCTCCTGATCATTTCAATAATAATAATAATAATACTACTAGACTTCATTGAGGGGAGCTCTGAACCCCAGGACTGGGTGCAGCAGCAGCAGCAGCAGCAGGGCTAGTGTGAGTTTGTAACCCTGCTCAAACTCCTGGCTCCTGATCATTTCAATATTAATAACAGGCTTGGTTGAGGTTAGTTCTGAACCCCAGGATTGAGCTCAGTAGACTTGATAGAGGGCAGTTTGTAGCCCCTGTGTGTAGGACAGGCTGCCTGCTTTCCTTCCTCTCAATCCTCAGCACCTTAACAGGTCCTGGCCTCTGTGCAGTAGGTCTGGATTTGGTAGCTGGTGCTGACAGGAAAAATCTCCCTTTGCAACCCAGGGCTGGACCCCACAGTGCCGGCCTTGTTACTTACTGGGAGAGACATGTGTTGCAGCCTGGAGATAGCTCTCCTCCTGTTTTTAGATGCGTAGAGTTTAAACTATTGCGCAGTTTGTGAAATACTGGGATGGGAATCAGACTCCCGTTGCACAGCAGTGTGATCCATTCCTGGTTTCACTAGGAGTTTAATAATGACTTCTTGCCCAGAGATTATTTTTTTTGTTTTAGCTAATTCTTTCACCTAGAGGTCAGACTATATCAATGTAATATTTAATTTTAGCAATACAAATCTTCTCCTCCTTCTTCCTTTCCTAAGCCCTCCCACACACCCTAGTTGTGTGAATGATCGCAAGAGGTTGTTATCAGCCAAGCAGACCGCTGACTTTTTTTTCGCGTTTAGTCAGAGAATTTAGGCCAGTTTTGCTTTCACCAATGGTAAATATATCTGTCATGTATAATTTTAGTAATACAAGTACATATCTCCTTTTCCTCTCCCCCTGTTCCCTCCTCTCTCTTTTATTCTCTGTCTCTTGCTGTCTGTCTCTCTCCTCTCTGACTCTTCTGTCTGTCTCGCGCTGTCTGTGTCTGTCTCTCTCTGTCTCTGTGTCTGTCTCTCTCTGTCTCTGTGTCTGTCTCTCTCTGTCTCTGTGTCTGTCTCTCTCTGTCTCTGTCTCTCTGCTCTGCTGTCTCTCTCTCTCTGTCTCTCTGTCTCTCTGCTTGCTCTGTCTCTCGTCTCTCTGTCTCTCTCTCTCTCTGACTCTCTTCTCTCTTCTCTGTCTGTCTCTGCTCTCTGTGTCTGTCTCTGTCTTTTCTGCCCTCCTCTGTCTCTCTCTCTGTCTCGCTTGCTCTCTCTCTCTCTCTCTCTGTCTCTCGCTTGCTCTGTCTCTCTCTCTGTCTCTGTCTCTCTCTCTGTCTCTGTCTCTCTGTCTCTGTCTCTCTGTCTCTGTCTCTCTCTCTGTCTCTGTCTCGCTCTCTCTCTCTCTCTCTGTCTCTCGCTTGCTCTGTCTCTCGCTCTCTGTCTCTCTCTTTCTCTCTGTCTCTCTCTCTGTCTGTCTCTCGCTTGCTGTCTCTCTCTCTCTCTGTCTCTCGCTTGCTCTGTCTCTCTCTCTCTCTCTGTCTCTCTCTCTCTCTGTCTGTCTCTCTCTGCTCTGTCTCTCTCTCTCTGTCTGTCTCTGTCTCTCTCTCTGTCTCTCTCTCTCTGTCTCTCTCTCTCTCTCTCTGTCTCTCTCTCTGTCTCTGTCTCTCTCTCTGTCTCTCTCTCTCTCTCTGTCTCTCTCTCTCTGTCTCTCTCTCTCTGTCTCTCTCTCTCTCTCTCTGTCTCTCTCTCTCTCTCTGTCTCTCTCTCTCTCTCTCTAGCAGGTGAAGTGGTCAGTATTGCCCAGCTGGCCTCTCTGGCCAGTCGGCCGGTTCAGACGGCTCAGGGCAGCAAGCCGGTCACTTTTCAAATCCAGGGGAATAAGCTGACTCTGTCCGGAGCACAATTGCACCAGGTCAGCCTGACCGCACAACAGAGACCAGGGCCTGGTGAGTGACCAGCGAAAGAGTCTTCATCGTCATCATCAGCATTATTATTATTAAAGCAACTCAGAGATTAGGGGGGTGAACTCTGCATCATCATCAACTGCTGCTGCTGCTGCTGCAGAGTCACTTCCAATAGGAGCTCGTTTGTTTTACGTCTCATCCGAAGGACGGAGCACAAGGAGGTGAAGCGACTCGCTCAGGGTCACACACACACACACACACACACAGGGAGTCAGTGGCTGAGCCGGGATTTGAACCTCCTGGTATCAAGACCCCTTTTCTTTAACCGCTGTGACCAGCGAGCCTTTCATACAGGGAGGGGAAACTATCATAGTTTACTACCTGTGTGTTTTTTTTTTTTTTATATATATATACAGTATATTCATCCTTTTTAAAAACCCGCATTTTCCACCCTCAAGTCATGTCTCTGTTGGCTTTTTTTTTTGTATGTTTCTTTGTTTGCTGTGCAACAGGAGTCTGATTCCCATCCCTGTGATGATAACCAGCATTATTATTGCAGGGATGGGAATCGGACTCCAATTCCACAGCAGTGTCACCCATTCCAGGTTTTACTACCAGCTTGATCAGCCCCCAGTGTGTCTAGCTAACAAGCTCAGGTGTGTCTGATTATTAAACTCCTAGTGAAACCAGGAATGGATCACACTGCTGTGCAGCGGGAGTCTGATTCCCATCCCTGTTAAGCAGGGTTAATGAAATGTTAAATATTACGAGGCTGAAATTGCTTAAATATGCCGCATTGAATGACGAAACGTGTTTGAAATTGATTGAATTTCCAACAGATATATATATATATTTTAACTGTGTGTTTATTTCCAGCTGGTAATGTAGTTCACCTGGTCTCCACCGGAGGGCAGCACCACCTGATCAGCCAGCCCACACAGGTGGCCCTGATCCAGGCTATCAACCAGCAAGGCTGCAGCCAGTCACAGCCGCAGCAGCCAGGGCCAGCAGGGGGCCCCAGCGTGACTCCCACAACTGTCGCGGTGCCCATCTCCAGCACACAAGGTTTGTGGTCCTGCTCTCTCAACGCTAAGGCTGGAGGGTTTTAATAGTTAGTTTAGGGAAGAAAAATCAGGGATGGGAATAGGACTCCCCATTGCACAGCAGTGTGATCCATTCCTGGTTTCGCTATGAGTTTTAATGAGACACAACTGAGCTTGTTACCTAGACACACTGGGGCTGATCAGGGATGGGAATCAGACTCCTATTGCACAGCAGTGTCACCCATTCCAGGTTTTACTTCCAGCTTGATCAGCCCCCCAGTGTGTCTAGCTAACAAGCTCAGGTGTGTCTGATGATTATTAAACTCCTAGTGAAACCAGGACTGGATCACACTGCTGTGCAACAGGAGTCTTATTTCCGTCCCTGTTTTAATTGAATGCCTTGCAAAACTTTTGGCCACAGCTGTAGAAGCGTAGTGTTTTTTTCTTCTTTTAATTATTTATTTAACCGATCACTTTGTAAGATAGCTAGTAAAGTAGAAAATCAGAAATCCCTTTTTTCCCCCCAACCTAACAACACTCTCTCTCTCCTCCAGTACCCTCTTCAGTCGTTACCAGCTCAGGGATTGTTAAAATTGTCGTTCGCCACGCTCCCAAAGAAGGGGTCCCCACCCTGGCCGTCCAGCCTTCACCCCGCGCCCCTCCGAACCCCGCGATGGGGATCCCGGGACAGGGGAACCCCAAAATTCAAGCGCAGGGGTTCCTCCGAGCCACCAGCGCAGTCCCTCAATCTGCAACGACGACAAACTCTGCCGCTGTGATCAGAACAGGGCTGCCTGTGTCGGTCTCCGCACAGCTGGTCAACACTGACTCCATGAGGCAGACCCTGCCTCCTTCAGTACAGACAATCCGGACATCGCTGGCTCCCATCCGGGCCAGTTTAACCAGTGTGACCAGTACCAGTTCCCGGGCCCCCGCGGTGGCTGGGATGTTGGCCCAGGCACAGCTGTTGAATCCTGGGCAGCAGCAGCAGCCAGCCCTGCACTCTTCGGCTGCTGTGACGAGCTACCCTCACCCTCACCCCCCAGGCTCCAGCGCCACCCTACCCCCTGTCAGAGCCCCTCTCCTCAGGGTGCTGCAGAGCAGTGTGGGAGGAGCTGAGCAAGGTGGGGGTGTGTGTCCGTCTGTCCTCTGTGTATTTTTTGTAAGATTGTGTGTGTGTTATTTGTAAATGTGTACATTTGTTTAAAAAAAAAAAATTATATATATTATTATTTATTTCTTAGCAGACGCCCTTATCCAGGGCGACTTACAATTGTTACAAGATATCACATTATTTTTCCATACAATTCCCCATTGATACAGTTGTTTTACTGGAGCAATCTAGGTAAAGTACCTTGCTCAAGGGTACAGCAGCAGTGTCCCCACGTGGGATTGAACCCACGACCCTCCGTCAAGAGTCCAGAGCCTAACCACTACTCCACACTGCTGCCATATATATATATATAATTTTATGCACTATATATGTGTTTATAGATAGATATTCAAGTTTTTACATGTTTCCAAAATCTATTTTTCTTCCCAAATGCAGCGTTCGTCTGGGCTGCGTTGTCAGTCTTGAGAGGAGGGGGGCACTGAAGTCATCACCCTGCGCTCTCTCGCACCCCTCCTGCCCTCCCCACCGCCCCCTCCCTCACAGTGCACAGGCCTCGCCCCCAGCCACCCCCCCCTCCGCGCTCCCCATTCTACATGGTGAGTACTGACCCTGCCCAAACTCCTGATCGTTTCAATAATAATAATACTACTAGACTTCTTTAAGGGGAGCTCTGAACCCCAGGACTGGGTGCAGCAGCAGGAAGGGCTAGTGTGAGTTTGTAACCCTGCTCAAACTCCTGGCTCCTGATCATTTCAATATTAATAACAGGCTTGGTTGAGGTTAGTTCTGAACCCCAGGATTGAGCTCAGTAGACTTGCTAGAGGGCAGTTTGTAGCCCCTGTGTGTAGGACAGGCTGCCTGCTTTCCTTCCTCTCAATCCTCAGCACCTTAACAGGTCCTGGCCTCTGTGCAGTAGGTCTGGATTTGGTAGCTGGTGCTGACAGGAAAAATCTCCCTTTGCAACCCAGGGCTGGACCCCACAGTGCCGACCTTGTTACTTACTGGGAGAGACATGCGTTGCAGCCTGGAGATAGCGTGTGAATAGACTGACTGCCTGCTGTTCCTTTCACAGTGTCATAAGCTATTGCTGTGAACCGCTGTGCCACGGTGGCAACATTACATTGAATCTCTCTCTTTCTCCCTCTCTGTTTCTGTGCTCTCTGTTTCTACTGTCTGTCTGTTTCTGTGCTCTCCCTCCCTGTCTCTGTCCTGTCTCCCTCTTTCTGCTCTCTCTCTCTCTCCCTCCCTGTGTCTTCCCTCTTTTCTCTCCCTCTTCCTCTCCCTCTTCCTCTCCCTCCCTCCCTCTCTTCCTCTCCCCCTCCCTCCCTCTCTTCCTCTCCCCCTCCACCTCCCTCTCTTCCTCTCCCCCTCCACCTCCCTCTCTTCCTCTCCCCTCCACCTCCTCTCTCCTCTCCCCTCCCTCCCTGACTGGCTCTCCCTCTCTCCCTCCTTCCTCTCTCCCTCTCCTTCCTGTCCCCCTCTGTCTCTCTCCCTCTCTCCCTCCCTCTCTCCCTCTCCCTTCCTGTCCCCTCCGTCCCTCTCCCTCTCCCTTTCTGTCCCCTCCCTCCCTCTCTTCCTCTCCCTCTCTTCCTCTCTTCCTCTCCCTCCCTCTCTCTTCCTCTCCCTCTCTCCAGCCCTGCCTGGACAAGCGTAAGCAGCTCCAGCGCGCTTCCAGACTCGACCGGCTCTTCCAGCTCAATGAGAGGCACTGCGCAGCGCGACCGGTCTACGGGGCGGAGCTGCTGGGGCTCTGCTCTCTCATGGGCTTGGCGCGTGGCCCCGCCTCCCGCTGGGAGTGGCAGGGTTCGGATCGCCCACTGCCTGAACGCTGTCCAGTCACTGGCCGGCTGGGGTGCGTACCGCCCACTTACAGAAGCCATTCGCAACCCTGTACAGAGGATTGCGGAGCTTGCTGAGATCATAAACCGGTAAGAGGAGACGGGAGATTTTTGTTAACCTGGAATGGATCACACTGCTGTGCAATAGGAGTCTGATTCCCAGCCCTGCAATAATAATGCTGGTTATCACAGGGCTGGGAATCAGACTCCTGCTGCACAGCAGTGTGATCCAGTCCTGGTTTCACTAGGAGTTTAATAATCAGACACACCTGAGCTTGTTAGCTAGACACACTGGGGGCTGATCAAGCTGGTAGTAAAACCTGGACTGGGTGACACTGCTGTGCAATAGGAGTCTGATTCCCATCCCTTCAATAATAATGCTGGTTATCATCACAGGGATGGGAATCAGACTCCGTTCACAGCAGTGTGATCAATCCTTTTCATTGAGTTTTAACCCTTTGCGGTCCATTTATTCCATGCCTGTCAGGTGCGTCGGGTCTAATTTTATTTTCACACGCTCCTGTGTATTTTAGACGCGCTGTTTTCAAAGTCATTTTATTCGCAGTAAAACAGTTTTTAAAAGTCTCTGCAGTTCAACAGGACTCTCCAGTACTGCATCTCCAGCCCCGTTCCTTGTTCGCTGTATTTATCACATACCTCTTCATAGTCGTGCATACCGATAAATCATCTCCTGATCACTCGTTTTATCACCAAGCTCCTCAATTAATGAGATCCAAGTCGTGATTTTATTACTGTAACATCTCAAAAAAGCTCTGCAAATGTCTGTGATGTTCTTTGAGCGCTGGATGCGGAAGCAGCTATCGTTTGTTTGTGTCTGTGGTGAAGGGACGATGCATATGGCTCAGATCCGCCGTCCCTGCTGTTTTCTCGCTAACCTCTCCCTCTCCCCTTCCCAGGTTTATCTTCGTGATCCCCAGTGGAAGCCCTGCTATCACCATGCACACCTCACACCCTCCCCCTTCCCTGCTGCAGCAAGAGGTTGCGTTCAGAGAGAGGCTGAGGGCTGAGCTGCTTCCCAGCTCCGCCTGCCTGCACAGAGTGGTCTGCAACATGAGGACTCAGTTTCCAGATCTCCGTCTCATCCAGTACGACTGTGGTGAGCAGCGAACAGATGCAATGACCTGCATCATCACCCTCTCTCTAGCTGTCTCTCTCTCTCTCTCTCTCTCTCTGTCTCTCTGCTCTCTCTCTGCTCTCTCTCTCTCTCTCTCTCTCTCTCTCTGCTCTGCTCTCCTCTCTGCTCCCTCTCTGCTCTGTCTCTCTCTCTCTCTCTCTCTCTCTCCTCTCTCTCTCTGCCTCTCTCTCTGTCTCTCTCTCTCCCTCTCTGCTCTCCTCTCTGTCTCTCTCTGCTCTCTCTCTGCTCTCTGCTCTCTCTCTCTCTCTGTCTCTCTCTCTGCTCTGCTCTCTCTCTCTCTCTCTCTCTGCTCTCCTCTCTGTCTCTCTGCTCTCCTCTCTGTCTCTCTCTCTGCTCTCCTCTCTGTCTCTCTCTGCTCTTCTCTCTGTCTCTCTCTGCTCTCCTCTCTGTCTCTCTCTGCTCTCCTCTCTGTCTCTCTCTCTAGCTCTCTCTCTTGTGTGTCTGTGTTTATACAGCACAATTAGTTCATACATAATTGTTCATAGACTTTTTTGACCTGAAAAAAGAAACAAGGACCAGGGGTCACAAATGGAGATTAGATAAAGGGGCATTCAGAACAGAAAATAGGAGGCACTTTTTTTACACAGAGAATTGTGAGGGTCTGGAACCAACTCCCCAGTAATGTTGTTGAAGCTGACACCCTGGGATCCTTCAAGAAGCTGCTTGATGAGATTCTGGGATCAATAAGCTACTAACAACCAAACGAGCAAGATGGGCTGAATGGCCTCCTCTCGTTTGTAAACTTTATAATCTTATATAGGGCAGCTGGCTCTTTGAGCTAAAAAATATATATATATACTGAACATCAAAAGAAACACACACAATTATGTTCATATAGTTTTTTTTTAAATATTTCTCAATCCTACAATTCTAGGTAATCTGATTTTTGCTTAACTGCATTCATTTGAAGCCAATTGTAATGTATTAATTTAATTTAATTAACAAACCATTGAAGTCAGGTGTTGCTTCCTGCGAGAAGCTCATTCTAACAGCGTCCTGCAGATTTGCAATTTTGATATCAATGATGTGTTGGAATCGATTTAAGATGCATACGTGAATCCTCTGGACAAAATTCGGTTCCTGGAGAGGGCCATAGTGTCTTCTGACTGGCAGTGTGGAGTAGTGGTTAGGGCTCTGGACTCTTGACCGAAGGGTCATGGGTTCAGTCCCAGGTGAGGGGGACACTGCTGCTGTACCCTTTAGCAAGGTACTTTACCTAGATTGCTCCAGTAAAAACCCAACTGTATAAATGGGGAATTGTATGTAAAAATAATGTGACATCTTGTAACAATTGTAAGTCGCCCTGGATAAGGGCGTCTGCTAAGAAAATAATAGTAATAATAGTAATAGTACTTAATTGGTCTAATTATTTTTTGATTAAAAATCAGGCAGATCTCTCCCGGTCCTCGAATGTTTTTTTACAGGTCGCGTGCCTTGAATCTTGAATCAAAGTGCATTTGTTAAGACATCCAAATGTAAAAGACCTTTTTTAAAAAAAAAAAAAAAAAAAAATTTAACCTGTCCAGTTCAACAAATAATTAGATCAATGAAGTTAAATCGAGAGCTGAAGTTGGATTGAAAACCAGACCCACGCGTTCCTCGGGGGCTGGAGTCTTATTATTATTATTATTATTATTATTATTATTATTATTATTATTATTATTATTATTATTATTATTATTATTATTTGTTTATTTAGCAGACCTCTTTATCCAAGGCGACTTACAGAGACTAGGGTGTGTGAACTATGCATCAGCTGCAGAGTCACTTACAATTACGTCTCACCCGAAAGACGGAGCACAAGGAGGTTAAGTGACTTGCTCAGGGTCACACAATGAGTCAGTGGCTGAGGTGGGATTTGAACCGGGACCTCCTGGTTACAAGCCCGTTTTTTTAACCACTGGACCACACACTGATGCCCCTGCGCTAGACTTCTCTAACCCCCCCCCCCTCCTCTCCTTGCACAGGCAAGCTTCAGACCCTGCACACGCTGCTGCGTCAGCTGAAGTGTGGGGGTCACAGGGTCCTCATATTCACACAGATGACCCGCATGCTGGATGTGCTGGAGCAGTTCCTCAACTACCACGGACACATCTACCTGAGGCTTGACGGGACTACCAAGGTGGAGCAGAGACAGGTAACCAGAGACACAGAGAGATGCTCACAGACCTTTTCAGTGTCTTATTTTTTTGATGTGACAACACTGAATTCTCTCTCTTTCCTTTGTCTCTTCTGTCCTCTCTGTCTCTTCTCTCTCTCGTCTCCTCTCTCTGTCTCTTCTCTGCTCTCTGCCCTCTCCTCTACTCTCCTCTCTCTCGTTCTGCTTTCTGCCCTCTCTGCTCTCTGCCGTCTCTCCCCTCCCTTCTCTCTCCTCTCCTCTCTGCTCTCTCTCTCTGCCCTCTCCCCTCTCTTCTCTCCTCTGTCTCTTCTATCCTCTCTCTCTCTCTTCTCTCTCTGCTCCTCTCTCTGCTCTCTCTCTCTGCTCCTCTCTCTGCTCTCTCTCTCTCTGCTCTCTCTCTGCTCTCTCTCTCTCTGCTCTCTCTCTCTCTGTCCCTCTGCTCCTCTCTCTCTAGTCCCTGATGGAGCGTTTCAATGCAGATCGGCGAATCTTCTGCTTCATCCTGTCGACGAGCAGCGGGGGGGTGGGGGTCAATCTGACGGGGGCCGACACGGTGGTCTTCTACGACAGCGACTGGAACCCAACCATGGATGCCCAGGCACAGGATCGGTGCCACCGCATCGGCCAGACTAGAGACGTGCACATATACCGGTGAGTCTCTCTCCTCTCCCCTCACAGGTTTACCATCGTTATTATTATTATTATTATTATGTGTTTATTGAGCAGATGCCTTTATCCAAGGCGACTTACAGAGACTAGGGGGGTGTGAACTATGCATCAGCTGCAGAGTCACTTACAACAACGTCTCACCCGAAAGACGGAGCACAAGGAGGTGAAGTGACTTGCTCAGGGTCACACAATGAGTCAGTGGCTGAGGTGGGATTTGAACCGGGGGACCTCCTGGTCACAAGCCCCTTTTCTTTAACCACTGGACCACTCAGCCTCCTTAGTTACAATTATTGTTGTTATGAGTCATTCATTTAGCAGAGGCTTTTATCCAAAGTGACTCACAGAGATTAGGAGGGTGAACTCTGCATCATCAATAACTGCTGCTGCTGCTGCAGAGTAACTTCCAATAGGAGCTCGTTTGTTTGACGTTTCATCCGAAGGACGGAGCGCAAGGAGGTGAAGTGACTTGCTCAGGGTCACAGACACACACACACACACAGGGAGTCAGTGGCTGAGCTGGGATTTGAACCTCCTGGTATTAAGACCCCTTTTCTTTTTAACCGCTGACCCACCCAGCCGACGTGTCGAAACCCCACGTTTTTCGCGGTAGGCTGCGCGGACTTGTGTTCAAGCGTTTCAAAGCACTCTCTTGTCCACAGCCTGATCAGCGAGCGCACAGTGGAGGAAAACATACTGAAGAAAGCCAACCAGAAGAGGATGCTCGGAGACATGGCCATCGAGGGAGGCAATTTCACCACTGCCTTTTTCAAAGAGGTGGGTGACCTACGGTTCCCAGCATGCTTTTTCACCTGCGGCAATGGTGAGGGATGCCTGGAGCTGTAGTTCTTTATGCTGTGGTCTTGTCTCACAAACAATACAGACCTCTATTACGATACATCATGTAAAGAAAGCATCGCGATTCATCAATACACAGTGAATCGGTACAGCACTAGCTAGGACTACAGTTCCCAGCATGCTTTTTCACCATAGGCAAAGGTGAGGGGTGCTGGGAGGTGTAGTTCTTTATGCTGTGGTCTTGTAGCACAAACGATGCAGACCTCTATTACGATACATCGCGTTTCAGCGATACGCTGTAAATCGTTTTTTTTATATTCTTCTACAAAGTGTGTTCTGTGTTTATGCTTTAAGATTTTTATTAACCAGCTTTGACAACTACTTGCAAAAAAAAAATTCTTTATCACAATTTATACAGTGCGCAATGCTTCAATAAACACCATTATCATCACAATTGCATTGCAGTTTAAATCCATTCCCTGGTTTCACTAGGAGTTTAATAATCGGACACACCTGAGCTTGTTAGCTAGACACACTGGGGGCTGATCAAGCTGGTAGTGAAACCAGGACTGGATCACACTGCTGTGCAATAGGAGTCTGAGACCCAGCCCTGCAATAATGATGCTGGTTATCATCACAGGGATGGGAATCAGACTCCCGCTGCACAGCAGTGTGATCCAGTCCTGGTTTCACTAGGAGTTTAATAATCGGACACACCTGAGCTTGTTACCTAGACACACTGGGGGCTGATCAAGCTGGTAGTAAAACCTGGACTGGGTGACACTGCTGTGCAATAGGAGTCTGATTCCCATCCCTTGGTATTTTTTTTTTCCAGCAAACGATCCGTGAGCTGTTTGATTTGACGGAAGGGGAGAGGAGAGAGGCAGAGCAGCAGATGCAAGGCGTGTCTAAACCTGAGGAAGAGGACTGTGTGAACTCAAAACACACCTCCATTCTGGAGCAGGTGAGTCAACTAGCCCAGCGAGAGAAACTTTTTTTAGTTATTTAGTTAGTTATTTATTTCTTAGCAGACGCCCTTATCCAGGGCGACTTACAATTGTTACAAGATATCACATTAATTTTACATACAATTACCCATTTATACAGTTGGGTTTTTACTGGAACAATCTAGGTAAAGTACCTTGCTCAAGGGTACAGCAGCAGTGTCCCCCCCCACCTGGGATTGAACCCACAACCCTCCAGTCAAGAGTCCAGAGCCCTAACCACTGCTCCACACTGCTGCCCAAATGTTTTCCCCCAAATGTTCATGTTTTTTATAAAAATTCCCGCAATGTAAACTCTGAAATATCTGCAAACTTTTCACACCGCAGACTTTTCTCATTTTCAGATTTTGCGTTCCATTTATAAATCCGCAGAAAACAGGCACGCTGCAAAATGATCATAGCTGCTAGCCTTGAGTTTATGCGTTTCCTAGATGCGTTTTTTAAAATACGTAAACCTTTGCCAGTGTAAATGTGGAGAGAGAGAAAACACCCAACATTGTTACGCTGTCCTGTGAGTGCTGCTGATGCGTTGCCATCAACTTTTTGTTACATTTGATTTTCTTCGGATCGAGCTGTCTTGAAGGATAGATATCAATGCTGTGTGTGTGTCTCCTGTCTCGCTGTCTGTCTCTCTCTCAGGATTTGTAAAGACGACGAGGATATCAAGGCTGTCTCTCTCTCTCTCTCTCTCTGCAAAGCTGAGGATGAGAAGGATATTTATGCTATCTCATTCTCTGTGTAAAATGTTGTCGTATCAAAATTTGAGAGGCTTTATTGGCATGACAAAATAAATTCTCTCCCTGTCTCTCTCTCTCTCTCTCTCTCTCACTTCTCTCTCTCTCTGTCTCGTTTTCGCTCTTGTTTTCTCGTTTTTCTGTGTCTTTCTCGTTTTTTCTCTCGTTCTCTCTCCTCTCTGTCTCTCTATCCTCTCCGTCTCGTTTCTCTCTCGCTCTCTGTCTCGCTTCTCTCTTCCCCCCCTCTCTCTCTCGTTCTCTCCTTCTCTCTCTCAGGCTCTGTGTAAAGCTGAGGATGAGGAGGATATCCGAGCCGCGTCGCAGGCGAAGGCAGAGCAGGTGGCGGAGCTGGCGGAATTCAACGAGAACATCCCGTTGGAGGAGGGGGGCGAGGGGGCGGGGCGAGACGAAGACGAGGAGCTGTCCAGGGCAGAGCAGGAGATCGCCGCCCTGGTGGACCAGGTCAGAATCGCAGCTGCAGTCATGTCCTAGCAATGCCTTTGGTTAAATCTGGTTCGCTTTGCTGTGCGTTAATTGAAGATACAGCAGGTATACACAAGTTACTTACAGCTCTGGACAAAAGTTTATCACCCCACTACATATAGAATGAACTCCCTCAGCTTCATAGAGTCCAATGAAAGCTGCTGAATAATGTTCCCTTGTTAACATTGAATTCCACCCCCTCTATATAGAATGAACTCCCTCAGCTTCATAGAGTCCAATGAAAGCTGCTGAATAATGTTCCCTTGTTAACATATTGAATTCCACCCCCTCTATATAGAATGAACTCCCTCAGCTTCATAGAGTCCAATGAAAGCTGCTGAATAATGTTCCCTTGTTAACATATTGAATTACACCCCCTCTATATAGAATGAACTCCCTCAGCTTCATAGAGTCCAATGAAAGCTGCTGAATAATGTTCCCTTGTTAACATATTGAATCACACACCCTCTATATAGAATGAACTCCCTCAGCTTCATAGAGTCCAATGAAAGCTGCTGAATAATGTTCCCTTGTTAACATATTGAATTCCACCCCTCTATATAGAATGAACTCCCTCAGCTTCATAGAGTCCAATGAAAGCTGCTGAATAATGTTCCCTTGTTAACATATTGAATTCCACCCCCTCTATATAGAATGAACTCCCTCAGCTTCATAGAGTCCAATGAAAGCTGCTGAATAATGTTCCCTTGTTAACATATTGAATCACACACCCTCTATATAGAATGAACTCCCTCAGCTTCATAGAGTCCAATGAAAGCTGCTGAATAATGTTCCCTTGTTAACATATTGAATTACACACCCAGCGCTTTGGAGTTTTCCCAGATACTTCACAACAAAACTGACTGGGAAAAATGTGACATTTCGAAATCTAACCTGAAATACTTACTGTACTGCGATTGTGGCTTCTGCTAGACTTTTGATTACATGGTGTTCAATAAAATATCTAAATTATGATCATGTACTTTTTAAAAGAAATTGTCTCAATCCAAAAATTGTAGGTGATGCAAAACTTTTGGCCACAGCTGTTCGTTTGCTGTGGTGTGGACAGTTTGTCTGCAACTTCCAGTATCCCACGCACATTGTCTGCTTGACTTTAATAAATTTCTGCTAGTTTTACCTCAATAACACTGATGAAGGCACTAGAGCCCAAATGCTGGTCTGCTTGACTCAGTTTAGTTTCAGTAACGCTGATGAAGGCACTAGAGCCCAAACGCTGGTCTGCTTGACTCTGTCAGTTCTAGTTCTGGAAGATGAATCCTTGTTCTGTTTTTGTTTCAGCTCACTCCGATTGAGAGGTATGCTATGAATTACCTGGAAGCCACTTTGGAGGACGTCTGCAAGGAAGAGCTGAAGCAGGCTGAGGTGAGAGAGAGAGAGAGGATGGGAGGGGGGGCTATAGCAGGGCTACAGTTATGTTTTATATTATCCATGATCTGCAGAATTTAAAAAAGCATGCCAGCACATGTGTTGCATGAACCAATTATTCTGATTGTCCGGATGTCACTCTCCACAGGCGAGTGTGGCTGGTGTCGATCGGGCTGATTTTCACCCGTTCAGAGTGAATTAAGAAACAGCTGCTTGGGTTTGTGACGATCGCTGCTTTTTCTTCAGACTCTGCGGAGAACAGCGACCCACACAAACCCAAGCAGCTGTTTTCTTAATTCACTCTGAACGGGTGAAATTCAGCCCCGATCGACACCAGCGACACCCCTCCGATTTGTCACCCCACCCCGATTCCTGCGGAGAGATCCGCCCAAGTCGTAGAATTGGTTTGTGCAGTAACAAAGTTCATTGAAAATGACACGTTATCAGTCTGGATAGGACAGGAAATGGCTATGAAATGTTTAATTTGAAATAGGATGTAAGATCTAAGTGTGCAATAGACAGGTGGATGACATGTATTAATACGCAGTGTGTACAGAATAGTACATCTTGATCATCTCAACCATAGACTTCATTGAGGGGAGCTCTGAACCCCAGGACCGGGTGCAGCAGCAGCAGCAGGGCTAGTGTGAGTTTATAACCCTGAGTTTTTTTTTGTTTGTTTTTTTTATAAGGCTATCTACATTTCTATATAGACTAGGTGGTTATTTGTTTATCTCATTTGTCCTCGTTGCAGCAGTTCAGTTCCCCATTATTTTGAGAACCAGGCTTAGGAGACAGACAGGCAGAGAGACAGAGAGCGCGAAGAGGGAGTGTGCTAGCTGCTAGTTCTCAGTAGGAGCCAGGATTAGCAGTAGAGCAATGGATGCTGTGACATCATGTCAGGTATAAGAGGATAGCAGATGGTACAGTATGCATCCCTAAACTGTTAGCCCTGCCTACTTCTTCTTTTTTTTAACATTTTTTGTCTTGTGTGTGTGTTTGTTTTTTCCTGGTTTTTTCCAGGAGCAGGTAGAAGCTGCCAGAAAGATCTGGACCAAGCTAAGGAGGAGGTGCTGTGCCTGGCCCCAGCGAGGAGGACCGAAGCCCCCCCAGAGGAGACCCCTAACCGCCGGGGGAGGAAGCCGAAAGAACGGGGGGCCGGCTCCAGCACCAGAGTGAGCGAGAGACTTCGGGGTCCCCGCGCCCCGGCAAGAGCGGAGACCCCAACACAACCGTCGGCGCCAAACCCGGAGACGCTGCCCACCGCTCCCGAGGAGACGGAAGGAACGAAGAGATCGCCCGACGAGAGCAGAGCCGGCGTTCACAGAGACGAGGAGGAGGAGGAGGAGGAAGAGGAGGAGGAGGAGGAGCGCGCGTCCGTGCAGGAAGACGAAAAGGAGTCTAGCGAAGATGAGTCGCCCTCCGCGCCGCTAAAAGACCAACCTGGGCCACAGTCGCCTCGCCCGGACGCGAGCGGAGTTGACTCCAATGGCGCCGAGCCGCTGGAGAGAGAGGCGCCGGGATCGGATTCCGCTGCGGGCAAAGAGGAAGCGAGTTCAGACGGACACGAACCAGGTTTATCTGCGTCCGAAGACGCTGCTGAGTCCGCAGACAACACCACCAGCAGCAGCAGCAGCAGAGAGCTGGAGTCTGACTCGCCTGTTGATGAAGACACGCGGCAAGAATCGGCTGAGCTTGCGAGCGCAGACGGACCCAGCCTTTCAGCGAGGAGCTCCGCCAGGGAACCCCTGTCCTCCTGCCGCGCCGACGAGGTCAAAGCCGGGGAACCGGAGCCTCCTGCCCCCTTGCGAAAAGACCAAAGGGATCCTGATGCGGGCAGAGACCGGGGGCCGGCAGCCTACCCGCCAGAGACAAGCACCGGGATCGGAGACCGGAAAGCAGGTTCCACGGGCAGCCCGCCGACGGAACGAAACCCGAAAGAAACGGAAGGGAAAGCCGTAGAGGAGCCTGAAGGCACGGCGAGGGAAGGAAAGCCCGACGACGAAGCGTCTTCGGGGGCTGAAGAGTCTGCCGTTTCTGCTAAAGAGACTGTGGAGCCTGAAAAGATGACTTCAGCCAGTTGCCGGCCTGCAACAACAGCGCAGGAGGAAGAGAAGGAATTTCTAACGGCGCAAGATGAGTCCGGTCACGCTGTTGAAGACGGTCCTGCCCCTGCTGATTCTGTGCGCTCTGCTCCCGGTGTCGCGCCTGCCGCTGGGCAGTCGGATCGCGAGACGGGACCGGATTTGAGGCGCGAGGTCTCCTCGCCCGGCGACGTTTCGAAGCCGGGGCTGACGACTGCTGAGGAGAACGAAGCCGGGAGGGCCGAGAAGATGGACGGTGGACTTGAGCCGACGCGGGACGCGGTGGGAGAGCGTGAGCTGTGCGGTGCGGCCGTTTCGCTCCCCGGGCTTTCCAACTCCCAGATCAGCGAAGAGGAGGCAGCCCAGGGGGGTAACGTCAAAGCGCCCCTGGAGAGAGACGCGGAGGCCGGTCCCCTCCGAAAAGACGAGAACCCCGAAGGCGTCCCGCCGCTCGCCGGAGACCCCGCTGCTCGGAATCCTCCCCTCCCAAACAGAATCTGCGACGACGAAACCAGTTCCCACTCCCTCATCCCGGACCTGTCCAAACGCGCTGAGCCACTGCTGACAGAAGCTGTTCCCCAGCCCCTTCCAGAGCGTTTCGGGGAGGAGGGGTCCGTCGTCAGAAATTGCACCCGCTCCGTCCGCCTCCTCCTCATTGCGAGGAAACTGAACGGCGCTGGACTTCCGTTGCGCTTCTCCTCCTCCTCCTCCTCCTCCTCCTCAAACGGACAAAGAAAACCCCGATCCTGGGGTTAAACCCGATGACAGCGCCAAGTCGAAAAACCCCTCCCGGAACCCATCCTAGACGGCGAAGCCGCGCCCGACGCCGCGGTCAGATTGGGGACTGGAGCTCCAGATCTCCAGACCACCTCGGTAGTGCCTTGTGATAAAGCTAATCAAGTTTCTCCTGCGGGAGTTGCAGCCGCTTGCCCAGAAACGCCAGCGGAAAAACTCGCCTCGCCCCTCGCTGTAGGCTCTCTGCCCACCTCTCTAGCGCAGCATCCGTCTGACTCCACTACAGACCCCAGAAAAGAAACCAAAGAAAGGCGTTCAGCCACGGCTGGACTGGATTCTTCGAGACCGGACGAGCCCCCCGTAATGGACACGATGGAACCTTCTGTACAGGAGGCGATAGAACCAGAACCAGGGAATCCGATTCCCAAGTCTTCAGAATCTCTAGCCGTCAAACCAGCAGCAGCAGCATCGAAGCCTAACCCTAATCTGCATTTGCCGATAGAGGTGAACTACTACAAGCTGGATTCTGAGAAAGTGAAGGGACTGCAGGAGGCGGTGACGAGGGCCAAAGAGCACGTGCTGGTGCGCGGTGAAACGCATGAGCGGCCAGGAGAGTGCGGCGGGTTTGCCGCAGCACCAAAAATCCACCGACGCCACCGCGACCACAAGGACGCCGAAACAGGAGTCCCAAAGCTTAGGCTTAAGAACCACCACCGATGTCAACAGAAGCGGCGCGGATTTCCACAGCGAGCTCCCGGAGGTTTCCGAGGAATCGAAGGCTGCGTCTTTGCCGTCTTCTCTGGACCCCGGAGGCGAGGCTGCTTCCGTTACGGCGGAAGAGGGTCAGCCGGATAAGCTGTCCTCTCCCGGGTCGCCGCAGGGCTGCCCTCCGGTCAGATCTCCGAGGAAGAGGCTGACCGCCGACAACGAGATCCTGAACAGCATGAAAGAGGACTCCCCGACCGCCAAGGTGCTGAGAAAGCTCCCCGGACGACTGATCACCATCGTGGAGGAGAAGGAACTGAAGAGGAGGAAGCGAGCCGGGGGGCCCCGGAAAGAGGGAGGGGGAGAGGAGCCCGATGTGTCCCGCCGCCCGTCCCGGTCCCGCCGAACAACTGGGAAGCCCGGCACCGCGTCGGTATTACGAACAACGTTGCGCCTTCAGCAGCCACTGGACTCAGAGTCCACGGCCACGTCTCTGGGCAGCCCCAGCAGAGACGTTAAAGACATGCCTGTGCTGAGGAACCTCCCGGAGAGACGCAGAATGGAAACGGAGTCCAGGATGGCGCCCAGCTGGGGAGAAACCTGGGGCGCCTGGGCAGGAAAAGAAAGGTTTTGGCCAGTCCCGAAGAGAGGAGGAGGAGGAGGGCGAGGTCCTCGAAAACGAGGGCAGCCCGTCTCCCGAAGGCGGACCTCTCCCCACCCAAACAGGGGACCGCCACCGCCAATGACGATTCCCCCCCCAAACGCAAAAGGGGCAGACCCCCCAAGACCCCTCCCAGGATTCAGATCTCGGACGAACCCTGCTCCCCCCCACAGCCCGCCGACAGCAAGTCCAGCCCTCGGGACCCCAGTTTGCTCGGGACCCCCGAAGAAGGCGGTGGCGATGGTGCTTCTCCCAATCGGGAAGGGGGGTTCGAAAGAGCGTCTCCGTCTACCAAACGCATAGCTGGAGACCCCAAGTATCCGAGACCCGCGGTTGAGACCAAGAGACTCCCTCCTCTTCAATGGGAGAGAGAGGAGATTGAGGAGGTGGGGTCTGTCCGATCCAAACCCAAGAGTGACGAAGCAGCAGCAGAGATGGGAGGGGAGGTGGGCAGGAGGAAGAGGCAGCAAGATAAAGCAGGTCAGGACAGAGAGGACAAAAAGAAGGTCGACGGAAGCGAGTCGGAGAATGAGGAGGGGGAGGATGGAAGAGGAGAGAAAAAAGATACCGAAGCTGACCGAGGGTCCGAGCAAGAGAGACCGAGAGAGTCCTCTCGCAGAGAGGACGGAGGCGAGAAAGGCGGAAGGAGGGAAAACTCCGATAAAGAGGAGGGCAAAGGCAGGAGAACCGGCTCTGCGGCGCTGGCGGAGGAAGATTCGGAGGCGGGCGGGCGCCCCTTGCTCAAAAACAAGACGCGGCGCGGTCAGCAGAAGACGGGGTGCAACAGAACCTCCGGGATCGACGATGCCGAGGACCGCGGCTCCGAGGGGGGGAGAGAGGGAGCGGAACGGGAGGGCTCGGACGAGGGCAGCGGCCTGGTGACTTCCCAGCCGACCGAAGCAGCAACTGTGGAGTGCAAACGCGGCAGAGCTCGGAAGAGAAGGACCACCGGTGAGCCCGCCCGGCGGCAGTCGCAGGTCCACCAGATCCAGCCAAGGATCCGGGGCAAGTCATCCTCGGTGGTGGTTCTTCTTCGGATCTTCGGATGAGGAGAGGAGGAGCTTCGTCTGCCGTGGCCAGAACAAAGACATGCCGAGGAAGAGGCGGAAAGCCTCGGATGCGGCGTCTGAACAGAAGCCGGAAAAGACGTCCTCGAAATCCCAGAGGTCAACCAGGAGGAGGAGAAGGGAGTCCGGATCCTCCCAAAGCCGGGATTCGAGATCAGAGGAGAGCAGCGAGGAGGAGGAGGCAGGGGGAGGAGGAGACGCCAAACGGTTGACCAGATCCGCCAAACTGAGGCTGGACGGCGACGGTCAGCGACTGCCTGGGAAAAAGACGACCCCTTCGGTGTGCGCCACGACGACGACCGGCGACTCGGGCAGCGAGGCTTCGGTCAGGGTGACCAGGAGGATGGGCGGCGTCGGCGGTCCCAACACGGACAGCGGCGCCCGGACGCGACGGCAAAAGCACACCGCTGCCTCTAGGAGGCGCCGTTCAGTCCAGGACGGCGGAAGAAGACTACGGCGACGAAGCGACTCTTCCTGCGCCACCGTCGCAACAGAACTCATTCCTGCTCTTCCTCCACCACCACCACCGTTGGCTCCCAGCTCCCCAAGAAACGTTTCTCAGCCCTGAACGCTGCTGCCAAGCTTCTGGCCATGAGAGGTCGAGGAGGAGGAGGAGGAGGAGGAGGAGGATGGGGGTCGAGGGAGACTGGAAGAGGAGGAGCGAGGACAACGAGAGACCGGGACAGTTCATCGGTGGACAGCTCTGCCTCGGAGCTCCGATCGCCGAACTGGCACAAGAAAACCCCGGCGGGCAAATTCGGAAACAGGAAGCTGCCCCCGGAGATTCCACCAGAGTCGCGGTCTGCTGCCAGGTCCACCAGGCAGAGGCCGGGGAGTCTGGTGCCCCCACTGGAAAACGAGAAGCGGGTTCCCAGGGGCAAGCTGGATGCAGCCGGCAGGAGCCGGAGCAGCAGCGGGGAGTCGTTCCAGGAGGCGCGTGTGGGGAGAGTCTCGAAGACTCTCGTTCCTCCAGCGAGGAAGAGGAAGAGGAACGGCCTCGCCCCAAGAGAAAGGGCTCCGACCGCCGCGGGCCGGACTCCGACGGCAACTCCTCCTCCGGGACGGGAAGAGGGAAGAGGCTCCGCTCGGACCCCAAGGGCCTCAGGACTCCCAGAGCAGGGGCCCGCAGTGAGGAGGGGACCCCGGACAGGTTGCTGCGGAGCGTGGCGGCAGCACAGGCCAGCACGCCCGCCAGCAACACCCGTTCCTGCGTGGCGCCGTCACCCACACTGAGCTGCAGCAGCAATCGAAGCCGCAAGTCAAAGACATGATGGAGGGGGGAGAGGGAGGGAGGGGTTTCTGTCAATGTCGGCGATGCTCCGAGAGTTTGGGGGGTTCCACAAGTCCTTTGTCGACATGATTTGACTTTCTTTCTAATGAATTGTAGTCCAAAGATATTGGATGGCAACCCATGGACTGTGAAACCGGCCAGGAAGGGTTTGTTGTTTTTTTGGGCTGCCCCAATCTCAATTTTTTTTAATTTTTTTTTTTAATGAGATTTCTGATTTGGTTAAACAGAAGACTGGGTTTGCTGGACAGGTAAAATCTTTTCCCCCCCTCCCTCCTTCCTTCCCTTCCCACCACCTGTGAACTTCTGGTGTTTGTGTTTTTTTGTTTTTTTTTGTTTTTAAGATGCCTTGACCTCGCAATTAATTCGCGCAACGATCGGCGATTTTTGTACGCATGGATTTGGGTTTCGCGATGCTCGGTTCCTTGCGTCGCCCATAAGCAGAACAGGAGAAGATTCCGATCTGGGTTTAAATAAATTAAATGACTAGTGTGGTGGTTTTTCTAAAAAAAAGAAAAAAAAAAAAAAAAAAAGTTTAAATAAAAAAAAAAATAAAAAAAAGACAACGACCACACAAAGTATTGTGCTGCTGACTTAACACGCACACACACACACAAACACACGCACACACACAAACACATTCACACACACACACACACACGCACGCACACACTTGTTTGGGGGCAGAGAGAGAAGGTGATGTCTCCCGTGTTTTATTTTTTGCATTTTCAGCATTCCTTTTTAAACTTACATAATTCCAGATTCTTTTTTTTTTTTTTTTTTAAACACATGATTTTGCGTGTCAGAGGAAATTAAGTAAAAAAATAAAATGGAGTTGTTTTGGAATACATGCAGAAATACACACATACATACATGCAGAGCTAGATACATACTTTCTGTATCGCATGTCCAGGAAATGAGAGCTACAGCTGTGGCCAAAAGTTTTGCATCCCCCTCTATATAGAATGAACTCCCTCAGCTTCATAGAGTCCAATGAAAGCTGCTGAATAATGTTCCCTTGTTAACATATTGAATTCCACCCCCTCTATATAGAATGAACTCCCTCAGCTTCATAGAGTCCAATGAAAGCTGCTGAGTAATGTTCCCTTGTTAACATATTAAATTCCACACCCGGCGCTTTGGAGTTTTCCCCAGAGACTTAACGAAAAACTGACTGGAAAAATGTGACATTTCAAAATCTAACATGAAATACTTACTGTACTGTGATTATGGCTTCCATGATGTGAATTAAGATCTAAAGTGTATTCATATTTTATATATGGGTGATGCAAAACTTTGGGCCAGATCTGTACGCGATTATTTTATGCCAGCACTACGTTTCACGCAAGCACTGAAAACCGCTGGTCTTTAGACCTCTGTAGTGACTTGTTTTTTGTTTTTTTTTTAATACGCACTTTATAAGTGAAGTTGAATTAAGTGTCGTGGGTGTTTTGTGATTTTTGAAAACAGATTTGTCGATGGGTTCAACTAAACATCGGAGGGCATTAATGAATTTGTTTATGGTTTATTATTATTATTATTATTATTATTATTATTATTATTACTACCAGGTTAAACAAAGAAAAAACAAGTGTGTTGTCCTGCAACGATAATATTCTCAAAAGGTCAAAGTCTGTTTAATTTATAGTTGTTGTCCTCATTAAGAATTTCTTTAGTGTTTTGAGTAAACTACGACTTCTGTTTGTGCCAACTTACCCAGAGTGTTCTAGACCCAAATGTTATGATCAAAAACGTTTTTTCAGTTCGTTTGCAACCTCCACCTCTCCCCTGTCCGTCCGTCTCTCCCCCACACACACGCACAGAATCATTCTGCGCCTCTCTCTCGCTCGCTCACACAGAATAATTCTGCCTCTCGCTCGCTCACACACAATAATTCTGCCTCTCTGTTGCTCGCTCGCAAACAATAATTCTGCCTCTCTCGCTCAGCTGACACACACAATAATTCTGCCTCTCAACACACACAGAATCATTTTGCGCCGCTCGCTCACACACAGACACAATCATTCTGCCTCTCTCTCGCTCGCTCACATACCCAGAAGTCGTTTTGCAGTCGAATTGAAAGCACTGTTCCTGTCCTAACTTTGGTTTTTCTTCTGTAATTATTATAATTTTTTTGTGGTCTGTATATGGGAGAAGCAAGAGGCTGAAAGGTGTTTGTTTCTTACTATAATTGCTAATGTTACTATTTTACCAAGATTGTGTCTCCACTACAGTAGCTGACTAGAGGACTGTGTTAAACACCAGTGTGCGTGTGTGTGTGTTTGTACGAGTGTGTGCTGAATTTGTGACGTAAAAATAAAAAGGTAACGATTTTCACGCGGGGGGGGTTCAGAGTGGCCCTATAATAAAAAAAAATATTTGTTATTTTTAAACCTGAAAATATAAATTGTGACCAAAACAGACGCTTTACAAGATGTACATTTTTCATGTTGTTTTTGGTTTGTCTAGGTTACTGTCGCTAGTTTTTTTTTTTTTCGACACACACAAGTTCTCTTGCTTCTCAGTAACACTAGAAATGTGCCGGCATTTTGAAACAGCCAGCCGTAACTAAAAACCAACTTTTTGGGAAGCAAAATTGAAGGGTTTGTTTTGTTTTTAAAAGAAGGGCCAGTGATAAATGTTGCTAGTGGTTAAAAAGAGGTAAGAGAATTTAGTTAGCCTGTGTGTTGTCTTTGTGGAAATAATTTTAGCATACCTGGTGGTGGTGGTGGTGGTGGTGGTGGGGGGGTCTCGAGGGGGGAGTTATAACATTTAATTTAGAAAGAAAATCCAGATGTGGGTTTATGTTCCAGCTGTGCTGTTTATTGGTTTGTATTTTTGCCGGGGTGTTGTACACACATTAATAAAAAATAAAATACAAAAATAGAAAAAATATTGAAAATACAGATAAATATTGAAATATCTTAGCTATTTTAATTATGTAATTACTGTTTAAAAAATAAAAAAAATAAACCCATTGTGGTATCATTGTACAGCTTCAATGTATTATAGGTATCTTTTGAAACCAGATCTATGCAAAATGTATTTTGTATAGTAACGCACGAGAAATTAAACGATGTGTACACAGTTCAGACTATTGTGGTTTTTTTTTTTTTTTTTTTAATTTTATTTGGGTGGGGAGGAGGGTAGATGCTGTGTAACACAGAGCATGGACTTCTACAAACATTTGCTGTAATTTCCTGCAAAAAAATTAAAATAAATAAAATTTAAAAAAAATAATAAAGTTTAAAAATCTTGTATACAAGTTTTTCCCCTTTTTTTTTTTTTCAGAACGCTAAAAGAAATGTTATAATGATGACAAACGTTTCCGCTAGAAGTCTTTCTCAGTGTCTTCAGTGTAAATTGAATGTCACATGTTTCCACTAGAAGTCTTTCTCAAAGTAATTTCAGAGGGCTGGATCAATATCAGGGTCTAGCGCTGTATATTATAAAGACATTTCAGAGGGCTGGATCGCATCAATATCTGGGTCTAGCGCTGTATATTATAAAGACATTTCAGAGGGCTGGATCGCATCAATATCAGGGTCTAGCGCTGTATATTATAAAGACATTTCAGAGGGCTGGATCGCATCAATATCAGGGTCTAGTGCTGTATATTATAAAGACATTTCAGAGGGCTGGATCGCATCAATATCTGGGTCTAGCGCTGTATATTATAAAGACATTTCAGAGGGCTGGATCGCATCAATATCAGGGTCTAGTGCTATATATTATAAAGACATTTCAGAGGGCTGGATCGCATCAATATCAGGGTCTAGCGCTGTATATTATAAAGACATTTCAGAGGGCTGGATCGCATCAATATCAGGGTCTAGCTGTATATTATAAAGACATTTCAGAGGGCTGGATCGCATCAATATCAGGGTCTAGCGCTGTATATTATAAAGACATTTCAGAGGGCTGGATCGCATCAATATCAGGGTCTAGCGCTGTATATTATAAAGACATTTCAGAGGGCTGGATCGCATCAATATCAGGGTCTAGTGCTGTATATTATAAAGACATTTCAGAGGGCTGGATCGCATCAATATCAGGGTCTAGTGCTGTATATTATAAAGACATTTCAGAGGGCTGGATCGCATCAATATCAGGGTCTAGCGCTGTATATTATAAAGACATTTCAGAGGGCTGGATCGCATCAATATCAGGGTCTAGCGCTGTATATTATAAAGACATTTCAGAGGGCTGGATCGCATCAATATCAGGGTCTAGCGCTGTATATTATAAAGACATTTCAGAGGGCTGGATCGCATCAATATCAGGGTCTAGCGCTGTATATTATAAAGACATTTCAGAGGGCTGGATCGCATCAATATCAGGGTCTAGCGCTGTATATTATAAAGACATTTCAGAGGGCTGGATCGCATCAATATCGGTCTAGCGCTGTATATTATAAAGACATTTCAGAGGGCTGGATCGCATCAATATCAGGGTCTAGTGCTGTATATTATAAAGACATTTCAGAGGGCTGGATCGCATCAATATCAGGGTCTAGTGCTGTATATTATAAAGACATTTCAGAGGGCTGGATCGCATCAATATCAGGGTCTAGTGCTGTATATTATAAAGACATTTCAGAGGGCTGGATCGCATCAATATCAGGGTCTAGCGCTGTATATTATAAAGACATTTCAGAGGGCTGGATATTATAAAGACATTTCGGAGGGCTGGATCGCATCAATATCAGGGTCTAGCGCTGTATATTATAAAGACATTTCAGAGGGCTGGATCGCATCAATATCAGGGTCTAGCGCTGTATATTATAAAGACATTTCAGAGGGCTGGATCGCATCAATATCAGGGTCTAGCGCTGTATATTATAAAGACATTTCAGAGGGCTGGATCGCATCAATATCAGGGTCTAGCGCTGTATATTATAAAGACATTTCAGAGGGCTGGATCGCATCAATATCAGGGTCTAGTGCTGTATATTATAAAGACATTTCAGAGGGCTGGATCGCATCAATATCAGGGTCTAGCGCTGTATATTATAAAGACATTTCAGAGGGCTGGATCGCATCAATATCAGGGTCTAGTGCTGTATATTATAAAGACATTTCAGAGGGCTGGATCGCATCAATATCAGGGTCTAGCGCTGTATATTATAAAGACATTTCAGAGGGCTGGATCGCATCAATATCAGGGTCTAGTGCTATATATTATAAAGACATTTCAGAGGGCTGGATCGCATCAATATCAGGGTCTAGTGCTATATATTATAAAGACATTTCAGAGGGCTGGATCGCATCAATATCAGGGTCTAGCGCTGTATATTATAAAGACATTTCAGAGGGCTGGATATTATAAAGACATTTCAGAGGGCTGGATATTATAAAGACATTTCAGAGGGCTGGATATTATAAAGACATTTCAGAGGGCTGGATCGCATCAATATCAGGGTCTAGCGCTATATATTATAAAGACATTTCAGAGGGCTGGATCGCATCAATATTGGTCTAGCGCTGTATATTATAAAGACATTTCAGAGGGCTGGATCGCATCAATATCAGGGTCTAGCGCTGTATATTATAAAGACATTTCAGAGGGCTGGATCGCATCAATATCAGGGTCTAGCGCTGTATATTATAAAGACATTTCAGAGGGCTGGATCGCATCAATATCAAGGTCTAGTGCTGTATATTATAAAGACATTTCAGAGGGCTGGATCGCATCAATATCAGGGTCTAGCGCTGTATATTATAAAGACATTTCAGAGGGCTGGATATTATAAAGACATTTCAGAGGGCTGGATATTATAAAGACATTTCAGAGGGCTGGATATTATAAAGACATTTCAGAGGGCTGGATATTATAAAGACATTTCAGAGGGCTGGATCGCATCAATATCAGGGTCTAGCGCTATATATTATAAAGACATTTCAGAAGGGTTAATTTTCCACAATTGTACATACAACAGACACAGTATAGATAGTAAACTTCTAGAAACCAGAGGTGGTTCCAATTGAGGTTAATAAGCAGAAATATTCATTTGAGAACTCTTTTTTTTTTTCTAGGCCATGTCGTATTTGGAAAGGTGGTCTCTGATTGGTTAATAAGTGGCCAGGTTCATCCCCTTCTGTGGAGGTCTGGGTTGAACGCTTTTCCTTTAATAATATGGCGCCTGTCTGGCTTCAAAAGGGTAAGACCAGGAGGAGGGGGGAGGAAACCGGACCCGTGACTCAGTGCGCATGATCGGACATCCAAACCGAGCCTGGGGTGAAAGTACGTCATGGTACTGCTGTGCTTGCAATGGGAAAGCGTGCTGTGTTTGGCCGGTTTGTGCAATCAG
This sequence comes from Acipenser oxyrinchus oxyrinchus, assembly GCA_030684275.1. Taxonomy (NCBI): domain Eukaryota; kingdom Metazoa; phylum Chordata; class Actinopteri; order Acipenseriformes; family Acipenseridae; genus Acipenser; species Acipenser oxyrinchus. The sequence continues at coordinate 774,922 of CM060295.1, forward strand.
ATGCTAAATCAACGTGAAGCAGTTGGTTGTACTGACCGCAATTTGATGAAGGGATAACGAGCCTTCGTTTCACCGTTTTCCAAAGGGACAAACTTCAAAAGAAAAGGCGGATACATTCCTTAAAGAAACTCGGGAGAGACGGGTCCAAATGGCAGCTGTTTGCAGAATCCAGGATTTTTAGCATAAAAGTAATACTTTATATAGACCTATCGCTATAATTTATTACCTAGGACGAGGCATTCTTTTGCTAGTATGAACTTGAAATTATTATGAAGGCCTTTGAGGACGCGTTTACATAAATGTTACAATCATGTGTATATTATTTATTATTATCTTAGCAGACGCCCTTATCCAGGGCGACTTACAATTGTTACAAGATATCACATTATTTTTTACATACAATTCCCCATTTATACAGTTGGGTTTTTACTGGAGCAATCTAGGTAAAGTACCTTGCTCAAGGGTACAGCAGCAGAGTCCCCACCTGGGATTGAACCCACGACCCTCCGGTCAAGAGTCCAGAGCCCTGACCACTACTCCACACTGCTGCCCCTATGCGTCTAATGCACGTTTAAACTATTATTATTATTATTATTATTATTATTATTATTATTATTATTATTATTATTATTATTATTATTATTATTATTGTTGTTGCAGACATTTGTCAGAAATACAGTCAGTCCATCAGTGTATCTCTGCACACGTAAATTATGACGATTATAAGCAATGTTATCTAAGCAATAATAATAATAATAATAATAATAATAATAATAATAATAATAATAATAATAATATGGGGGGTTTGATCCACACGTCGACTGGGAGCTTATAGGGGCAGTTATCGATGTTTGCAGCCGATAGATAATTTTCGCTGCATATTTTTTTTTTTTTCTTTTGCAACATGATACAGGTTCTCCACTTAATTGTAGATGATGTCATACCGAGAAAAAAATTATTATTATTATTATTATTATTATTATGAATTAGCCGGACAGCAGCAAAACTCCCATAGGCTATAATGTAAGAACACCCACCGTTTTCACCCCAGACTCTGATTGGCTAAGCGGCAGTGACGCGGCAGCGACCATGCGACAATTTCTAAAGGTTAAAAAAAAAAAAAAAATTCCTTTGATTGAAGAGATGCGATGAAGACCCGCCTACACCCAAGCGTAGAATAAAAAAAAACTTTCGAATGCCCCGTTTTGATTGGGTGTTTATTCCACACCTGAAATCCTATTGGCTTATCAACGCTTCAATCACTTGTGATAGTATTCCATTTTTTTTTTTTAAATAGAGATTGCTTTTGAAAGCGAAGGGCTCGTTATTGCCGGTATATATATATATATATATATATATATATATATATATATTTTTTTTAATCAACGTCCTTCATTTAATCTCGATTTAAATCGAGTCAACAGTTTTGCATTTTTTTTAATTCGTTGTATTTGCTCAGCCGTTACAAAAAATAATAAAATAATACTATATAATTAAACCTCTGTAATATATAATTATATTTATAGTTGCATGCTGGTTTGTAATGCATGCATTTCTTTAAAAAAAAAAAGACGAAAATTAGGGGCTGCGCTTCTCCTTCACCAACCCTCTCCTTCCTCCTCTTTCTCCCCGCGTAGGAGCCTCCGGATTCGGCCACAGATCTTCGTCCGACTCCGAGGCTGCACGGAAGACTGCGGCCAAAACCGGCAACTAGGAATAAATACCCGTTTTTGTTTGTTTGTTTGTTTGTTTGTTTTGTTTTGTAATACAAAAATGTTTTCATAACCGACGCAACTTCTTCATTTTGACGGATTAAGGAAGTCTTAAAGCCGAAAACATGGACGTTTTGTGACATTTCCGTCTGTACCGTTTCCATTTAAAACCAAAACAAAACCAAAATATATATATATATATATATATATATATATATATATATATATATATATATATATATATATATATATATATATATAAAATACCAGCAATGATACCGTCGATCAAACAGCGCAGATTGAGCCGGAGTTTCAAAACGATTTAACAGCGAGAACTGAAGCTAACGCTGTTTGTTTTTTTTAAATAAAAGAGGCGACATAATATCATATATATATATATATATAAACACATTTATTATTATTTTTTACCATTACACTTTTGTATATCATTTTTGACACTGTCGTGTTTTGAAATCCGGTTTAAATAATTGTGATCGTATGACGTAATTGTACTGACTATATGATATTAATAATTGAACTATGAATAATAATGAATACGTGTAATTCTATAACGGTATCGCATTATATGTAATGTTTGCGTTTTTAAAGGTTTTTTTAAATACTAAAATAATTAAACATGAATAAAGCCGATCACGGGGAGCTTTAAATTATTATTAATATAAGAGTCTTATTAAAAAGCGCGGGTTATTCGCTGGTCAGAGCTAATATAGAACATATATGACGTATTGTTTTAAGTAGCTTCTGACGTCATATCTCGCCCGTCGGTATTTAGGTTGAAATACCGGCTGCAACGTTTTTGGTTTTTTTTTTTTTTTTTTTTTTGAAGTTAATAAGACTTGGGAGACAGGAATATTGAAAAGAAATAAACTGTTAAACACGTCAAGGTAAGAACTCTCTATCCCTCTCTCCTCTCCTCTGCTCTCTCCTCTCTCTCCCTCTCTCTTCTCCCTCTCCCTCCCCTCTCCTCCCATCTCTCCTC
>CM060295.1:778133-783133 GCA_030684275.1 Acipenser oxyrinchus oxyrinchus
TTTAAAAGTACAGTTCGACAGTCGACGGGACGGGACACTTCAATGGAAACCGAGTCAAAACAACTCTACACAGAATCCTTTTTCAAGTTATAATCGCAGAAAGCAAAACCAGAATTTGCATTATAATCGGCAGTGATGCAAAATTATTTCAATTTGAAGTTACATTTGTTATTATTATTATTATTATTATTATTATTATTATTATTATTATTTCTTAGCAAATGAGCAGTTATTAGGAACAGTAAGATCACTAGGAAAATAAGATACAATTAACAGCAAAATAATTATATTTAATTATATTTCAGTGCGAGTTCGACTGAGAGCGGTTCAGCTCTTATAGTCAAAAGTCTTTGCGCTGAATTCTTCGCTGTATTCTGCTACTCCTATCAATCTGAATGATATTTTCTGTATCTTGTACTTGATCTTACTCTTAGAGGTATCCCTATTGACCTTTTGGAGTTTTCTCTTCTAAGCAGATATTTTAATTGCTCTCAGTCGAACTCGCTGTTTAATGGCATTATTTACTTTTATATATATTTTTGCTTGTTTGAATTTGATCTTAATTTCTACTGGTTTTACTGAACTTTATAACAGCTCTGATCTGTAATGTGATCTAGTGTGATATTTTCTAATGTGATATCTTGTAACAATTGTAAGTCGCCCTGGATAAGGGTGTCTGCTAAGAAATACTTAATAATAATAATAATAATAATAATAATGATGCTGGTTATCATCACAGGGCTGGGAATCAGACTCCCGCTGCACAGCAGTGTGATCCAGTCCTGGTTTCACTAGGAGTTTAATAATCAGACACACCTGAGCGTGTTAGCTAGACACACTGGGGGCTGATCAAGCTGGTAGTAAAACCTGGACTGGGTGACACTGCTGTGCAATAGGAGTCTGATTCCCATCCCTGATACAGAGGAGGGGTGGGGGAACTGTGTTTAGAAATCAGAGCTGTACGATTAGACCTGTATTTGTGCAAACGGCTAACGTTTCCAGCTGCTTACCTACCTGTTCTCTCCTCAGCAGGAGTCCGAGCAGGTGTCTGGCTGTGATAGTCCATTTACGAGAGAGAGAGGAGAGAAAATTGTGAAGCGAGTCTGCCGAGAAGCGAAAGAGCTGCCTGCAGTGCCACTCCGGGCCCCCAGGTGGCAGCAGCGAGACCATGTCGGCGGTGGGGGCGGGAAAGAGGGCCTCGCAGGGGGGGGACAGCCCCTCCGGCCCCCCGGAGAAGAAAGGGAAGAGAGAGGAGAAAACCACCACCACCCTCATCGAACCCATCCGCCTGGGCCGGGTCTGCTCCACTGTGAGTCTCGCTCGGTGTGGCTCGCTGGGTCTGCGCTAGTCTGGGTTGGCAGTGGAAGCCAGCGTATCTCTCTCTCTCTCTGTCTGTCTGACAGCAGTGCGGCTCACTGTGTGTGCTTGAGTCTCTCTGTCTGGATCTCTCTCTTTCTCTCTCTTTCTCTCTCTCTCTCTCTGTCTGTCTGACAGCAGTGCGGCTCACTGTGTGTGCTTGAGTCCCTCTGTCTGGATCTCTCTCTTTTTCTCTCTCTCTCTCTGTGTGTCTGACAGCAGTGCGGCTCACTGTGTGTGCTTGAGTCTCTCTGTCTGGATCTCTCTCTCTCTCTCTCTCTCTCTCTCTCTCTCTGTAAAGCTGTAGATGAGGATTTCAATGCTGTCTCCTCTCTCTCTCTCTCTCTCTCTCTCTCTCTCTCTCTCTGTAAAGCTGTAGATGAGGATTTCAATGCTGTCTCCTCTCTCTCTGTAAAGCTGTAGATGAGGATTTCAGTGCTGTCTCCTCTCTCATAGCAGTATGCATGAGAGTCTCTCTGTCTGTATCTCTCTCTGTCTGATATCAGTGTGCATCATTTTTCTTGTTTGAGTCTGTCTCTCTCTCTCTCTCCGTGTGTGTCTGTCTGTCTCCCTCCCTCTCGCTCTCTCTCTCTGTCTGTTTGTCTATCTCTCTGTTTCTCTCTCTTTCTGTTTGTCTCTCTCTCTTTCTCTCCCTCTCTGTTTGTTTCTCTCTCTGTTGCTGATTCACTCTGTGTCCCTCTCTCCCCCTCCCTCTCCTCTTCCTCCCTCCCTCTCCCTGTCTCTCTCTCTCACTGTCTCTCTGTGCCTCTCTGCTGTCCCCCGCAGGAGGAGATGGACCTGAAGGTGCTGCAGTTCAAAAACAAGAAGCTGGCAGAGAGGCTGGAGCAGAGGCAGGCCATCGAGGACGAGCTGAGAGAGAGGATCGAGAAGCTGGAGAAGAGGCAGGCGACCGACGACGCAACCCTGCTCATAGTGAACCGATACTGGAGCCAGGTGAGAGGAGGAGGGGGGTGGAGAGGAGGAGGAAGGAGAACAGCTACGCTCTTCATAGTGAACTGGAGCTGGGGAGGGGAGTGAATAGTGTTATTATTTGCACTGACTGTAAACTGCACTGTGTTTAAATATGAAGCTTGCATTGTAATCCTGCGCTGCCCTGTGACACCTGTGTGAGTCGCCCGGGATAAAGGCGTCTGCCAAATAGATAAATAAATAAAAAATAAAAAATGAGGGGCCTCGCAGTCTCCTTCACCACCTCCTCTGGGATGTTGTGCAGATCTATCTGGAAACGACACAGCAGAACTTCAGGACCGCTCCGTCTCTCCCTGCCCTCCGCAGCCTCCTCGAGACCCCCCTGTTTAGACTGTGCTTGTAGATTTCTCGCTCCGCCCCTCCTGCTCTGCGCTGGACTCTCCTGACCTCAGCACCACGTCATTGGATCCTCAGCTGATGCGCTATCCTTGCACTATCGCACTGCTAATCTGTCACTGTAGATCTAACTCGCTGTGATCCTAACTCGCTGCATCCTGGTTCATATTGTATTCTGGTTAGGATTGATTTCTCTTTCTCTCTCTCTCTCTCTCTCTCTCTCTCTGCCGTGAAGCTGGATGATAATGTGCAGATTCTGCTCCAGAGATACGACCCCGAGCTGCCCCCAGCCCCTGCCCCAGCGGAGGTGAGGCCAGCCGGGGAGAGGCTGGAGCTCCAGCCCCAGGCTTCAGGGGAGGAGCAGGCTGAGCTCGAGGAAGGTGGAGAGGATGCTGGAGGTACGTGTGAGAGACACAGACTCTGGGATAACTGAAGAAAACAGAGCCGGTGTGTTTTGAATTGATGTTGTGTGGTTTTTTTTTTTTTTTTTTTTTTTAAAAAATCTCTTCTCCCTTTTTTCTCCTACTGTCCTTTCTCTCGCTCCTTCCCTTACTCTCTTTCCTCTTCGCTCGCCACTCTCCTCATCCCTCTCTCGTCTCCTGCTCTCCTTTCCCTTTCTCTCCTCTTCTCCATCCTCTCTCCCCCCTCTCCTCCTCCTCTTCTCTCCCCATCTCTCCACCTCCCTCCTATCCCTTCCCTCTTCCTCTCTCGTCCCACTGTCTCCCTCTCTCTCCTCCCGCCTTGCCCTCTCCCTCTCTCCCCCTCTCCTCCTCCTCCGCTCTCCCCATCTCTCCACCTCTTTCCTATCCCTTCGCTCTCCCCTCTTCCTCTCTCCTCCACTCGTCCCTCTCTCTCCTCCCTCTCTCTCCTCCCACCTTGCCCTCTCTCCCCCTCTCCTCCTCCTCCTCTCTCTCCCATCTCTCCACCTCTCCTATCCTTCCCTCTCCCTCTCTCCCCTTTTCTCCTCCTCTTCTCTCCCCCATCTCTCCACCTCCCTCCTATTCCTTCCCTCTTCCTCTCTCCTCCCACTGTCTCCCTCTCTCTCCTCCTTGCCTCTCTCCTCTCTCCCCTCTCCTCCTCCTCCCTCTCCCCATCTCCACCTCTTTCCTATCCTTCCCTCTTCCTCTCTCCTCCCACTGTCTCCCTTTTACTCCTCCTCCTCCTTGCCCCTCCCTCTCTCCCCTTTCTCCTCCTCCTCTCTCTCCCCATCTCTCCACCTCTTTCCTATCCCTTCCCTCTCCCCCCTCTCCTCCTCCTCCTCTCTCCCCATCTCTCCACCTCTCTCCTATCCCTTCCCTCTCCTCTCTCCTCTCTCCTCCCCTCCTCCCTCTCTCTCCTCTCTCCTTGCCTCTCCTCTCTCCTCTCTCCTCTCCTCCTCCTCCTCTCCTCCTCTCTCTTCCTCTCCCTCTCCCTCTCCCTCCCTCTCCTCTCTCTCCCTCCTCTCTCTCCCCTCTCCTCCTCCTCCTCTCTCCCTCTCTCCCCTCTCTCTCCTCTCCCTCCTCCCCTCTCCTCTCTCTCTCCTGCTCTCCTCCCTCCCTCTCCTCTCCAGCAGCCGCAGTGACGCGATCTCGTTGCAGCTCTCTCGGCCGGATGGCTTCTCCCATGCGCCGTGTCCCATCGCTCCCGTGTTCTGAGAGACTGCACCGCAGGATGCGAGGGCTGTCGTGAGAGGGTCGCTGTGCCAGGTAAATACAATGTGATATAATACAGTACAATACAGAATATAATACTGTACTAGAGCACTGAGGGGGCTGTGTGTGTGTGGGTGTGTGTGTGAGAGATGGTTTGTGTGTGTGTGTGTGTGAGAGATGGTTTGTGTGTGTGAGAGATGGTTTGTGTGTGTGAGGGTGCGCTGTGCAGGTAAATGCAATGTGATTTAATACTGTACAATACAGAATATAATGCTGTACTAGAGCACTGAGGGGGCTGTGTGTGTGTGGGTGTGTGTGTGAGAGATGGTTTGTGTGTGTGTGTGTGTGTGTGTGAGAGAGTGTGTGTGTGTGTGAGAGATGGTTTGTGTGTGTGTGAGTGTGAGCAGTGTGAGATGTGATGTGATGTAGATGGTTTGTGGAGTGTGTGTGTGAGAGAGTGTGTAGTGTGTGTGCTGAGATGGTTTGTGGGTGTGTGTGTGTGTGTGTGAGAGATGGTTTGTGTGTGTGAGAGATGGTTTGTGTGTGTGTGTGTGAGAGAGTGTGAGTGTGTGTGTGAGATGGTTTGTGGGTGTGTGTGTGTGAGAGAGTGTGAGTGTGTGTGAGACATGGTTTGTGTGTGTGTGTGTGTGTGAGAGATGGTTTGTGTGTGTGTGTGTGAGAGAGTGT
>CM060295.1:788133-1003133 GCA_030684275.1 Acipenser oxyrinchus oxyrinchus
TTAGTTTCAGTAACGCTGATGAAGGCACTAGAGCCCCAAACACTGGTCTGCTTGACTCAGTTTAGTTTCAGTAACGCTGATGAAGGCACTAGAGCCCAAACGTTGGTCTGCATGACTCAGTTTAGTTTCAGTAACGCTGATGAAGGCACTAGAGCCCAAACGCTGGTCTGCTTGACTCAGTTTAGTTTCAGTAACGCTGATGAAGGCACTAGAGCCCAAACGCTGGTCTGCTTGACTCAGTTTAGTTTCAATAACGCTGATGAAGGCACTAGAGCCCAAACGCTGGTCTGCTTGACTCAGTTTAGTTTCAGTAACGCTGATGAAGGCACTAGAGCCCAAACGCTGGTCTGCTGGACTTCCAGTTTCATTAACAGCAAAACTTTTGGCCACCGCTGTAAAAGATGTGTTTCATTTCTCTCTTTCATTCTCTCTCTCTCTCCCCCGCTCTCTCTCTCTCTCCCCTGCTCTCTCTCTCTCTCCCTCTCTCTCTCTCTCTTCCCTCTCTCTCTCTCTCTCTTCCCGTTCAGTTTGAGATGCTGAATGCAGAGCTGGAGCAGAATCAGGAGTTGGCAAACACCCGCATGGCAGAGCTGGAGAAGCTGCAGCAAGACCTGCAGGAGGCTGTGAGAGAGAACGAGAAGCTGAAGGTGAGAGCAGAGCACCTCCCTGTAATAATAATAATGCTGGTTATCATCACAGGGATGGGAATCCGACTCCTATTGCACAGCAGTGTGATCCATTCCAGGTTTTACTACCAGCTTGATCAGCCCCCTGTGTGTCTAGCTAACAAGCTCAGGTGTGTCTGATTATTAAACTCCTAGCGAAACCAGGACTGGATCACACTGCTGTGCTTTACAATGCTTCCCTATGCTTTACCAGACCTCTTTGTGCTTTACAATGCTTCCCTGTGCTTTACCAGACCTCTCTGTGCTTTACAATGCTTCCCTATGCTTTACCAGACCTCTCTGTGCTTTACAATGCTTCCCTATGCTTTACCAGACCTCTCTGTGCTTTACAATGCTTCCCTATGCTTTACCAGACCTCTCTGTGCTTTACAATGCTTCCCTATGCTTTACCAGACCTCTCTGTGCTTTACAATGCTTCCCTATGCTTTACCAGACCTCTCTGTGCTTTACAATGCTTCCCTATGCTTTACCAGACCTCTCTGTGCTTTACAATGCTTCCCTATGCTTTACCAGACCTCTCTGTGCTTTACAATGCTTCCCTATGCTTTACCACACCTCTCTGTGCTTTACAATGCTTCCCTATGCTTTACCACACCTCTCTGTGCTTTACAATGCTTCCCTATGCTTTACCATGCTTTCACTGTGCTTTACTACACTTTGCTGTGCTTTTACTGCGGGACAGTTGTATAAGATGCTGTGAGGCCCCTCATATTTTTATTTATTATGTATTTGGCAGAAGCCTTTATCCCAGGCGACTCACACAGGTGTCACAGGGCAGCACAGGGTTACAATGCAAGCTTCATATTTAAACACAGTGCAGTTTACAGTCAGTGCAAATAATAACACTACTAGAATACAATATGAACCAGGATGCAGCGAGTTAGGATCACAGCGAGTTAGATCTACAGTGACAGATTAGCAGTGCAATAGTGCAAGGATAGCGCATCAGCTGAGGATCCAGTGACGTGGTGCTGAGGTCAGGAGAGTCCAGCGCAGAGCAGGAGGGGCGGAGCGAGAGATCTACAAGCACAGTCTAAACAGGGGGTCTTGAGGGAGGCTGCGGAGGGGCAGGGAGAGACGGAGCGGTCCTGAAGTTCTGCTGTGTCGTTTCCAGATGGATCTGCACAATATCCCGGAGGAGGTGGTGAAGGAGACTCCAGAGTACCGGTGCCTGCAGTCTCAGTTTTCTCTGCTGTACAGCGAGAGCCTGCAGGTGAAAACCCAGCTCGATGAAGCCAGAGCCCTCCTTCTGAGCACCAAGAACACGCACCTGAGACAGATCGAACACATGGAGGTATAGAAGCATCCCTCCCTCACTCTGTATCTCTCTCTCTCCTCTACTCTCATAGCCCCACTACAGACTGTGTGTCTCTTTCTCTCTCTCTCTCTCTCTCTCTCTCTCTCTCTCCTGTGCCTCTCTCACACTCCCTCTCTGCCTCTCTCTCCCCCTCTCTCACTCCCCCGTCTCACACTGTCACTCCCCCTGTCTCACACTCGGTCCCTCTCACACTCGGTCCCTCTCACACTCCCTCGCTCTCACACTCCCTCGCTCTCCCTCCCTCCCTCGCTCTCCCTCCCTCCCTCACTCTCTGACACTCCCTCTCTCTCACACTCCCTCTCTCTCACTCTCCCTCTCTCTCACACTCCCTCTCCCTCTCCCTCTCTCTCACACTCTCTCCCTCGCTCTCCCCCTCCCTCTCCCTCTCTCTCACACTCCTCTCTCTCTCTCTCTGTTCAGAGTGATGAGCTCTCTCTTCAGAAGAAGCTGCGCACGGAGGTGATTCAGCTCTCTCTCTCTCTCTCCTCCCTCTCTCTCTCTGTTCAGAGTGACGAGCTCTCTCTTCAGAAGAAGCTGCGCACAGAGGTGATTCAGCTGGAGGACACGCTGGCTCAGGTCCGGAAGGAGTACGAGATGCTGAGGATCGAGTTCGAGCAGAACCTGGCCGCCAACGAGCAAGCAGGTAGAACAAACAAACAAGCAAGCAAGCAAACAAACAGACAAGCAAACAGACAAGCAAACGGACAAGCAAACAGACAAACAAGCAAACAGACAAGCAAACAGACAAACAGACAAGCAAGCAAACAGACAAGCAAACAGACAGGGTTCCAGGAATGATCATGATGATGATTATTATTATTATTATTATTATTATTATTATTATTATTAGAGTCATTAATAGCAGACGCTTTTATCCAGCGACTTCGCAGAACTAGAGGGGTGAACTCTGCATCATCAACAACAACTGCTGCTGCTGCTGCTGCTGCAGAGTCACTTCCAAAAGGAGCTCGGTCTCTAAGTCGCTTTGGATAAAAGCGTCTGCTCAAATGATTTTAATAATATAATAACGCAGCCCCCGTGCGTTCCTCCATGAGGTCCCATTAACAGGGAGATGCGTCACCTGATCAGCAGCCTGCAGAATCACAACCACCAGCTGAAGGGGGACGTGCTGCGATACAAGAGGAAGCTGAGAGAGACGCAGGCAGAGATCTGCAAGGTGCAGTTACCACACCTCTCTGTGCTTTACAATGCTTCCCTATGCTTTACCAGACCTCTCTGTGCTTTACAATGCTTCCCTATGCTTTACCAGACCTCTCTGTGCTTTACTATGCTTCCCTATGCTTTACCAGACCTCTCTGTGCTTTACAATGCTTCCCTATGCTTTACCACACCTCTCTGTGCTTTACAATGCTTCCCTATGCTTTACCACACCTCTGTGCTTTACAATGCTTCCCTATGCTTTACCACACCTCTCTGTGCTTTATTACACTTTGATGTTGTTTTTTGAAGTTGTGCGTGTGGTTTGTGTCTCTCGTCAGGTACGCATGCAAACCAGTTTTGCCTCCACTGGTCCCAGTAGCGGCTCCGCTCCCTCCTCTTCGAGCTGGGGGGAGGAAGGTGAGATCAAGCCAGCCGGGATAAAGAAGGAGGTGAAGGAAGAGCCCGTTGAGGTGAAGAAAGAGAAGGAGGAAGAGGAGAAGGAGAGGAGAGGAGAGGAGAGAGAGAGAAGGAGGCGGAGAGGGAGAGGGAGAGAGAGAGAGAGAGGGAGAAGGAGAAGGAGAAGGACAAGGAGAGAGAGAAGGAGCGGCAGAGGAGCGAGGAGATGAAGAAAAAGGATTCGGACGCCCTGAAACTGGTCCGCACAGAACTCAAGTGAGTATCGCAGCGCTAGCAGGGATGGGAATCAGACTCCCGCTGCACTGCAGTGTGATCCAGTCCTGGTTTCACTAGGAGTTTAATAATCACACACACCTGAGCTTGTTAGCTAGACACACTGGGGGCTGATCAAGCTGGTAGTAAAACCTGGACTGGGTGACACTGCTGTGGAACAGGAGTCTTTATTACCACTCCTGCCTAACTGAATACAGGAAATATACTGTAGGCTTGTTTTTTAAACAGAAAGAAATTACACTGATGAAGGCACTAGAGCCCAAACGCTGGTCTGCTTGACTCAGTTTAGTTTCAATAACGCTGATGAAGGCACTGGAGCCCAAACGCTGGTCTGCTTGACTCAGTTTAGTTTCAGTAACGCTGATGAAGGCACTAGAGCCCAAACGCTGGTCTGCTTGACTCAGTTTAGTTTCAGTAACGCTGATGAAGGCACTGGAGCCCAAACGCTGGTCTGCTTGACTCAGTTTAGTTTCAGTAATGCTGATGAAGGCACTGGAGCCCAAACGCTGGTCTGCTTGACTCAGTTTAGTTTCAATAGCGCTGATGAAGGCACTAGAGCCCAAACGCTGGTCTGCTTGACTCAGTTTAGTTTCAGTAACGCTGATGAAGGCACTAGAGCCCAAACGCTGGTCTGCTTGACTCAGTTTAGTTTCAGTAACGCTGATGAAGGCACTAGAGCCCAAACGCTGGTCTGCTTGACTCAGTTTAGTTTCAGTAACGCTGATGAAGGCACTAGAGCCCAAACGCTGGTCTGCTTGACTCAGTTTAGTTTCAGTAACGCTGATGAAGGCACTAGAGCCCAAGCGCTGGTCTGCTTGACTCAGTTTAGTTTCAGTAACGCTGATGAAGGCACTAGAGCCCAAACGCTGGTCTGCTTGACTCAGTTTAGTTTCAATAGCAGCTGATGAAGGCACTAGAGCCCAAACGCTGGTCTGCTTGACTCAGTTTAGTTTCAGTAACGCTGATGAAGGCACTAGAGCCCAAACGCTGGTCTGCTTGACTCAGTCTCTCTCTCTCTCTCTCTCCCTCCTCCCTCTCTCCCAGGAAAGCTCAGGAGTCGCAGAAGGAGATGAAGCTGCTGTTAGACATGTACAAGTCAGCCCCCAAGGAGCAGAGGGACAAAGTTCAGCTCATGGCAGCCGAGAGGAAGGCCAAGGCAGAGGTGAGCAGATCTGGGTTCAATTACAATGTTAATTGCAATTATAATTGAAATTACAATTCCAGTGCTATTTTGTGTTCGGTTACAGTTTGCTACAATTGCCGCAGATTAATTGGAATTCTAAATTACAATTACACTGAAAAAGTCCCATCAACAGCTCCCCCCACATTAGTTTCTTCTGCCAAGCAGCGATCGCAAGTACAAACTTGCAGAAAACTTTCTTGACTCTCGGCTGCGTGTGTGCGCCCTCAGGTGGAGGAGCTGCGGCAGCGCTGCGCTGAGCTGGAGGAGAAGGAGCGGAAGGAGAGTAAGAAGCTGGCGGGACGAGGACGCGCTGAGGAAGATCAGGCTGGCCGAGGAGCAGATCGAACACCTGCAGAAGAAGCTGACCGCCACCAAGCAGGTGATGGCAGGGGAGAGGGGAGGCGGTGAGAAGAGGAGGAGGAGGGAGAGGGGTAGAAGGGGAGGGAGAGGAGAATTTTTATTATTTATTTATTTATTTATTTTATTTATTTATTTATTTTTAATTGTTTAATCCTAAAATTGTAAAATTGTGTCTCTGTCTGTGTGTGTGTATCTCTCTCTCTGTGTCTGTCTCTCTCTCTCTCTCTCTGTGTGTGTGTGTGTGTGTGTGTGTGTGTGTCTGTCTCTCTCTGTGTGTCTGTGCTGTGTGTGTGTGTGTCTCTCTCTCTCCTCCTCTCCTCTCTCTCCCTCTCTCCTCTCCCCTCTCCTCTCTCTCTCCCTCTCCTCTCCTCTCTCCCTCCTCTCTCCCTCCTCTCTCCCTCTCCCTCCTCCTCCCTCTCCCTCTCTCCTCTCTCCCTCTCCTCTGTCTCCTCTCTCTCTCTCCCTCTCCTCTACTCTCTCTCTCCCCTCTCCTTCTCTCTCCCTCGCCCTTCTCTCTCCCCTCTCCTCTCTCTCCTCTCCTCTCCTCTCTCTCTCTCTCCCTCTCCCTCTCTCGCTCTCCCCCTCTCTCCCCAGGAGGAGGAGGCTCTCCTCTCGGAGATGGATGTCACCGGCCAGGCGTTCGAGGACATGCAGGAGCAGAACATCCGTCTCATGCAGCAGCTCCGGGAGAAGGACGACGCCAACTTCAAGCTGATGAGCGAGAGGATCAAATCCAACCAGATCTACAAGCTGCTGAGAGAGGAGAAGGACGAGCTGGGAGACCAGGTCCTCACCCTGAAAACACAGGTGAGAGGGAGAGGGAGAGGGAGGAGGAGAGGAGAGAGGGAGAGGAGAAGGACGAGCTGGGAGACCAGGTCCTCACCCTGAAAACACATGTGAGAGGGAGAGGGTGAGGGAGACGGGGACGAGCTGGGAGACCAGATCCTCACCCTGAAAACACAGGTGAGAGGGACAGGGAGAGAGGGGAGGGGGGAGAGGAGAAGGACGAGCTGGGAGACCAGGTCCTCACCCTGAAAACACATGAGAGGGAGAGGGTGAGGGAGACGGGACAGCTGGAGACCAGATCCTCACCCTGAAAACACAGGTGAGGAGGGAGAGAGGTGAGGAGACGGGGACAGCTGGGAGACCAGATCCTCACCCTGAAAACACAGATGAGGGAGAGGGAGGGAGGGAGGGGGACCGGCTGGAGACCAGGTCCTCACCCTGAAAACACAGGTGAGAGGAGGGGAGGAGGAAGAAGGGGAGGGGGACAGGTAGGAGGGGATGAGGGAGAGGGAAGGAGGAGGGCTGGGAGGGGAAGAAGGGGAGGGGGAAGGAGGAGAGGAGGGAGAGATGATGAAGATGGTCTTGATACCAGGAGGTTCAAATCCCGGCTCAGCCACCGACTCCCTGTGTGTGCGTGCGTGCGTGCGTGCGTGCGTGCGTGTGTGTGCGCGTGACCCTGAGCAAGTCACTTCACCTCCTTGTGCTCCGTCCTTCAGGATGAGACGTCAAACAAACGAGCTCCTATTGGAAGTGACTCTGCAGCAGCAGCAGCAGTTGTTGATGATGATGCAGAGTTCACCCCCCTAGTCTCTGCAAGTCGCTTTGGATAAAAGCGTCTGCTGAATGACTCCCCTCCTCCTCCTCTCCTCTCCTCCTCCCCTCCTCTCGCAGGTGGACGCTCAGCTGCTGGTGGTTCAAAAGCTGGAGGAGAAGGAAGGGGTCCTGCAGAGCAACCTGTCCACCATCGAGAAGGAGCTGGGGCTGAGGACTCAAGCACAGGAGCTGAACAAGAGAAAGGTGAGACAGCACTGTGTGTGTGTGTCTGTCTGTGTGTTTGTCTGTGTGTGTGTTTGTGTGTCTGTGTGTCTGTATATTTAGATATTTTTTTTAACATCATATAAACAAAGAAACTACAAAATGATATCGCAAAAAAAAAAAAGTCTACCGGAAGCCATAATCGCAGTACAGTAAGGATTTCATGTTAGATTTTGAAATGTCGCATTTTTCAAGTCAGTTTTGTTGTTAAGTATCTGGGGAAAACTCCAAAGCGTTGGGTGTGTAATTCAATATGTTAACAAGGGAACATTATTCAGCAGCTTTCATTGGACTCTATGAAGCTGAGGGAGTTCATTCTATATAGAGGGTGTGTAATTCAATATGTTAACAAGGGAACATTATTCAGCAGCTTTCATTGGACTCTATGAAGCTGAGGGAGTTCATTCTATATAGAGGGGGTGGAATTCAATATGTTAACAAGGGAACATTATTCAGCAGCTTTCATTGGACTCTATGAAGCTGGGGAGTTCATTCTATATAGAGGGGTGGAATTCAATATGTTAACAAGGGAACATTATTCAGCAGCTTTCATTGGACTCTATGAAGCTGAGGGAGTTCATTCTATATAGAGGGGTGGAATTCAATATGTTAACAAGGGAACATTATTCAGCAGCTTTCATTGGACTCTATGAAGCTGAGGGAGTTCATTCTATATAGAGGGTGGAATTCAATATGTTAACAAGGGAACATTATTCAGCAGCTTTCATTGGACTCTATGAAGCTGAGGGAGTTCATTCTATATAGAGGTGTGGAATTCAATATGTTAACAAGGGAACATTATTCAGCAGCTTTCATTGGACTCTATGAAGCTGAGGAGTTCATTCTATATAGAGGGTGGAATTCAATATGTTAACAAGGGAACATTATTCAGCAGCTTTCATTGGACTCTATGAAGCTGAGGGAGTTCATTCTATATAGAGGGGTGGAATTCAATATGTTAACAAGGGAACATTATTCAGCAGCTTTCATTGGACTCTATGAAGCTGAGGGAGTTCATTCTATATAGAGGGGGTGGAATTCAATATGTTAACAAGGGAACATTATTCAGCAGCTTTCATTGGACTCTATGAAGCTGAGGGAGTTCATTCTATATAGAGGGGGTGGAATTCAATATGTTAACAAGGGAACATTATTCAGCAGCTTTCATTGGACTCTATGAAGCTGAGGGAGTTCATTTTCTCTCTCTCCTCTCTCTCTCCTCTCTCTCTCTCTCTCTCTCTCTCTCTCAGGCAGTAGAAGCTGCTCAGCTGGCTGAGGATCTGAAGGTCCAGTTGGAGCACACCCAGAACAAGCTGAGAGAGATCCAGTCCTCCATGTCACACAACAGGAGTGCCCGAGAGGGGGAGTCCTTCAACCTCAAGAGAGCCCAGGTGAGAGGAGGGGAGGGGAGGAGCGAGAGAGAGGAGGGGGACGTTTCATGAGCGTGTGTGTGTGTGTGTCTCTCTGACCTCGTCTCTCTGTCGCCCCCCTGTGTGCAGGAGGACCTGTCTCGCCTGCGCAGGAGGCTGGAGAAGCAGAAGAAGGTGGAGGTGTACACCGACGCAGACGAGATCCTGCAGGAGGAGATCAACCAGTACAAGGTGGGGGAGATGAGAGGCTATCGCACTGCACTCTCACACACAGAGAGAGAGAGAGAGAGAGACACAAGGAACACTTCCTTCTGGAATCGGAACCCCACCTCGGAACAGTCTGTCTCTCGGAACTCTCTTAGAACCCTTCTTAGAACACTCATCTGAACCAGTCTCTGTGTAGCTTTCAAACTCAAACATCAGTCTTATGTGCAATGCAGGGATGGGAATCAGACTCCTATTGCACAGCAGTGTGATCCAGTCCAGGTTTTACTACCAGCTTGATCAGCCCCCAGTGTGTCTAGCTAACAAGCTCAGGTGTGTCTGATTATTAAACTCCTAGTGAAACCAGGACTGGATCACACTGCTGTGCAGCGGGAGTCTGATTGCTGCCCCAACTGATGCAAAACGGGTCCAATTGAGCTGGACTGGCCCCTATGATGAAAATCCTGGATGTGGATGTCTCTCATCGGTCTGTGTGTGTGTGTCTCCCCCGGTCTCTCATCGCTCTGTGTGTGTGTGTGTGTGTGTGTGTGTGTGTGTGTCTCCCCCGGTCTCTCATCGGTCTGTGTGTGTGTGTGTGTGTGTCTCTCATCGCTCTGTGTGTGTGTGTGTGTGTGTCTCCCCTGGTCTCTCATCGCTCTGTGTGTGTGTGTGTGTGTGTGTGTGTCTCCCCGGTCTCTCATCGCTCTGTGTGTGTGTGTGTGTGTGTGTGTGTGTCTCCCCTGGTCTCTCATCGCTCTGTGTGTGTGTGTGTGTGTGTGTGTGTGTGTGTGTGTCTCCCCTGGTCTCTCATCGCTCTGTGTGTGTGTGTGTGTGTGTGTGTCTCCCCTGGTCTCTCATCGCTCTGTGTGTGTGTGTGTGTGTGTGTGTCTCCCCTGGTCTCTCATCGCTCTGTGTGTGTGTGTGTGTGTGTGTGTGTCTCCCCTGGTCTCTCATCGCTCTGTGTGTGTGTGTGTGTGTGTGTGTGTCCCTGGTCTCTCATCGCTCGTGCTTGTGTGTGTGTGTGTGTGTGTGTGTGTGTGTGCGTGTGTGTGTCTCCCCCGGTCTCTCATCGCTCTGTGTGTGTGTGTGTCTCCCCTGGTCTCTCATCGCTCGTGTGTGTGTGTCTCCCCTGGTCTCTCATCGCTCTGTGTGTGTGTGTGTGTCTCCCCGGTCTCTGATCGCTGGGTCTCGCTCTCTCTCTCTCGCTCTGTGTGTTCCCAGGCGAAGCTGCGGTGCCCGTGCTGCAACACGCGTGACAAGGAGACGGTTCTCACCAAGTGCTTCCATGTGTTCTGCTTCGAGTGCCTGAAGACGAGGTACGACACGAGGCAGAGGAAGTGCCCCAAGTGCAACGCAGCCTTCGGAGCCAACGACTTCCACCGGATCTACATCAACTGAGAGGAGAGGAGAGGAGAGGAGCCAACGACTTCCACCGGATCAACATCAACTGAGAGGAGAGGAGAGGAGCCAACGACTTCCACCGGATCAACATCAACTGAGAGGAGAGGAGAGGAGAGGAGCCAACGACTTCCACCGGATCAACATCAACTGAGAGGAGAGGAGAGGAGCCAACGACTTCCACGGATCTACATCAACTGAGAGAGAGAGGAGCCAACGACTTCCACCGGATCTACATCAACTGAGAGGAGAGGAGAGAAGCCAACGACTTCCACCGGATCTACATCAACTGAGAGGAGAGGAGAGGAGAGGAGGCAACGACTTCCACCGGATCTACATCAACTGAGAGGAGAGGAGCCAACGACTTCCACCGGATCTACATCAACTGAGAGGAGAGGAGAGAAGCCAACGACTTCCACCGGATCTACATCAACTGAGAGGAGAGGAGCCAACGACTTCCACCGGATCTACATCAACTGAGAGGAGAGGAGAGGAGAGGAGGCAACGACTTCCACCGGATCTACATCAACTGAGAGGAGAGGAGAGGAGAGGAGCCAACGACTTCCACCGGATCTACATCAACTGAGAGGAGAGGAGAGAAGCCAACGACTTCCACCGGATCTACATCAACTGAGAGGAGAGGAGAGGAGAGGAGCCAACGACTTCCACCGGATCTACATCAACTGAGAGGAGAGGAGAGGAGCCAACGACTTCCACGGATCTACATCAACTGAGAGAGAGGAGAGAGCCAACGACTTCCACGGATCTACATCAACTGAGAGGAGAGGAGAGGAGATGAGCCAACGACCCACCGGATCTACATCAACTGAGAGGAGAGGAGAGGAGATGAGCCAAGCGACCCACGGATCTACATCAACGAGAGGAGAGGGGAGGGAGAGGAGAGAGGATGTGCATCAACTGAGAGGGAGGGAGAGAGAGAGAGCAGCACTGTAATCAACTCTCAGAAAAACATTTCAACCGGACACAGTACTGCTCTCCTCACACCCACTATGCGGGTCCAGCCATTCACTGGGGAGGGGGGATTTTGTAGGAAGTTATGTTAAGAATAGACATTCAATTGTTTAATGAAAAGAGATTTATTATATATTTTTTTGTGGTTGATCGATGATCACTTTTTTTTTTTTCTCCAACCTTTTTTGTTGATTTGTCCGAATTCAGTTTTTCTTACAATGCCTCCCACACCCCTCCCTCCCTCCTCCATGCTACAAAAGGACCCTTTTAGTAACATTTTAAAGACGTTATTTTTTTTGTTTCAAAAGAACAGCCCAAACCGATTCAGACGGTTTTTCTCCTGAATTATTTTTTTTAAAAGTCCAATTTGTAAAAAAAAAAAAAAAAAAAAATGCGTTTGAACAAAAATGACGACAAACTGAGATTATTATTATTTTTTTTTTTTTTAAATGTTGAAATGACATTTTCATCCTGCTGGTAATGAACCGGCAAGTGTTAGCCTTGCACTAAAATCATTTGTACATAACTGATGTTTCATTACAGAGAATTTGAGGCCTCCTAACTGACATCGAAGCTTAATGCCATCATAATTGCCTTTCAAGATTCATTAGTTAAAACAGACAGAGAGATCTGGCCTACATGGCAAGATTGGTGCTGCTAAAATATATACATAGATGTGTTATTTAATGAGACTTATGGGTTACTGTGTCTTTTTTATTTTTTATTTTTTATTTTTTTAATGCCGCAAGTCTTTAAAAATCCTGTAAAGTGAGGATATTTAGGTTTTGAATTGAGGTAGGGATGCTTTCTCCCTACCCAGCCACAAGCTAGCCAGCCAGGCAGCATGACTGTCCCTGATTGGACCAGAGAGACTTGACTCTGAGTAACGAGGCTTGCAGTTGGACCAGACAGAGTCCTTGTGACAAATATATATATATATATATTATTGGGTTTCATTTCATTTCGATGTTTTTGTTGTCAGTTTTGTTTATTATTGTTTTCTTAATTTGTATTGAAACTAGAAACTGTCGTTGTATTGTACATTAAAAAAAAACAAACAAAAAAAAACACTACCGCTGGTCTTTTTTTTGATATTTCTTTTCCTTTTCTTCCTTTGTTTTCTATTTTACTCTTTTTTTTCTCTTTCTTTTTTGCTCTTATCTGTCTCATTCTTTCTCTACATTTCCTTTCTCTCTTTCAAGTCTCTTTCCCTCTTTTCCTTACTTTCTCTCCTTTATTTCCTTCTTTCTTTCTCTTTCCCTCTCTCTTTCTGTTCCGTTGTTTTTCTCTCTGCACTGTGTGTGCATCCAGAGCCCCAGCTGTATAAGATCCATCCTCTCCTCTAACAGCGAGACATCCTTCACATGCAGAACACTCTCTGTGGGAGACGATCTTTCTTACTGGTTTTATTATCATGGAATTGGCTTCAGAAGCGTTTATTTTCACAGCTTCGTGTTGAGGCCTCAACTGGGCACCGCGTTGGCGATTTGTAGAACAAGACTTCCTGTCTTGATGACTGCCGTCAGACGTGCCTGGCACAGCCGGTTCAGGGGATGGCAGAGGAGGTTGCTCCTCGTTAGCGCACCAGTACATGTGCACACGGGACCATGTAAGCTTCACACACAGACAGGCGGATATAGGCTTTCATATACCTCTGGATAAAGAATGTCCTTACCAAGTGTCATCACAATCGGACACGCTGTTTCATTAGATTTGATTTCATTAGATTAGATTTGTGTAAAAGTGTGACAGACAGAGGGGCAGACTAAGCTGCAAATAATGAACCAAAGAGCCTACAAATAATTGCCTATTCCAAATTGGGGAGAAAATGATAAAAACATTTGGTGACTACTATTTTTTAAAATTTTTTTTTGGATGAACCACACCTTAAAAGGGAGAACACTTCTTTTAAAATGTTTTCGTAGTTATCATGCGGACAAAATACAAATTCATCACAATAATAAAGCAGAATTCAAAAAATATGTACTACATGTATACTAGTGTCTGTCAACAATAGCCTAGTTAAAAGTAGTCCCAGTTTAATCTCAATCTCAGTCCCACTCATTATCAAAACACTGAAATGTCCAAATTATGTTACTATCTCAGTAAGGTGTGATAATTAAGGTCTTTAGCAAGTTTCATCACAATCGGATAAGATTTTTTTAAACATTTTTAATACATGACTATACACTCCAATCCTATCTCAAATCCATTATTATTATTATTATTATTATTATTATTATTATTATTATTATTATTATTATTATTATTATTTTGTTGGTATAACTTTTTAAAATAAAATATTGTACTCTGAGGTATTTTGACAAATTCTTGATTACTTCTTGAGGTAGCGTGTGGCTCCTTAAATAATTGAGCTGGTGACTGTTTCTGACTGATAAGTCAAGTTTTTTTTTTTAAGCCAGCAAAAATTTCAAAAAGTTATTATTTCGTCAAATTTTAATGACAAAACTGCAAGCCCTTTCCACCGTTAAATTAAGTTAGTTTTATCTTTACAAATGAACCAGTCGACTTTCCCGCCGGCGCTGCGCGAGGGTCTCACACTCTCCCAATTCAAATTCAAATTATATAGAACAGACGCGCGCGAGTCGGCGGTTACACAGAGACACGGACAGAAACGAGAAAGTAGAGAGGCTGAGAGACCGACGCTTAAAAATAAACTTTAATTTAAAATATATGTATATATAAAACTAGTGAAAACGAGAGGTCGCCGAAGTCGAGAAGAAAGGACTGAAAATAAAGAAACAGGCTCCGAGAGAAGTGACTGGTTTTAACCGTTAAACTGGGAGCCCAGAGGGTATGAGGTAAAAAAAAATCGCACTAAATAAATTACTTTTTTTTTGTTTGGAAAAGCGTGTCTATTTTAAATGTTTATATTGTTTATTATAAGGAGGAGGTGAGTTTAGTTGGCACTAGTAACAGAACGAAGTACAATAAATAAACGTTTCTTAGTTTTAAACCATGTGCGTTCTAGTCGGGTGTATTTCCAGATAAATATACAGTACTTAGTTTATGGAGAATGTATTTGTGAACTTAGCAATTTTTTTTGTGGTATTAAAAGTATGCCTGTGTTAGGAACGGGGTTGGCTGTTTTTTAAAATAAAGTGATTTAAGGCGACTTGATAAAAAAAAAAAGAAACATTGATTTAAATTTTATATAGTTTCTCAAGGAAAAGACATGAAAAGTATGTTTTTTTTAAAAAAAAAACACCTTTTATTAACACAAACCTCAAACTCTTACTGTCTATAAACTAAAACTCTTAGGGCTGAAGAATGTCTCGCCCTGTTAATGGTAACACACTAAAACAAAGACAGCGATGGTTCAACAATTAACATAAATAAAGACAAGGTGTTCAGCTATTGAAGTACATAAATTGCTGGCTGAACCCTCCCTTTAAATTTGGCAGCATAGGCGATATCTGCTTATTTCACGATCTTCCAATTTCTCGTGAAACCGTCATAAAGCAGCGCTAATTTTAAAAACGTCGGCGGTAAAATTAAACGTTTTCGTCCAGCTTTTACGTGGCTTTGTGTTTTTTTTTTTTTTTTAGGGAATATGTCATTTTAAAATAACAACAATTGAAAAAAAAAAATAATAGTAACGGCCAACTCTTCCTCGTTAATTACTGGACACGTTACGACCTGAACCAAAAAAAGGGTCAACTCAGTTGTCAAAAAATAAATACAATAAATACAATTCTAAACTTGTAGACACGGGACAGAAAACAAAACGTGTCAACTCAGCTGTCAAAGCCAAAACAAAGTGCTTCACCTTGCAGATGGAAATAAAATAAATAAATAAATAAATAAAATTAAAGTATATACCTCAGTTGTCATAAAAAACGAAACGAATAGACAATTGGGTTGCGCAACTGATCGCTTTATACTAGAGCGCCTGCCCCATCATTAACATAGGTTTATTTAGTGGTGCAATCAGGGACTTTAACAATTGAACACACTGTAAAAAGCAAAGTAGTCCTAAGTGACAACTGTGTGTGTTTGGACTGACACAGAAAGAGGACATCAAAGAAAGAAAAGAATGATTTTTCTCTCATCGCTAAATTCTATTTCACATTTAGAGAATGCCACAATGATAAATAATGTGCTTTGTTTATGTATTCATTTAAGATTGAGTAATTTAGTTTGGTAAGTAACTATTCACAAACCACCATTTCCAAATTTACAGTTTGGAGGTACTGTAGAACTACAACTATTTAAAAAAAAAAAAAAAAAGATTCGATTTAAATCAAATACATTTAAATCAAATAAATCCGATTTTTTTAAAAATTATTATTAAAAAAGCAAAACAAAAAAAAAATCGCCAGCTCTGGTTAGGAATTGTTGTTAGCTATACTACATGAACTGTATTATATTAATATAAAATGCAAAATGGACTACCCTATGTTGCTTCAGTAGCTATAAGCAGGCAGTGTGATCCAGTGGTTAAAGTCCAGGGCTTGTAACCAGAAGGTCACGGGTTCAGATCCCACCGCTGCCACTGACTGACTCGCTGTGTGTGTCCCTGAGCAAGTCACTTCACCTCCTTGTGCTCCGTCCTGTGGATGAGATGTTAAATCAACATCCTATTGGAAGTGACTCTGCATATAATGCACAGTTCACAGCCTGCTTCTGTAAAGCACTTTGGTGGTCCATTATGAAAGGAGCTAAATAAAAATATTATTATATTGTACACTGTATCTCTAAATAAACCATGGTAATAAATAGAATGTAAAAGGTATTTTAAATGTAAAATAAAAACTAACGGTAGACGCTTCAAAGTTGATGGCAGAAGGTGAACAGTTTTGAGTTTGTATCGATTGGCAGATTCCCATCTTCCAGTAGCACACATGCATCAGTCAGAAAGATTTCTCTAGTGTTATCTTTCAGACTAATTGACCCACTTATTAACTGTTCTGCACACAGTAACAGTATGAACTGAGTACATGAGGGTTATACATCAATTATCTTTAATATTTTTGGTAATTATTATCATGGTCATTAAAGGCATTATTTCCAAGAACATGCATTACTGCTTGTGTGTTATTAAATGTCATTTTTCCTTTTGTTAACACCACTATATATTTAAATTATGTTTCACATCAACATTTTTAATACATTTGAAAAGGAAAGACATATTCTTACAATGTTAATTTTAAAGAGGCAATCACAGACAGTACATTTTCAACACATTATTCAATGCACTTTACAGAAAAAAGAAAATATGATTAACCCTGAATAGCAGTAAGCTTGGACTGCCTTACCTAAAGTAACATTGCATAGTCCAGGATATTCCTACTGAAGTTTTCAGGTCCCCTCATTAAGAGAAAGCACACTTGTTTTAAGTTTAACTAAGCTTTATTTTTCAATGCAATGTATTTGTAGGGATTGGAAGTGAAGAGTGTGAGCATAAAGTACACAAGCAGAAACACAGACACAAGATTGAACTCATGATTGTTTTGTCAAAAGCCTAATATCACCAGTTTGTTTATCAAAGCCCACCCACATCAAGATTGTGTGAGGCTACTCTATTAGAAAAACATTAACTAAATCGATTTCATATATTTCGGTGTACTGCACACCTTTCAAAGGTTTGCCAACATTATTTTATACTGAATAAAAGATACATGCAAACCCATAGCAAATACATCCTTCTTGACAACCAGTATCCCAAAGCGCAAAAACCTTGAAATATTTTGAGATCTCAACAACCTTAAAATATTTTGCACAGAGAATACAGAGAAGGACATACAGTGCTTGAAATAGTGTTTGTTTTACATTATTTGCACCCTATAAGATACAGATGCAAGTCATTTTTAAATTACTTGTTAACATCACTGTAAACTTTCATATATGTGTTACAACAAAAGGAAAGATACTTGGAAAATATTTTAAAATGAACCCTAGAGAATGGCCAGAAATAGAGAATGTAAGTCATATTAACTACTGAACTATTTGTGAAATCCATGTGCATTCTGTATCATAGTAAGAGTGATAAAAAATGGTTTTGGTGTCTGCAGATTATCATGGGTATGGCAAAAATCGGTAATTATAATCGACCCTAGAAATCACAATCAGTGTATCCCTAATTGAAACCTTGTGAGTCTCAACATTTTATGAAACCATAAATGATACACACTAATACGTCTTCCACAAAACAGCCACTACTTATTTCTTCCAGATATCATTCTTCTAATCTTTTTGTACAGTGATTTTCTTTCAATCTTGTTTTCTATTTTTTGTCTGTAAAACAATTCATCTAAACTCATAATTGCTTGTTCTTTTGTTATTTTGTTCCATTGCTCAGGGATATCAGCAGGCTCTGCCTCATACGCCTTTGCAAATTCTTGATTAAATGTAGTCAGCACGTACTTCCAGTAGTCAGAAGCTTCAATACTGGGATCTGGGGCAATGTTCCAGTCAGGGTAGAATTTCCGATAGTCTTTATAGGGATGCCACTCCATCTCTGTGTCACTATTCTTAAATTGAATTTCACTAAATACATCAGAGGTGCACACATTCTCGGTTAGTTTCTCGTCGGTTACATATCTGTATGTCCCCAGCCCTTGTGGTCGATGCACTGATGCATGGTGTACAGTGTGGTTCCTGCCTCCTGCCTCACAGGGGACCTTACAGAATGGACACTGCTTTCCACAACCAATCACCCTCTTGAACAGCTCATCCAGTGGCTTGAATTGCAGATTGTTAAGTTTCCCTTTGATATCACACCCTTGAGAGAAGTCAGTAGTTAGAGATGTCTTCATTTCATTAACAATCTTTTGAAGGTACACAATGAACTCCTCTGTGTTTGCTTTGTCCTGGATTAATCCAAGATTGGCTGTGGAAATCACAATCTCACTGCTCAGGGTACTGCAGACATTTTCAATAAACACTGATATGGTTTTGCTCTCTTTTGTGATTTCTTCTTTCTTTTCTTTTGCAATTGCTGCTTGTATTTTCTCTGTTATTATTCCCAGGTGTTTCACTTCTAAATCTGAAAGGGCATTGTCTTTCAAACAGTGCTCAACAATACTATCCAATATCCAATTCTTGATAAATCCCTCATAGTTTCTAATGTAGGCTACATAGTTTTCAAAATTGGTTTCATCCAGCAACTGCTTCAAAATTGAATGCTGGAAATATGACTGTGAGCTGTATTTCTGAGAGTCCTTACCAGTCAGTATTACATCCACAATCTCTATCCCAAGGGTTTTGTTGACATACTCTGTCACTGCAGGCTTGAGACAGTGCTCAGTGAAATCTTCAGCCTTCTTTAAGCACTGATCTTTCTCATGGTAAAGATCTATGAAGTCAGAACAGTACTGTGGTTTGGACTTTTCCAGCTGTTTTAGAGGGTCGTTGACTTCAATGAAATCTTCGTGCATCTGTTGGAATTCCCTGGCAGCAAACCCACAGATGTGCAGCTTCAGATCAACTTCAAACTGGGCGTTGGTCTTCAGCTTCTCATTTTCCTTCAGCTTGACATCTATCATTTCTAACAGCTCTCTGGTGTAGGTCTCGTGGTAGTCAGATGTTGTGTGGTTTATGTCTGATACAAACTGTCTGCCCTGTGTTATTACACATTGTGCCATATCATTTGCTTCCTCCTTTTTGAACTGTTGCTCAATCATGCATATATGATAAGTTATATTTTCCTTGATCGAGCGACACTGAAAATGTTTGTCAGTGACTGTTAACGGGGTTGCTCCATATTTAGTCAAATCGCTGGTCTCATTTAACACCATCTTAACTGAACCTACGTGTCTTTCTAATTGTTTTCTTAATTGATTATAAACATCTAATACAATGTCTCTCTTCTCTAAACCTTTAAAGTCCAGTTTCTTCACTGTCTCTTCCCACATATTTTGAAATTTGTTTTTCAGCTCCTCATCAGATAAATCCTCATTTCTTTCCCTGCAGTCTCCAAGCAGTTTCAATACTCCTCCTTCTATTATTGCTTTATGTCTTTCACTGACCTCACGTACCTTCTTCATTCCTTTTTGATAATCAATAGCAGCTGTGCACTTCCTTGTCAAAGAGTTTTCAGTTTCAGTCTTAAGAGCTTTAATGCTGTTCTCAAATGTTGCTCTGTAGCTTTCTACAAGATTAATGTGTCTTTCCTTACTGTCATAATATTTAGTTAGTTTCTCCAGAGTTTTCTCTTGTTGAGATGTCAGTTCTTTAGATGCCTCTGCTTTTAAATTGCTGAGAAACTCATCAAGGTCTGAGGTCTGGTTTTTGGTATTTGAAATCCTTGTCTCAGCAGTCGCCAGCCAGGTGTACATGTGCTTTTGGAAGTCCCATTCCCATTTATTATATTCAACACACAGGTTACTGTAAGCCTCAGCCACCAGACTATTTCTGAAGCTGAATATGAAGTTCTCATATTTAACAGCGTTCCACAAGCTCGCCACCCACTCCAGAAACTCAGTAATGTCTGCAGGTTTCTGGTCTTTGCAGCTTTTGAACTCCTTAATCAAGCTCTTCTTGAACTCATACACAGCTTCACTGTAGCCTGTGTTCACTGGAGCCATTGGTGGATTACCTTGCCACAGGCCAGGGATGTACAAGTTATTTTTCTCTGCATCATACTCCATTATGTCAGTGAATGTTCTGTCAGTATCCTGCTTCTCCATCCTGGCAGCTGCCTGTGTCATCTCATTCAGCTGTTCTAGAAGCTTATTCCTGTCTCTTGCATTGTTGTCATGAGCAGACACGTCCCCCACATTCTGGTGCACAAAGTGACATTTTGGCTTCTTCCCCACTTTCTCCATTCTAAGAAAGGCGTGCACCACGATCTGTAGGATATCCTTCATTTCTGTGGAGTTCTCCATTGCGATGTTTATTATGGTGATGTCACTCAATCCAACGACCAGTGTTGCAAGCTCATTGTCATGTTCATAGCTGTCTTCAAGTTGTGCCAGTTCTGGAGATTTGAGACCTTCTGTGTCGATTACCAAGATAAAATCACAATTCAGCTCTTTTTTAAGATCCTCTTTGACTCTGATTAACAGCATGAAGGCTCCTCTCGTGCATCTGCCACTGCTAACTGCAAACTGAACCCCAAACATTGTGTTGAGGAGGGTAGACTTCCCAGTGCTTTGGACTCCCAACACTGTTACAACCTGCAGCCTGCTCTTGTGTTGGACTTTCTCATGGAGCTCTGTTAGAACATCAGTCACCCACCTTACAGGGATATTTGATGCATCTCCATCCACCAGCTCAAGAGGGAAGCCATCCAACAGCAGATCAGCCCCCAAACTGGGAAGATGTTGAAACTGCTGGTGAGATTTAGCATTGTCAGGAAGGTAGCAAGCTGCTTCATAAAGCTGCCCCATCTCACGCATGAAATGTTCGATTCCTAAAGAGCTGTTTGATATTTGTCTATCCAACTCTGCAATTATCTCTTTGTTCTGTGCAAACTTGCAACACTTTTCTTTGTATTCATCACGAAGACCAGAAAGTTTTCTTCGTGCCGTAACATCCAAGTTCATTCGCATCCACTTTAGAAAATAGGATCGTTCTTCTTTTCTTTCATTGGATATGGCAGTGATGAAATACTGCATTGCTTCAGATATATTATAACTGATTTGTTGTTCTCTCAGTTTCTGTTTTTCTCTTTGCAGATTGGCTTTATATTCTTCAATAGGCTTGTCTCCTGCCTTCCGTAGTCTGCACTCCTCCTTTTCTATTTTAGCCAGCTCCTTCCAAAGCTTCCCTTGCAATGGCAACTGATCCTCTTTATATTGCACCACATCGTCGATTCTAGATGTGATTTCTGCAGCACTTCTCTTAGCGTTCTGACATTTAGTGCAGTCTTCATCTACAGGAATCCCCAATTCATGTGCTACAGCAGACATGCCTTCAATTGTCATTTTGTGTTGACAGTTTTCCATGATGTCATTCATAGTTAAGCGCAGTTTCTTCACAAAGTCTGCATCATTGCTCTTCTTCAATAGGATATGATTTGCATTGAATTTTAACTTTGATGCCAAGTCTTTCAGAGAGTTTAAGTTTGTCTTTGTATTACTTGGAAAATTTGCAACCAAAAACAATTGGGCTTTAATATTTCCTGCAGAGGACAAGAGATTGCACTCGCTCTCTGCAATACTGTCAACAAATATGAAGACTGCCGAGGATGTTTGACATAAAATGGAAAACTGTGTCTGAAAGGAACTGATGTCTCCACGAAGGTTTGCAACAGCTACAGGTTCTGGAAAGATGTCCAAGTTTTTCTTTCCACAAGGAAGGTACCAACCTATTTCAACTAGACCATTTGAAATTCTCCGTGTAACGTCACTGCATTCCATGTCACGATGGATAAAGAAATTATGGTACTGCTGGGGGTTGCTGAGCACCTCGTTCAGAATCCTTGACTTTGATAAACTGCAGTCACCCAGCCTGACAAAAGAGATCATTGGCATGGCAGTGCTGACTATACTGTCTTCTACAAACCCTTTTTAGTCAGCTAGTGAGTGGGGTCTAAACTTCTTCACAATGTCTCGCATGGCCCACAGCATTAATGTACACTGATTGGTATCACAATTTGGTAGCAAGAGAGGTACAGCAAACTGGCACATTGACATTTTTAACATAATTTCCTGCTGCAGGAAGCTATCTGAGCACAGAAAGAGTGCTGTTATGAGATCAAGTGGATTGATTGTATTACTGTCTTGAGCATCATTACTAATCATAAGTTCAAAAGCACTGTCAAGGTCTTGCAGTGTTGTGTCTGTCTTCATCTCAGCAGCACTGCACTTGGTACTCCGAGCTGTCACATTTACCATCATTAGTCTTTTCAGAAAGCACCAGGGGAGTTTTTTCAGTGACTGAATCGGTTCATCTGTAATACTCTCTGTACCGATCTCAAGGACAGTACTCAATGTAATCTTGCCTGGGAAGTAGTTCTCCAGTCCCAGCTTGCACAGCAAATCTTCTAGATGTGTTTCTGAAAGAGAAACAGTAACAGGTGTTCACTTAGCTTAAGTAATAAGTACTTTGGAGCAGCAGTACTTTTTTTTCTTTTCTTTTTACATCGAGATAATGCTTAGCTGGCGACTATATTAGAACACAAGAAATGCACCAATGTTCTTTTCATGTATATTAGGTATTAGTAAATGAGAAAACTGCTCTGAGTGGGTGTCCTTCAACATCACAGGCTGATTGGTTTATACAAGTGATAGATATGCTTGTCACTGGCTATTATACTGCAGATGTAGGAGCATCATTTGTGAGGGCATACTTACATGACCTGCTGTGTTAGGCAAACACCCTTTTAGTCTGTTACTGACTTCACATGCTTTGATTTTGAAAGATAGTGAAGTGAGTCAGTTATTTCTTATTTCGGCAAAAAAAAAACTATAAATGAATTACTGTCAAGTGTTTTAAGCTGCTGTCTTTTCATTCTCCAGCCTGCCAGCAGGTGGCAATAGTGGGCAACAAATTGCCTGAGATTTGAATTAAACTTGACTGCAAAGCAACAACCCCCTCTATGAGCTCATGTCTGTCCAGGAGAATCAAAATCTTTAAAAACAAATCCAAACAAATCTAGATGTAATTGTTTCTGTTTCTTCTGATTAAATAGAGCCCACTGGGTTTACTGCAGCATGTAGGCTTAAATACTGTATACTGGGTCCATATTTCATAGGATATATCGATTTGTAATCCCTACTGAAGTTGGGGCAGACAGTTCCACTGTTGTGTAATTTTAATTGTTAGCTTTCAAAAGGGACGTCCCAGCTCAAATGAACCAGGCAGGGGTTTGGTGGACCCCTTTCATCAAAGACTTGCCTCAATGAATTCCTATTTGGCCCTTGAAATATTCTTTAAAATACTGTTGCTGTCTAGGTCAAGCTTCAGATCCATGGGACTGAGACAAAACGGAAACAGATATGTCAGGGTAATAAACAGCTGTAGACAAAAGTAGATTGAGAGACTAATATTCAGAAGAAGAGTTGTAAATAAATAATTCTTACTTGTGCAGACAGCTGTTGAAACAGGCAAGCTCTGGGTCCCATTCTCCAGCTCTGTGGTAAGTGTGAAGGTGTACTCTCTCCCAGGTCTCAGCTTAGAGATGACAGTGGAATTGGAGGGTGCAGTGATGGAGTCTTGGTGACTCTCATCAGAGCTAGAGTAGGTAATGTGAAAGCTGTGTGGGATCCCTTCCATATTGTCAGGACTGTCCCAGCTCAGAGAAACAGAGTCGCTTCCCACTGAGTCTATCTTTATCTCTCCAGGAGGAGAAGGTTCTGAGCTGGACGATTCTTTGGCATCTTCAGCAAAGTGAGTGATTTGTCTGACCTGCGTTTTCTTCATTTCTACCTGGAGTTCAGCCTCTTGAGCCCTCTAATCTGGCCCGCTCTTCTCTGATGATATCTCTGAGGTTCCTGCAGAGGGATATTTCACAGTGACTGAATTACAGGCATATTAGCACAGCAGCAGGGCAGGGAGCGTGGCTCCTTAATGTGTGTGCCTTTATTTTACAGCAAAACCTTACAATATGTAACACATTAAAGTAAATATCCTGGAGTAAAGAATAATTTGTGTAGGACTTTACTCCAGTGAATTAACTACAAAACAAAGGATGTAAAATAGCAGTTCAAGTGTTTCTTGTCGAAATAAATATTTCATTTTTTACTTTACTTTTTTTTTTTCATTCCTTGCCATTGCCGTTTCTTCTCAGTAAACAGTGGTCATAGACACGTTTTCATAAAGTGATAACATTGAGGTTTACTTGTGGCTTTTTGTAGCTGAACAAGCAAACAAAATCTGAAACTGAACTTTAAACACTTCAAATAAAACAAACGTGGAAATGGCGTTGCAAAACGAAGGGGAAAAAAATATTTTTGGTTCTCATTTATTACACTGCACATAACAGAAAGTCGGAAACAAAAAATATGTAATATATACAATCTATATAAATATCACTACACAACATTTCCAGCAAGTTGGGCACAGTTTAAGCGAGGCATTTCTGAATGACTTGCTTGCCTTGTTTCTGTTCCATGAGATTCTGACTCGCTCTAAAGCAGCACAACGCGTTTGTGACCCAGACGGCCCTCCACAGAGATCATTGTGCGTGTGCGGACATAACCTGGCTTGTTTACACTTTTAAATAGAGGCTCAAGCTGCTGTGTTGAGCCTGTGTTTTTTATTTTATTTTATTTATATAATACATACAATAATTATAATACATTAATTTGCCATGTTTGAAACTGTCGCGCAACTTCTGGTGATGCGGTAAATAAGTGCCAGATATTTTTGTAATTTCTAGCGAATACGAACGTCTGATTTTTGTATCCGAATACATGTCAAAAAATATTCGTTTGAATATTCAGATATTTGTTAAGGCACTAATATATTCTATTTTTGATATAAAAAAAATAACATTGACAATTGTTGATATCAAATTCTATTGTTGATATCAAATTATATATATATTTTTTTATATCAACTTCTTTCTCCCAGCCCTCTCTCTGATCCTCCTCTCTGATCACCCACACAGGTCAGCTGCAGGTTTTTATGCATGGAGATGACCACATTCTGCACAATACGTGGTCGACAACCAATCTGTTAATTCATTTGCTGCCGCCAACGCATTCTCACGAGATGTAGTCTGAAAGACAAGCTGCAAACATCCCCTCTGCCAAACTACATTCAACTATAACAAAATAATAACAATACATTGTGTTTTTACCCCAAACAATACATTGCATCCAAATCATAATACGACAATAATCATTCTTTTTCAAATGATAATTGTACATTTATCAGCAGGGCTCTGCACTGCCACAGGGACAAAAATAGGTGAAAAATATCTGACTGAGACAATGTACTGCATAAAAGTGAGTAAAGTAATCTGTCTGCATGCAGTTGCGTAATTAATAAAAACGTCATTAAAATTATTATAATAATAACAGTATTGCACTTCTTATTTTGTTTCTTGTTAATCTTCAAGAAATTAAGCGAATACCTGATCCTTGTTCAAATTCTCCGCACCTTGTCCTCTGCAGGTCTTCATAAACACTGACACAGAGCCCAAAACATCTGATTATATCAGATGCAGGAATCAAGCAGGAAGAACATACCAACAACACCTTTCTTGTAAGTGACATGATACATTCTTACCTGAAAAACATGTGATTTCCTGTAATAAGTTTTATAATGAATACATGACCATGTTCAAATACACTGTGAATCGAACACACATTTGTTCAACTTAATTTAATGGGTTTTATGTTTTAAAATAATTAGTCTTGCTGAGTATGGTCTGTTAAAAACTCTCCAGTTGGTTGTTGCTCGTTCTGTACATTAACATGGAATGTTCTCCTTACAAATAGTTATTAATCACATGGTGTTGAATAGTTCATTAAGGACTGGAGGCTACGTTTTAAGAACATACAGCAATTGTTCAATTCTCACTGGCAATTAAATCAACTACATATTGCAATAATAAAAAAAAATGTTTACGCATTTGAAGCCCATCTTAAGGAATCAACAACAAAACAAACAATTTTATTGTGTCAGATTGCAGACTCTCTGTCTGTCATTCTCAGTGTGTGTATTTCCTTGTGTGTAAGTACTGCACCCTACTATAACTAAAGGACCAAAAACTTCATTAAAGCTATAAGAAGAGGAGGAAGAAGAAGAAGAAGAAGAATTATTTCATCTGGATAACATGAATTGCAGTACCCAAAACAACTGATTATATGAATCAAGCAGGAAGAACATACCAACAACATCTTTCTTGTAAGTGACATAATACATTCTTACATGAAAAACATGTGATTTCCTGTAATCAGTTTTATAATGAATACATGACTATGTTCAAATACACTGTGAATCGAACATGCATTTGTTCAACTTAATTTAATGGGTTTTATGTTTTAAAATAATTAGTCTTGCTGAGTATGCTGCCAAGGTTAAAGAATGACTGGCATACAGATAATTTAAATAGCCTCTGTTGAATGTTTACCAGAAATCAAAACACACAACATTTATAAATGCTTAGCAATGTAATGATCAACAATGACATTAATACCGGCCAGAGCCGTAAATACAAAACCAAAGCTATTAATCACATGATAAAGCAGGACGCCACACCCTGGAGCCACTGTGTGCACACGGGACCATGTAAGCTTCACACACAGACAGGCGGATCTAGGCTTTCATATACCTCTGGATAAAGAATGTCCTTACCAAGTGTCATCACAATCGGACACGCTGTTACATTAGATTTGTGTAAGAGTGTGACAGACAGACAGATGGACGGGCAGACTGTTGCAGGGGCTGTAATAATCTGCAAAGAATGAACCACGTCTTAAAGGGGAGGACACTTCTTTTTTATTATTTTTTTTTGCATAGCTATACACATATTGCATACAAAAAATACAAATCCATAATCATCATAATACTAAAGCACAATACAAAAATATGTAATATAATACTGTTAAAAATAGTCTTATATACTTCCAGAAGCACTGGGGACAAAAACAAAGTCAAGTCCAAACCATTTTATTCTCAATCTCCCTCCTGCTCATTCTCATCACACTGAAAGGTTCAGATTCTGTTATTATCTCAGTCACTTCTGTCAAAGAAGGTCCTGAGCAAGTTTCTTCACTATCGGATAAGATCTTCTCTAGATGTAAAAGTCTTTAAGGAAGGACGCACAGACAGATTCTGATATGCACACTAACTTGCGCTGAAGAATGTCTTTAGCAAAGTTTCATCACAATCTGATAAGCACTTCTCTAGAGATTCTTATAGATATATGGTGCAGAGTGGGGGGGGGGGGGTGTGCAAAACTGCTTTTTGTCCAGCCACCTGCTTAGTGTAAAACAACAGCCCCCATCCCCCCTCGCAAGCACGACTAGTGCAGGGCATGCTGGGAGCTGTAGTTTATATTCAAAATTAAACAGAAATAATACCACAAAACAATTACATTTTTATTTAAAAGTGATTGAGGCAGAAAAGAGAAGTGCAATACTGTGTTGTGTCCAGTAGAGGGCGACCCAAAGCTGTATTGAGACTTGTTGGAAGGGTAGAGAAGGAGTTGGAGGATGCAGTACTGGGTTGTGTCCAGTAGAGGGGGCTAGACTTTATAACGAACCCAAGCTCCTGTCATCATTATTATTTTATTATTATGAATTAGTCATTGAGCAGGCGCTTTTATCCAAAGGGGGTGAACTATGCATCAACAACTGCTACTGCTGCAGTCACTTCCAATAGGACCTTGTTTGTTTTACATCTCATCCTAAGGACAGACCACAAGGAGGCTGAGTGACTTGCTCAGGCTCACACATAGCGAGTCAGTGGCTGAATCGGGATTTATATTTTATTTTTCATTATTTTCTCCTTGGAAAGTCATATAAAACATTTTCAAAAACAGACTGAGGGAGAGGAGAGAGGGAGAGGGAAAGGGGAAGGGGGAGAGAGCAGTACTGCTAGCTCTGGTTCTCCTCGGTGCAGAAGCGTTTGAGGGGGGGCGCTGGACAGGAATGGTCTTCACTGGGGTCCTGAGACACTCTGCTGCTGCTGTTGCTGTTGCTGCTGCTGCTGCTGCTGTTGCTGCTGTCACCAGCAAGGGGCTCCAAACCCACACTGGAGTCCTGAAGCACAGAGAAGCATGGTCATTCACACACTGAAACAGACATTCATGGAGTGGGACCATTTGTCTGACTATCTATCTCCCTTATAAAAGTGTACCTCAAAGTTTGCACAATAACGTTGCAGTCTTCCCATGGTTATACTGAATTCACCATAGTGTGCCATTTCTTTTATTTTTTTTATTGTGTATTTGCTTTACAATACCTGTCTGATTTACAATGCTTCCCTATGCTTTACCACCCTCTCTGTGCTTTACAATGCTTCTATATGCTTTACCATCCCTCTCTGTGCTTTACAATGCTTCCCTATGCTTTACCAGACCTCTCTGTGCTTTACAATGCTTCCCTATGCTTTACCAGACCTTTCTGTGCTTTACAATGCTTCCCTATGCTTTACCAGACCTCTCTGTGCTTTACAATGCTTCCCTATGCTTTACCAGACCTCTCTGTGCTTTACAATGCTTCCCTATCCTTTACCATCCCTCTCTGTGCTTTGCAATGCTTCTGTATGCTTTGTCATGCTTTAACTGCTTTAGTACACCAACATAGGAAACGTATGTCACATTTTTAAATGAAGCTACAAAGCGGTGTGTAATTCAATATGTTTATGTAACATTATTTCAGCAGGTTTCATTCCACTTTATGAAGCAAAATGTGTTTTCTGTATAGAAGGGGTTGCAAAACATTTGTCCAGAGCTGTATAAACGGGGTGCCCTGTCATTGTGTTTCTTAGGCAGTAGCCAGTTCATATTTTGGGGTCCCCCACCTTGTGCGCTGGAGTCTCAGGCAGCGAATCTTCTTTAAACAACAGAGGGGGGTCCTGGGAATGTTCGGAGAGAAGAGACGAGTCTAGAAAGGGAACAAAATACAGGAGAGAACGATGCTTGATTCCAGTGCTTGTTCCGGGCAAAATAAATAAATAAATAAAACACTTTTCAGTCAAGGGGTCAAACTTTGCAAACTTTTATAAGGGTTAGTTTACCCCGTTTTTTTAAAATATGCTTCACCATGCTTCCCTATGCTTTACCAGACCTCTCTGTGCTTTACAATGCTTCCCTATGCTTTACCAGACCTCTCTGTGCTTTACAATGCTTCCCTATGCTTTACCAGACCTCTCTGTGCTTTACAATGCTTCCCTATGCTTTACCAGACCTCTCTGTGCTTTACAATGCTTCCCTATGCTTTACCAGACCTCTCTGTGCTTTACAATGCTTCCCTATGCTTTACCAGACCTCTCTGTGCTTTACAATGCTTCCCTATGCTTTACCAGACCTCTCTGTGCTTTACAATGCTTCCCTATGCTTTACCAGACCTCTCTGTGCTTTACAATGCTTCCCTATGCTTTACCAGACCTCTCTGTGCTTTACAATGCTTCCCTATGCTTTACCAGACCTCTCTGTGCTTTACAATGCTTCCCTATGCTTTACCAGACCTCTCTGTGCTTTACAATGCTTCCCTATGCTTTACCAGACCTCTCTGTGCTTTACAATGCTTCCCTATGCTTTACCAGACCTCTCTGTGCTTTACAATGCTTCCCTATGCTTTACCAGACCTCTCTGTGCTTTACAATGCTTCCCTATGCTTTACCAGACCTCTCTGTGCTTTACAATGCTTCCCTATGCTTTACCATATCTCTATGTTCTGTATTACAGTTTTTTTACTATGGGACACTTTTATAAGAAGGGGGAGGGGAGAGTAATGCTCTATGATACTCACCCTGCAGGGGGCTTGTTGGCGGGGGCTCCTGTCCCAGAGTAGGGGGTTGCGGTTCCTCTGCTCTGCCTGCGGGGGCTTAGTATTCGGGAGGGGCTCGGCTCCTCTCGGGGAAGGGCTGGGCTGCCGCTGCTGTCCCCCTTCGCTGGAGAGGCCTCCGAAAACGAGCTCTGATTGCTGTTCTCATCTACAGAAGTGAC
Source organism: Acipenser oxyrinchus oxyrinchus (assembly GCA_030684275.1). Lineage (NCBI taxonomy): Eukaryota > Metazoa > Chordata > Actinopteri > Acipenseriformes > Acipenseridae > Acipenser > Acipenser oxyrinchus. The sequence goes on from CM060295.1 coordinate 817,829, forward strand.
AACAAGAAATGGAGAGAAGTCTGTTTTTAATGTTTCCTATTGAAAGCGTAGGTCTGTCTCAAGGTAAGAGTCGCCATGGCAACAAAACAACCCCGAAAGGAAGGGGGTATGAGACAGAGGGAAAGGGGGGGGGGGGTGATAAAGAAAAGGGGATGCGAGAGAGAGAGAGAGAGAGACAGGGTACCTACCATTGAGATCCATCATAAGGAGGGCAGGGTTGTGCTTAAGCCCCGCCCCTCTGGGTCTCTTCTCTCTCTCAGTCTGTCTCTCCATTGGACCGTCAAGCACTCTGGACTTCTCCTATTGGAGGGAAGGTAAGAAAAAAAAAAACACAGCTTAATATGTGTCTAGTGTATTGAACTGCATAGCACACCTTTTAGCAAGAGGGGCGGGAGAGAAGCAGGGGAGTGGGAGGGTGAAGGGGTTTGTTTTTATTTATCTGGCGACTTGCAGGTGTTACAGGGCAGTACAGGGTTACACTGCAAGATATTTAAATACAGTGTAGTTTACACTGAGTCAGTGCAAATAATACTACTACTAGAATACAATATGAACTAGGATGCAGCAAGTTAGGATCACAGTTATATCTACAGTGACATTATTAGCAGTGCAATAGTGCAAGGATAGCTGAGGATCCAGTAATAATAATAATAATTATTATTACTTCTTCCTTCCTTTCTTAGCAGACGCCCTTACCCAGGGCGACTTAAAGTTGTATACAAAAAACACAAAGAATTACAGTACAATTCAGAGCAAGATACAAAATACAATGACTTCAGTCTTAATAAGAGCGATTACCAAACCCAGTACGATTTGATATGGGGGCAGTTCAAGAGAAGATAACAGTGTTGATCGTTACATCAGGGTTAGATACGAGTGCAGGTGAAATACAAAATACTACAGATTGGGTTCAGTGCAGGATTAAATACAGTAAAATAAAGAGCAGGTAAGTGCAAGTTAAAGGCAGAGTGCTATATTGTCCAGAAGGGAAGAGTTGAGTTTGACAGTACTGTGGTGCCGACGTCAGGCAAGTCCAGTGCAGAGTAGAAGGGGTCAATCATGAGAAGTGGAAAGAGAGGGATTGGGGACAGGAGAAGGAGGGAGAGAGGGGTGGAGAAGGTGTAGCTATGGTGAGGGTGGCTTAGTCCTGTTCAGTACCTCATCCCTGGGGTCTATGATAGGGACCCACTTGAAGATTCGAAGAGAAGTTTCTCCCACTGTCACCCAGCGCTTCTCCCTGCAAACAAACACACACACACAGTGCAACTCAAAGCCATCATATCCAATACAATTCAATTCAAATCAATGCATTGAATGTAGTCCGATGCTTGGGGGTTTGTTCAGTTCAGTACAAATTTAACCCAGTTCTGTTTTGTACTTCTGTTCTGTGCAGCTCAAGGCAATGCAGTTTAATGCTATTCGATTCCATTCCATTCCACAAACATGTTTTTGCAAAGGTGTTTTACAACTATCACTGCTTTGGTATCTGCCTGGTAAAAGCACAGCACATTGTAGTAAAGCACAGAGAAGATAATGAACCAGCCCCCTTCTCAAAGTTTACAGTGATATTTTATATTAAATAAATGGTTTTAGCTAGTATAATTTAATTTAATATGCAAACATGTTTTTTTTTTTTTTTTTTTTTATTGTCGAATTTTGAACATATTCTGTATGCCTTATTATAACAATAAAATTGTAAAATACTTTAAACTACAAAATAAAAAAATACAGCAGTTCAGCTATAGAGCCATTAATTCCAGTATTTCAAGACAATAAATATAGGCCTACGTTTAATGTTTATACAGTAAAGTACACCATTAGCTTATTTCAAGTTAAAACATGTTTGCGTGCGAGATAGTATTAAAATGAAGCTTAGTCAGGTGTATTGTGAAGGAAGTGTATATAATTAACTTCAATTATTTAGTACCAGTTTCGTATGTACCCTTTGAAAAGTTCCCCATAGTAAAAGCACAGCAAAGTGTAATAAAGCACAGAGAGGTCTGGTAAAGCATAGGGAAGCATTGTAAAGCACAGAGAGGTCTGGTAAAGCATAGGGAAGCATTGTAAAGCACAGAGAGGTCTGGTAAAGCATAGGGAAGCATTGTAAAGCACAGAGAGGTCTGGTAAAGCATAGGGAAGCATTGTAAAGCACAGAGAGGTCTGGTAAAGCATAGGGAAGCATTGTAAAGCACAGAGAGGTCTGGTAAAGCATAGGGAAGCATTGTAAAGCACAGAGAGGTCTGGTAAAGCATAGGGAAGCATTGTAAAGCACAGAGAGGTCTGGTAAAGCATAGGGAAGCATTGTAAAGCACAGAGAGGTCTGGTAAAGCATAGGGAAGCATTGTAAAGCACAGAGAGGTCTGGTAAAGCATAGGGAAGCATTGTAAAGCACAGAGAGGTCTGGTAAAGCATAGGGAAGCATTGTAAAGCACAGAGAGGTCTGGTAAAGCATAGGGAAGCATTGTAAAGCACAGAGAGGTCTGGTAAAGCATAGGGAAGCATTGTAAAGCACAGAGAGGTCTGGTAAAGCATAGGGAAGCATTGTAAAGCACAGAGAGGTCTGGTAAAGCATAGGGAAGCATTGTAAAGCACAGAGAGGTCTGGTAAAGCATATTTAAAAAACAGGGTACACTAACCCTTATAAAAAATAAAAATAAAAAGTTTTCTATAGTAAAAACACAGCAAAGTAATAAAGCACACTGAAAGCCTGGTAAAGCACAGGGAAGCATTGTAACGCAGAGATATGGTAAATGCTATCAATAAACACGTTAAACCAGTGTAAACTATGGTAAATGCATAGCCATGAGAAAGCATGGCAGATAAACTGCCGTGGTAAACTCTTAATAGTTTTAGGGTACTTGGCGTAAGTTTTAACATCTTTGTTGACGTTTTCTGCGACCGTAGCGCATGCGTGGATATCACATTTCCTCCTTAACCCGAGTTTTCAAACACCTTCAAACTTTTTTTTCCCCTTCCTGCTTCTCTCTAAGTTTACTTGAATTTGTTGTTCGCTTACCATCTCCGGACTTTGTCAATTGCAGCCATAACTTTTTTAAAATCATCTTTCGCTCTGCTGCGCGTCTCTGCTCGAACCGTTCTGCCCGACATCTTACTCTGCGCTCGATATTTTGTATACAAATAAAAAAAAAACCAAAATATTACTTTCTGCTTTTGTCAGGAGGGGAAAAATGGCTATTAAAATATCCTCATTTCCTTTGCGATAGTACTGTGAAAAAAAAGAAGATATGACTCTTTTTAAAAACATTTTTTAAAAATGTCTCCATCTGTTGGCGCGGATGAATTATGTACAGACAACGTTTGACTATTAATTTTAAAATGTGGAACTTCATGCTGCCTGCCTGACTGACCGATACACTGATTTAATTGATAATATAATAAATAATATAACTTGCTATTTTGTATTGGGAAACAGACTTGACTGTAGAATAGTTTTGCCATCTGGCCGTATAATTCCGGGACACTTTAGACAGGTCAGGTTTTTTTTTCAATTCACCTCTCTAAACGGCAAATTAATTGATTTTATTGAACATGTAAAGTGACTGTGAACTGTCCCTATAGCGAATTGTTTTCCTAACTAGTTATTAAAATCACACACCTGTGCGGGGTGGGAACTACTTCCTGTGAGCGTCGTTTCCATCAATCACTCCGATACAGCTCGCTGATTTGCTGGATTTCTCAGATTGGGGCGGGACAGTGTGTTGCAGGAAGACATATTCAATAAATAGAAACTTAACCAGGAGTTTAAACGACAAAGAACGCGGTTGAGTTCACAATTGTCTATAACGACGGAATCGCATTATTTTCATAGATATTGTTTACGGTGTAAAATTTCAAACAATACAAATTTAATACATGTTATGGTGCTCTCCCGGTAGAATCGCTACCGCAATTAAACACGCAATTCTTACTCACTTGTTGATTTAAAGTCATTCATTTGTGGTTTAGAGGGGACTTAAAAAAAAAAGAAAAACCTGACCTGTCTCAACGTGTCCCAGAATTAAGGGGCCAGTTGGCAATCCTAATGTACATCATTATAAATGTACGTTCCTCATTCCATTCAAAATAAATATAAGTCGATATTAGAGGAGCAACAGAACCACTCGTAATTAAATAGTAAATTGAAGTGTGAAAAAGCGTTTCCTGTAAATCGACATTCAGAGATACTGTAATTCGGGAACTCAACCCCCCCCCACTAAAACGCCGCCCTCCACGCCCCACTCTAGCCCAGCCCCAGGCATGACATTTTTAAAGCCAGGAATTTGCATTAAATGAAACGCGCAGTTACGCTTGACAAAACCGAACTTGCAAATGTTAAAAAAACAGTTCATTCTGCACACTAATTCAACCATACAGGACTGAACTAGCTGACAGAATTTGAATCCAGGTGTCACAATCCACTGGAAGCATGTAAAGCATAGAGAGGTCTGGTAAAGCATAGGGAAGCATTGTAAAGCACAGAGAGGTCTGGTAAAGCATAGGGAAGCATTGTAAAGCACAGAGAGGTCTGGTAAAGCATAGGGAAGCATTGTAAAGCACAGAGAGGTCTGGTAAAGCATAGGGAAGCATTGTAAAGCACAGAGAGGTCTGGTAAAGCATAGGGAAGCATTGTAAAGCACAGAGAGGTCTGGTAAAGCATAGGGAAGCATTGTAAAGCACAGAGAGGTCTGGTAAAGCATAGGGAAGCATTGTAAAGCACAGAGAGGTCTGGTAAAGCATAGGGAAGCATTGTAAAGCACAGAGAGGTCTGGTAAAGCATAGGGAAGCATTGTAAAGCACAGAGAGGTCTGGTAAAGCATAGGGAAGCATTGTAAAGCACAGAGAGGTCTGGTAAAACATAGGGAAGCATTGTAAAGCACAGAGAGGTCAGGTAAAACATAGGGAAGCATTGTAAAGCACAGAGAGGTCTGGTAAAGCATAGGGAAGCATTATAAAGCACAGAGAGGTCTGGTAAAGCATAGGGAAGCATTGTAAAGCACAGAGAGGTCTGGTAAAGCATAGGGAAGCATTGTAAAGCACAGAGAGGTCTGGTAAAACATAGGGAAGCATTGTAAAGCACAGAGAGGTCTGGTAAAGCATAGGGAAGCATTATAAAGCACAGAGAGGTCTGGTAAAGCATAGGGAAGCATTGTAAAGCACAGAGAGGTGTGGTAAAGCATAGGGAAGCATTGTAAAGCACAGAGAGGTCTGGTAAAGCATAGGGAAACATTGTAAAACACAGAGAGGTCTGGGAAAGCATAGGGAAGCATTGTAAAGCACAGAGAGGTCTGGTAAAGCATAGGGAAGCATTGTAAAGCACAGAGAGGTGTGGTAAAGCATAGGGAAGCATTGTAAAGCACAGAGAGGTTGGGTAAAGCATAGGGAAGTATTGTATAGCACAGAGAGGTCTGGTAAAGCATAGGGAAGCATTGTAAAGCACAGAGAGGTCTGGTAAAGCATAGGGAAGCATTGTAAAGCACAGAGTGGTCTGGTAAAGCATAGGGAAGCAATGTAAAGCACAGAGAGGTCTGGTAAAGCATAGGGAAGCATTGTAAAGCACAGAGAGGTCTGGTAAAGCATAGGGAAGCATTGTAAAGCACAGAGAGGTCTGGTAAAGCATAGGGAAGTATTGTATAGCACAGAGAGGTCTGGTAAAGCATAGGGAAGCATTGTAAAGCACAGAGAGGTCTGGTAAAGCATAGGGAAGCATTGTAAAGCACAGAGAGGTGTGGTAAAGCATAGGGAAGCATTGTAAAGCACAGAGAGGTCTGGTAAAGCATAGGGAAGCACTGTAAAGCACAGAGAGGTCTGATAAAGCAGACTCTCCTGACCTCAGCACCACGTCACTAGATCCTCAGTTGATGCGCTATCCTTGCACTATCGCACTGCTAATCTGTCGCTGTGATCCTAACTCGCTGCATCCTAGCTCATATTGTATTCTAGTAGTGTTATTATTTGCACTGACTGTAAACTGCACTGTGTTTAAATATGAAGCTTGCATTGTAACCCTGTGCTGCCCTGGAACACCTGTGTGAGTCTTCTGGGATAAAGGTGTCTGCCAAATAATAATAATAATAATAATAATAATAATAATAATAATAATAATAATAATAATAACAGTTAAGTTCCGATGACATTTGAAGTTAACCTGTTCTTCAAGAGCCGCAGTTTCAGTGTGTTGCAATATTACTGAGAGCGTGGGTGTGAGACTGACATCGCTGCTTTAGTTTTTATTCAGAGAAGGTCATAATTCCTGCTATGTCTTGTGGCACACCACGAGAGGAATGCGTTTCTTTCATCACAAACTGAAAAGGAAATAAAAAAAAGGATTATTGACACTGCCAGTTCAAGCTTGTCCTGTTTATTTTATTTTATTAACACACAATTAGAAGCCTTTCGTGCTAATTCAGAACCCAAAAGCAAACTTTTAAAAATGGCATTCTCTCTATTGTATTATAATGAAGCCACAGAAGAGAAGATTCAGAGTTTTTTGTTTTTTAAATTTTAATTACAGGAGGCTGTGTGGTCCAGTGGTTAAAGAAAAGGGCTTGTAACCAGGAGGTCCCCGGTTCAAATCCCACCTCAGCCACTGACTCATTGTGTGACCCTGAGCAAGTCACTTCACCTCCTTGTGCTCCGTCTTTCGGGTGAGACGTAGTTGTAAGTGACTCTGCAGCTGATGCATAGTTCACACACCCTAGTCTCTGTAAGTTGCCTTGGATAAAGGTGTCTGCTAAATAAACAAATAATAAAACATGTATTATTTATTAAATACATTTTTCCATTATATACTGTACGGGCTGACAAACGTTTCGGCCAATGGCGTATTGTTCGGGTGTATCTTTTTTTTTTTGCTATAAGCTGCGAGACCATAAATTAATGACGCTCCCTGGGAGGGTGAGGGTCACTCAGGGGCTAACTCGTGGGTGGGGTGAGGGTCACTCAGGAGCTAACTCGTGGGTGGGGGTGTGTGGTTGAAGGTTAGGGGAAACGCGGCTGGCTGTGTCTGTGAGTGCATGAGAGCGGGAGGCGGGGTGTAGGGAGGATGCGAGTGATTGGAGGGGAACAGGGGTCGAGCGAGGACATATATAGGGGGCGTCTGCGAAATAAACAAATAATTATTATTGTTATTCTGAAGAAAAATTATTGGTATTATTATGATTAGTTTTCTCCCCTATTAAGAAAGTCCAATTCCGTTCCCACAACAGCTCAGGAGAGCTGAAGGTCAGCAGGCTTTACAACACGCTGCCTTATTACACGTTGCTATACATCCACTGTGGGGAATCTATGCAGACATTCTTGGATTACTACTTTGTTTACATTACCTAAGGTCGTTTTTACAGCTGACGTGCCACTCTGTGTCCCTGTAATGTGAACTAAAAGACAGACATCCTCCTGCGGCTATACCTGCCTTTCCTGAATCAATAATAACGGGAAGCATTGGCAAACACAGAGAGGTATGGTAAAATTTGCCTCATTAGACCTTTTTTAAATTGTTCTCAGCTTCCTACGAAGTTGCCGATTTCAAGTTACTTTGACGTGAAATCACCCAACTGTTTAAACAATTAAAAAGGCCTAATTAAGCAAGTTATTAGTTCAATTAAGGGTTTAGTTAAGTAACTGAGAGCTCAGTTGGAATGAAAACCAGAAGACAAAGTGGGTCCCTCTGGACCTGGTTTGAGAAGCTCTAAATTAGGGGGAAGGATTGGGGTTGCGAATCAACAAGATACTGAGGAGCAATGCATAATACATTAAATTCAGTGAAATACAGGACATAGTACATGAAATACAAACAGTAAAAAACAATGCAAATACATTAAATACAAGGGTAGGATGTGAATTCTAGACACTGGTTGTGTGTGTCATACAGAATCATACCAAGAAGATGAAAAACCTGAAATAGCAATTTAGACAACAGCTAATAACAGATACCAGGCTTGAAGAGCATTGAAAGCAAGAGAGAACAGGCGGGTCTTGAGAGTTGATTTGAATATAGGGATATTTTTTCTTGACGAATATTAGTTCTCGTTTATTTTTTATTGCATATTAAAAATCAGGGTAAACTAAATGAATGCTTATCACAGTAAAAGCACAGCAAAGTGTGATAAAGCACAGTGAAAGTTAAAGTATAGGGAAGCATGGTACAGTAGTTTACCCACAAATAATGCACGGTTAATGAATGGATGCACAACGCAACCATTGGATTCAGTAAAGTCGGCCTCTCGTCTTGTCTGAACCCGTTTTCAGGCGGTGTGCTATTTGCGGAAACGGGGGTGGGGGCGTCTCAATGTCCGGTGCTTGGATGGCGCTGGTCGACGCAGTCCCGGGAGGAGGTACGGGATTTTGACGAGGGAGGTGTGTGAAGTTTGGAGAGAAATTAAAAAGTTCCGAACACGCGCGCCGTGCAGACGGATTGGAGAGAGCGGCTGGCTGAGGCTTAGATTTTATTTTACAATTCAATATACAAAAGTACGCCTGACGGTCATGGCAGTGATAAGAGGTATGTGAAACTGATAGCGAAGTTACAGCGTTATATTTAGTCTCTTTCCTTTGGCTAGGCTTGTGGATTTCTATCGAAGTTTAAATAGCTTGTGGGCTAATATTATACGAACGTAATCCACCGCATTCGCCTAATTCTTAGCTGACGCAGGTACTAAAAATAATATACTCGTTGTGTATCGGTTTTATTTGGAGGGAACATGCGTTTGATATATGTAGATAAACGCAGGGTATGACCCACACATAGAGAAAAAAAATATTCTAAATATTTTCTTTCTGTGTTTGCAGGTAAAATCTGGATTTAAACGTCGATCGGTTATTTTAAATGCGCCTTTTGCTGGCACAGACCAGTAACATCGTTTGTAGGCTCAATATGGTGATTTTCTATGAACGATCTAGCGTGTTCCATTGTATAGAAGTGTCGATGAAAGAATGTTACTGACAGACAGACGGGAGTCTCGGTAAATATATAGATTCTGATGCTTTCACTAAGATAAAGAATGTCTGTTTTAAATGGAGGTGAGCTACCTGTAACATTCTTGGTGTGTTTTAAATAAAGACGCTTATAACAATTTTACGATGATAAATCTGCTCGGTGTGTTTACAATGCTTCCCTATGCTTTACCAGACCTCTCTGTGCTTTACAATGCTTCCCTATGCTTTACCAGACCTCTCTGTGCTTTACAATGCTTCCCTATGCTTTACCAGACCTCTCTGTGCTTTACAATGCTTCCCTATGCTTTACCAGACCTCTCTGTGCTTTACAATGCTTCCCTATGCTTTACCAGACCTCTCTGTGCTTTACAATGCTTCCCTATGCTTTACCAGACCTCTCTGTGCTTTACAATGCTTCCCTATGCTTTACCAGACCTCTCTGTGCTTTACAATGCTTCCCTATGCTTTACCAGACCTCTCTGTGCTTTACAATGCTTCCCTATGCTTTACCAGACCTCTCTGTGCTTTACAATGCTTCCCTATGCTTTACCAGACCTCTCTGTGCTTTACAATGCTTCCCTATGCTTTACCAGACCTCTCTGTGCTTTACAATGCTTCCCTATGCTTTACCAGACCTCTCTGTGCTTTACAATGCTTCCCTATGCTTTACCAGACCTCTCTGTGCTTTACAATGCTTCCCTATGCTTTACCAGACCTCTCTGTGCTTTTACAATGCTTCCCTATGCTTTACCAGACCTCTCTGTGCTTTACAATGCTTCCCTATGCTTTACCAGACCTCTCTGTGCTTTACAATGCTTCCCTATGCTTTACCAGACCTCTCTGTGCTTTACAATGCTTCCCTATGCTTTACCAGACCTCTCTGTGCTTTACAATGCTTCCCTATGCTTTACCAGACCTCTCTGTGCTTAACAATGCTTCCCTATGCTTTGCCATACTTCTCTGTGCTTTACAATATATAAACATTTTAAAGAGAATAAAATCTATAGTATATAAAGGTTGTGGCTGTTCTTGAAAAGGGGGCGCTGTCGTTGGAACATATTACTAATAAACAATAATCGAGGATGACTTTGTAATGGCTTTTGTGTGGACTGACGCTTGCCCTACTGCCGCTGCTATTGTGTTCCTGTTAGAGATTGACAGCGTGTTTTTGAACGCGCTTTGTGTGGGAAATCTCGGTTTCCAAGCTCCGGGTTATCCAAGCGATAAGCGATGTTACTTAGCGAGAAAAAAAAAACAACGTAGAAGGTCGCTGACAATAGGCGCTAAGAACCGCTGTTTATTTCTGAAAGTTTTTATTGGTTAATTATATACACAATACACATGATTAAGCATCACGAATTACATCTAATACTTTAATACTTGTGCGAGTCATTCTGGGGGAGAGTTTATCCAGAGTTCACGATGATCGCTGGGCACGCCTCTGTCAACACGCATTGTTGAGTTGAACGAATCTGATACACCAACATCAGCGCAGAAGCAATACATCGCGGAATGCTTTGTTTTAAAAAAAAAACAAAACAAAAAAAAAAAGAGTATAAATCAATCTTTATATAGCGCCTTTCACAGTGGATCACCATCACAAAGCGCTTTACAAGATGCAGTAACAACAGGAAAATCCATAATACTTTAATATCCATAATACATGCTATACAGTTTAAAAAAAAAAAAAAAAAAAACAACTGTGCATAATACATGAAATAGTAGCAGCTTATAGAACCTGAAATGAATACAAATATTTGTGAGAATTTATTTTTCCGGTCAGTGACTTTACTAAAATGTTTAGATGCCGAACTTTGAATTAACTGTAACAATTTACCTACATGTGATTCATTACGGCAGTATTGCGTGACGTAAGCGTGTTCTGATATAATGGAGCGCAGCGGGTTTCAACCTCTCCAAATCTCAAGATTTTTATAGGTCGTGATCGACGCCTTACTGAAATGAATGACGTGCTCCAATCCTCTACAATCCCGGGGGACGGTACATCTACAGTAACTCCCATCAGATAATGTGGTGGGGGTGGGGTTAGTCAAATTTTAAAATGAACACTTGAATTACTGTGTATACCTGGACAAGACTTCTGCTGCATGTACTGCAATAGAGATTTTTAAAAGTGTTTCAATAGTTTCTCAAATACCTTTTTTTTTTTTTTAGGTACAATATATTTTACAGTACCTCTGTAATCCAGCACGATACATAATCCGTCACAATTGGTTTTACTTGTAAATGAGAAAATCTGTCGTCTTGTTTGCACAAAATGTACAGAGACGAGCCCTGTGCAAACTATAGTCTATTGTGCTATTTCTTCCAGTAATTATTCCTGCGTTGTTGACTTTGAAGCAAGGCTGTGGGGAGTAAATAGGTGATTTCTGGCTGACTCCCTTCCCATTCCTTGCACAGAGGGCAGTGTAAAGGAATATTCGCTAGAAAGTGTGCTGAGGGCACCAGATGATTCTAGGGTGTTTGCCAAGCACTCCCCTTTCACTACCCGAGCTAGGCAACTCTACAAAATCAACCCACCCTGACCCTAACCCCAGCCCTAAAACCTAACCCTAAGTAAACCTAACCATTAAGAATCATCTGATGCCCTCAGGACAGTTTCTGCGCACAGAGGTGTCTTCTGTTGCGGGGGTTGTGGGAGACGGCGCGATGATTACAGGAACTCTTCAGAAAGAATGCAGGGGGAGGGTGGGATAGATGAACAAGTGGAGCCAGGAAGGTGATTCAGAGACTGGTGCATAGGAGACGCTGCACAACTACGTGAAATACACAACGTGCTTAGACTGCACAGCTTCACCACATTGCACGATCCCAGATGTTGTTGATGCATCGTTCACCCCCTAGTCTCTGTAAGTCGTTTGCTGAATGACCGATCAATATAGCTGATATTCCTGTGTGTGTGTGTGTGTGTGTGGCAGTGCTGTCTGTTTTTGTTTTTCCATGTGTGGTCATTCCTTTTCATGTTTCACTTATCTTTATTTTTTTTTATTGTCCCACATATGTTTGCCACTGTAATTTTGTAGTTTTCCCGTAGTTTTTAACATGCATTTACCATAGTTTACTATGGTTTGCCATATTTAATGTTTTACCAGACCTTTCTGTGCTTTACAATGCTTCTCTATGCTTTACCACACCTCTCTGTGCTTTACAATGCTTCCCTATGCTTTACCAGACCTCTCTGTGCTTCACAATGCTTCCCTATGCTTTACCAGACCTCTCTATGCTTTACCACACCTCTCTGTGCTTTACAATGCTTCCCTATGCTTTACCACACCTCTCTGTGCTTTACAATGCTTCCCTATGCTTTACCAGACCTCTCTGTGCTTTACAATGCTTCCCTATGCTTTACCAGACCTCTCTGTGCTTTACAATGCTTCCCTATGCTTTGCCAGACCTCTCTGTGCTTTACAATGCTTCCCTATGCCTTACCACACCTCTCTGTGCTTTACAATGCTTACAATGCTTCCCTATGCTTTACCAACACAGCACCATCAAACAAACTCAAGGTACTTGTAACTAACAAGTTAGTAAAGCTCCATCCATTCATTTCTATAGGTTTCAGACCTACAGTGTGGAAGAAATGGCGGTTCTAGAACATGTTATCGAATAGTACTCTAGGTAAAGAGATCTGCTTGCGAGCCATGCTTTTACATTTCTGTAACCTAGTGTGGTAGCAGATATCATGTTTTAAGATGAAAACACATGTTTGCTGCAAGATGGGTTTCTTTCAAAACTGCACATTTTGAGACCCGTGTGGATGATAGACGTGCACAATGGGTAAGGTTGCTGGTGGATTTCTTTTGTTTGCTACAATTAATGTAAAACAAAATCATAAAATGAAATTTGAAGTTATAAATGTTAAATCCCTAACCATGTGATCACCCCCAGCCAAAAGCCCATCCAGTCCTCCCTCCACAATCCGGACAATCGTCACATCATCCGACAGACACACAACCTTTCCAAACTGCTGCTCGGCCACTCCCAGGATCTGCTGAAGGAATATGTAAGAAAGGATTCCACATTTCCAGAATAAAGGGAAGGGAAGGGAAGGGGAAGGGGGCGTCCAAACAATAAATTAATAAATAAATTTAACCAGGAATCTCACTGACCAGAGTAGTGTCTGTGAAATGGGTGTTGGATGAAGGCTGCAGTTCCATACCGTTTACTGTGATCCTAATGCTGCATTTGCTAACATAATGACATCTAGGTATTGCACTGTTTTGTTTTTCTGTACCATTCTGTATATACCAGGGATGGGAATACGGCTCCCGTTGCAGAGCAGTTTCCTGGTTTTAATAATCAGACACGCCTGAGCTTGTTGCCTTTACACACTGGGGCTGGTAGTAAAACCTGGAATGGGTGACACTGCTGTGCAATAGGAGTTTGATTCCCTTCCCTCTGTACTATTTATATTCAGTGATACCGATGCCTCCTGATTTTTTTTAAATTTTACTGTTTAGCCAAGGAAGTATGTTGCTGACTCCTTTCTTTCTTTCTTTCTTTCTTTCTTTCTTTTTTTCTCCTCCTTTGTACAGCTCAAATGCCAGGGAGATCCATTCAACCAATCGGACTTCCGTCCTTCTCCTTCCAGCCGACCCGACCTGCCCAGACCGCGCCCCGAAATGTGGCACTCGCTCACGGACGACGAGCGCCTCCAGGGCAACTTCACCGCTCACTTCCTGCTCTCCCATCACCTGCGTCACACGCAGGAGGAGCAGAGAGAGCTGAACCCGAACGCGACGGTCCTGCACGCGCTGCTGGAGACATCCCTGAACCGAACCTGCCTCCTGCTGGCAAACATCAAAGTGGTCATGGACAGCATGTGCGTTGCGCCGCCGGAGATTGACGCGCCGCTTCCCGGCAACGTCACAGTCTTCGAGCAGAAAGTCAAGGGTTACTGGGTGTGCGAAGGAAGCAGAGACTGGCTGGAGAGAACTGAGAGAGATTTCGCCTCACTGGTGGATAAATTACCCAATTTCTGAACGCCTTGGTCTGAGGAAAATTAATAAATAAGACGGGTAAGATTTGGAATCTGGTCACATGAGACTTGTGTATTCCTTGCATCTCGTTAAACGGATTTCTGAAATGACTCGGACTGAAGAAATAAAAAAAAAAACATAAGACTGGTGCGAATATTCATTTTTTTTTTAAATCTGGCCTTCGTTATCTGAATTTAGCCCGAGGAAATGGTCAAGTCAGCACTTGCCTCACCGGACAGACAATCCAGCAAATTTCAATACGGATCCGAAACTGCGATATATAAAACATATCAAATACTACTGTGTCTGCATAGATATATACAGCTGTAATCCAGTGCATTGGCATTGCTTGCTGTGTGCTGGGCAGAGCCTCGCTGTACCCAGGGCAATGCTGGCGGGACCACACTATATAACACTAATATAAAACCCTGGACAGAACTACAGCAGCTACCCACCTGCGCCATGCATCAATCTGAATTCGTTCTGCTTTGAATAAAGGACATTTTGCATCGAAACACAACCAATACTAACAAGATCCCTAACTCGTGAGGCATGCAGGATATTGGAAATGCCATCTTATTGCACACCACCACTTTAAAAAAAAAAAAAAAAAAGCTATTACAACACAACACTAAAATATGTCGTACTGTGTGTGTGCTAAAAATAAAAGAATATATATATATATATATATATATATATATATATATATATATATATATATATATATATATATATATATATATATATATATATATATATAATTACACACTTCATGTTTAGTATTCCCTGCCTAATGTAATGTTGAAACGGTTTGAATGTAGTTTTTGTGTGCATGCTGTGAAATAATCCAATGGATGAACTGTGAACGAGGTGGAGCATTTGTGCGGTATCCCTCCATTTAACTGCACAGGTTAACTAATTGAAAACTGTTAATCAATTACTGTAATCGAGTTGCAATAAACACTGAATAAAACACTGTTATTAAACACATTAGCTGAAACGACTGTATGTGTGTTTTGTCTGTCTGTTTCAGAAGTTGAATGTTTTATATATATATATATATATATATATATATATATATAATCGCAGCCCTTTTATATAACACAGCCCTTTTTTTACAAATTATTTAGAGATATATATTTTTTTGTTTGTTTTTTAATTATGATTGTGTAATATTTTATATGTAGTTATTTTCACTGCTTCAGAGTGAATTGAAGAAAACATATTTTCACTCACTTATCACATGCTGACACCTCCGCGCACACCCAAAGCGCTATCGGGGCCAGACCAACTGAAAAACCTATTCTCAGAAATGTCCTGTCTTAGCTTGGCAGCCCTGGACTGTGTGTCGCTGTGCAGATAGTCTAACTGAAACAGTCTATTTCTGTTCAATTCAGTCCAGAAATCTGATAACCTAATTCAACAGCATCATTTCAAAAGTGCTATACTGAATGTCCCGGAACGGCAGCTGTCCTGGGCTGTTATTATTATTAACAATGTTATTTAAAAAATAATATAATAATAATTGTGCAAAGCAATACAAATGTTAGCTATGAAGGCTAAGCACGTCTTTGGATTAAATCAGTAAAAACGATCAATTGTATACAAAACAAACTGTTCAATCTGTACACTTACAATAAAATTAAGCTGAGGAAAGAAACTTATTTTTAACACAGTGCTTGACACTAAACCTGTAAAATAGGTGCTTATGAGTGCCATCTGAAAACTTTGTTGTGAAGTTCATTGTGAAGCAAAAAATCTATTTATACCGATTATTTATTTTTTATTTAGAACGCCCAATTTGTTTGTTTTTAAACCAATTCAATTGTTGCAAAAAAAAAAAAAAATATATATATATATATATATATATATATAATAGAGAAAAGTGTAAGGTGTTGCACGCAGGCATTATAAATACCATATGGGAGATACTGAAATTGAAGAAGGAATCTATGAAAAAGCCCTAGGAGTTTATGTTGACTCAGAAATGTCTTCATCTAGACAATGTGGGGAAGCTATAAAAAAGGCCAACAAGATATATTGTGAAAAGTGTTGAATTTAAATCAAGGGAAGTAATGTTAAAACTTTACAATGCGTTAGTAAGACCTCATCATTATTTCCATTACATGAGAGTAGATGTTAAAACTTGTGTTCAGTTCTGGTCACCTCGTTACAAAAAGGATATTGCTGCTCTAGAAAGAGTGCAAAGAAGAGAGACCAGAATTATCCCGGGTTTAAAAGGCATGTCGTATGCAGACAGGATAAAAGAATTGAATCTATTCAGTCTTGAACAAAGAAGACTACTCGGTGATCTGATTCAAGCATTCAAAATCATAAAAGGTATAGACAATGTCGACCCAGGGGACTTTTTTGACCTGAAAAAAGAAACAAGGACCAGTGGTCACAAATGGAGATTAGATAAAGGGGCATTCAGAACAGAAAATAGGAGGCACTTTTTTTTACACAGAGAATCGTGGGAGTCTGGAACCAACTCCCCAGTAATGTTGTTCAAGCTGACACCCTGGGATCCTTCAAGAAGCTGCTTGATGAGATTCTGGGATCAATAAGCTACTAACAACCAAACGAGCAAGATGGGCTGAATGGCCTCCTCTCGTTTGAAAACTTTCTTATGTTCTTGTGTTCTTATATAGATAAACGCTACGGTGAGCGTTTACAGTAGCCCTGGTTACAGGAGATATGGTTGAAGCTGGGGCAAGTCGTTATCACACCACTGCAGGAATTATGCCTAAACAAAAATAATAGACGTGTTATTTGAGTTAACCTTGTAAACTGTGTTGGGCAATGATTGAGTAGCTTCACAACACACACACACACACACACACACACACACACACACAATGAAGTGAGTCACTCATTAAAAAAGAAAAGAAATGCATTATTTGAAATATTTTGATCCATAAAGTTAATTATCCTGACTAAAAGTGCAAGAATGTAACATCTTTGCGAATTTGGCTAACATTGATATTTAAACAAAATCCTGGATCGAGTCCAAAGGACAGCCCGATGATGTCACAGGTCTTATATAAGTTGAAGGTTCTTTCTCGTCCTGTCACACCTATTGAAGGAGAAGGTAAGTGAATGTCTACTTCTTACAAATACTATGCTTGCAAAACTTTTGTTATAAACCAGTTAGTTAACTCAGTGTGTGCTGCTCTGCCTGTGGTTTTGTGATAACAGTTTTTAGTAACATTACAGAAGAGGAATGCATGTACTCTTGTACTTTGTTAAATATTTTTCTCTTTCTCCTTCTCTTTACCTTTCACTCTTCACTCCTTCCACAACCTCCCTCTCTTTCTCGCCCTACCTCCCCCCTTCTCTCTGTCTTCCCTTTCCTTACCTCTGCCTCTGCGTCTCCCCTTTCCTTACCTCTCCCTCTCTCCCCTCGTTCCCCTCTATTTCCCCCTCTCCATAATCCCCATGCTGTACGTTCGATTCTCTGTCTGTCTGCGACCTGCCTCTCACTTCAGACAACAGCTGAACCCTGGTCAGGACACCACAGAAGATGGAGCATATACTGCAGAGTCAAATTCAACGTACTCTAGACAAACTAGACAGCAACGGGCTAAAAAGGTTCAAGGACGAACTGGGCAAAACAAAAATCGATGGGCAACAAATTTCCACAGGGAAGCTTCAGGATGCGAGGAGCAACGCAGAAGTAGCTAGCTTGTTAATCAGCAATTTCCACAACCGTGCCGGCGAGGTCGTGATATCGGTATTAAAGACCATTAACAAGACAGACCTGGCTACAGAGCTGGAAGGTAAGCACAGAGAGCTACGTGACACAACACTGTTTAATGTGTGCGAAATAAGAATGCAAAACACAGTTCTTTATTTAAGCCAGCCAGTCAGAACGTGAATATAAAGACAGGAACACAATGACGTTTATATTAATAGGTAATCCCCTATTGGTTCTCAATTAGAGTCACAACATTCTACAGCCAAACAGCTTTCCTCACTCTCTTGTCCTGCTCTCATCACCTCTGGTTCTTATATACCTGCCCATCCTGGCCCCTCCCACAACTAAACCATTTTACAGGTATACCTACAGATAAAATAAGAAGGACATCAAATGAATAAAATAAGTTTTTTCTTTCCTTTTTAATTTTACAGGTATATGCCGTACACCGCCCAAACCCCCAAGTCCACCTCCACCTCCAGCTCCTGGTACATTATTTGTTTCTATTTAATTATTAGTGCTGTTTTTAATGCTGTTTGTATTTACAGTTGCTGTATATTGTAAGAATAGGTACTAGTGAGAAAGCACGGAAAACCTCTCACAATTCTTAATAAAATGTATTATTATTATTATTATTATTATTATTATTATTATTATTATTATTATTATTATTATTATACAATGGTAGCAGATTGATTTAGAGTGTATCAAATGACATTAATACAGATTGTGTTCCAAGAAAAATAGCCCTAAAGGGTACAGTTTATGGTCTCAGTACGTCAGTGAAAATGACAGCGCCCCCCGGATGAGAGGAAATTTGCAAGCATGTTTTAAAACACTCAGTGTGGAAGTTATTGATTGGTACTGATTGATATTCTCCCCCGTGTTCCTTTCTCCTACAGCCTGTGTAATAACCTAAAAGGGCCGCTGACCAAGTTGGAGTCTAAGAAGTCCGGATTGCTTCGCTCATCATTTCCCTTTCAGTTTTAAAAATGGGGTCGACAGAAACTCACACGCGTGTTGGAAATTGCTTTTGGGAAGTAATTATTATCAGCATGGCATTCAATAAATCTGTTAATTAACGTGCTGATTGCAAAACGAGAAAACCGTCCTTCCCTCACCTTTACAACTGCTTGCCAATCAAAGGGCGAGTGCTTTTCAAGCCAGTTTGCAGCCTCGGTACGGCAGTTAAAAATGGCAGCGCCCCCAGAAGACAGGGAAACGTTCTTCCAGTTGGCTTTCTAATCAGCAGGGAAGTTAATTGCCATTGATTGGTACTGGATTGTAAAGGTGAGGGAAGGACAGTTTTTCTTGTTTTGAAATCATAATGAATGGATTTATTGAAGACCTGCTGATAGACACTCCTTAAAGGCAATTACCAGTACCAGTACGAGTATCCCTACCGGCACACCTCTCACTTCTAAGCACACAGGAGCAATCCAAGGGAGATTCTGCTCAACAGCTTGAGGTCACATGTTCCCAGGATTGTTCTGCTTTGTTTGCTTCACAGCCATATTGTTTGCAGTCAATAAAGCAAATAAGAATAATTGTTGTTTTTGTTTGTTAAGACCGAGTTTTTTTTGTACAGTAGTTCAAAGTAACGTTTCAGTTAAAATGTAAGGCTCTAGTTCATTATTATTATTTATTTCTTAGCAGACGCCCTTATCCAGGGTGACTTACAATTGTTACAAGATATCACATTATTTTTACATACAATTCCCCATTTATACAGTTGGGTTTTTTTACTGGAGCAATCTAGGTAAAATACCTTGCTCAAGGGTACAGCAGCAGTGTCCCCCCCACCTGGGATTGAACCCACGACCCTCCGGTCAAGTCCAGAGCCCTAATATATATCCACACACAGACGCGGAGGGCATAGCGCTGTAGAAAAGAGCCGGCTGCGTTTGCAAGGATCGTATAATCGGGTTTATGTCGTTTGCAAGGAGCGTATGTATAATCGGGCTTATGTCTCTGTGTGATCGATCGATCGATCGATCGATCGATCTATCTATCTATCTATCTATCTATCTATCTATCTATCTATCTATCTATCTATCTATCTATCTATCTATCTAAGATAGATAGATAGATAGAT
Organism: Acipenser oxyrinchus oxyrinchus; assembly: GCA_030684275.1. Lineage (NCBI taxonomy): Eukaryota > Metazoa > Chordata > Actinopteri > Acipenseriformes > Acipenseridae > Acipenser > Acipenser oxyrinchus. Next base: position 837,552 of record CM060295.1, read on the forward strand.
AGATAGATTTGAACCCACGACCCTCCGGTCAAAAGTCCAGAGCCCTAACCACTACTACACACTGCTGCCCATACCTCATAAGTTAGCATTAAAGTATGGACAGTATTTACTGAAAGTACTCGTGACTTCAAGGTACATTTGCATACCTTTTTTAATTTTTTTTAAAAATATTATAGCACTTAATGAGATTCACATGTTTGTTAGCATGGTGCTGTATACTTAGAAGTTTCATAAATGAGGAACAAAACACATTTTGATGTGTTAGTGCTACCTTCATGCTGTCCCTTTGGAAGAAAAACAAATACAAAAAAGACTGTCCAAAGTTCTTTGCTTCTGCATTTTTCAATCGAGATGCAACTGCTGTCACTGTTACTAGAATGACTGGATGATTTGCCGACGTAAAAACGGCGATCTACACCTGCTACACAAGATCAAACAAAAAGTGTTTACGCACCGTGCATCACACACATACTGGTTACAAATTATTTACACACAGACTGGTGTCTGTCTTGCTCGCCTGTAAGTATAAGCAACAATAAAGCTGTGTGCAGCGACAGTGCAGATTAGGCAAAAACGAGTCGATTATACGATTGTCACCTGGATTGTTGCGATTCTTTGCTGGTCTGTCTTTAAATGATCATGATAGTTTACGTAGCTTAACGTTTTTTAAATGCAAAAAAAAGAGAGACCAATATGAACCCTATTCATGAATGTTTCCTGAGGGAATTGCTTGACGAGAATGATAATTATTAGATTGCCCTCTTAGTGGGCCCGTGTACAACGTAATTATTATTATTATTATTATTATTATTATTATTATTATTATTATTATTATTATTATTGCATATTTTTGTATTATGCTTTATGATGCTGATGACGATGTGGTATTTTGTGTTTGCAATACGTGCGTAACTGTGCAAAAAAAACAAACGAAGTGTCCTCCCCTTTAAGATGTAGTTCGTTATTTGCAGATTATTACACCCCCCCCCCTGCTTGGGGTGCACACCCCCCGGCAACAGTCTGCCCGTCCATCTGTCTGTCTGTCTGTCTGTCACACCTTCTACACAAATCTAATGGAACAGCGTGTCCGATCGCGATGACACTTGGTAAGGACATTCTTTAGCACCAGCTACTGAGAGTCGCAGAATACAGAGGTATATGAAGGTCTATATCCACGTGTCTGTGTGTATTATTATTATTATTATTATTATTATTATTATTATTATTATTATTATTATTATTATTAGTTTGTCTTCTCCTGGGCCCGCTTCGGGGCAGCGGGTCGGGGGGGAATGTCTGTTTTCAATGCAATAATATACTTCTTACCAAAAGCTGTATTTGGATCTCCGCACCGAAGCCTGACTGCACCCAACACAGCAACACCGGCTCCCATTTGAAAAGTACCGCCAGCAACAGTTAAAGCTGCGGTTAGGATGGCGGGATAATGATCCCTCCAGGTCATGTTGTACCGCACATAAGGGCCGAATATGGTCTTCTCTGCTGCCGGTGCCGTCCATGCAGTACACAAACAAGCCACAGATTTGTTTTCTGTTCAGTCTTTGGCTAGTTTTTACACCTGGGATTTATCTGCCGTTTTCTCTTCGCGAATTGTCCCTTAAATAAACTCATTTTTTTTTGTTATTTTTACTGTAACGGTGGTTTGAATAACGTACCCGTAAACCAGCTGCGCTCTTCGTCTCAAACCGACGACGACGGACTGAAAAGACGGTTTAAGAACCTCGGAATGTTTGAATTCAAAATCCTCAGTAGAACGGCTTCTCGTGACTGTCCTGTTCCAACGCCAACGGCCGAGTCGATAAGGGCCAGTCCACACACGCACACGCACACGCACACGCACACGCACACGCACACACAAAAAGGTCAATTTAATTGCAGTATATTTATTGTGTGACATTAACGTGAAGCGCCATACAGACGACCGCCTCGGTTTGATAATTCCCTCAGCGGTCACGATGAATGAAAAATAACGACCAATGTAGGCAACTGCCGCACGTATAACACTGCACTCTGCAGTTACGAGTACGGTATGTTATGTCGGCTGAAGGGTTTGACTGGTAGCTTTTGATTACAATCCAGTTTTTAAGCAGAAGCAGAAGAAAGCGGTGGCGCGTCTGACGACAGTGTTCAACTTTTTCACTGAGAACAATAATAAATAAAACCTCCCTTTTCCACTGCCTTTCCAGTTCAGTTAGCATGGGCTTGTAGGGATTTCCTTACATATGTTATATTATATATGTGTGTGTGTGTGAAGGAGCCCCCTCTACTGCGCACAACCCAGTACTGCATCCTCGCTCTCCCTCGCTCAGCCAATACAGCATTGAGTCGCCCTCTGCTGGCCACAACTCAGTATTGCACTCCTCTCCGTTTCCCCTTCTCTCCAATCACTTAAAAAAGGCAACTGTTTTGTAGTATTATTTGCAATGCGTACAATTGAGATTACAAACTACAGCTCCCAGCATGCCTCTGCACCAGCCGTGCTTGCGAGGGCTGATGGGAGCTGTAGTTCTTTTTTTTACGGTAAGCAGATGTGGCTGGACAAAAAAGACAACTTTTATGAGCGGAAGGCAGATTGAGATTAAAATGGTTTGCCCCTGAAAATATGATTACTTAAACAGTATTGCGTGACGAGAATTATTATTATTATTATTATTATTATTATTATTATTATTATTATTATTATTATTATTATTATTAGTTTGCCCTCTCAGTGGACCTGTGTACAGCGCAGGCGCCGTCTATTATTATTATTATTATTATTATTATTATTATTATTATTATTATTATTATTATTATTATTGCATATTTTTGTATTATGCTTTATGATGCTGATGACGATGTTGTATTTTTTGTTTGCAATACGTGTGTAACTGTGCAAAAAAACAAAAACAAAACGAAGTGTCCTCCCCTTTAAGATGTAGTTCGTTATTTGCAGATTATTACACGCAACAGTCTGTCCCTGTCTGCTACACAAATCTAATGGAACAGCGTGTCCGATCGTGATGACACTTGGTAAGGACATTCTTTAGCACCAGCTACTGAGAGTCGAGACAATATAGGAGTGATGGGAATGAAGCTTCAGAATGGTTCGGCCCAACATGAACCAAAGCAACGGGTCATTTGATTCGGTCGAACCATATATATATATACAAAAATGATAGCGCCTGAAACGATGGTGCCTCTCAGTCGATATTACCCTGTGACGTCTCCTCTTAGGAAGCATTGCCAGTTAGGTAGCGGGGTAAATTGTAACGTGCGTTAGAGATAACGCAGCTGTTATTTGTGAATGCACGGTTCAGTTCCTGTCTGTGTCATTCCTACAAACAGAAAATCTAGACAGTGATTATTTAATAAAGTCATTGCCTTGTCAGTAAACTAGCTGTACGTAATGCCACTTTATTATTGAGAGTTCTATTATATTTGAATAACGCCTTGACTTTAAAGACATTGCGTTGTGCAGGTTTACCACTAGATGGCACTAAAAGAGCACGATGCCCTTCGGATCAGTAAACCTTTTGATGAATCAATTGGTTCAAAGCAGAGTTTCCCAACCCCTGTCCTGACCCCCAGACGCCCTTATCCAGGGCGACTTACAATTGTTACAAGATATCACATTATTTTTACATACAATTCCCCATTTATACAGTTGGGTTTTTATTGGAGCAATCTAGGTAAAGTACCTTGCTCAAGGGTACAGCAGCAGTGTCCCCCCCACCTGGGATTGAACCCACGACCCTCCGGTCAAGAGTCCAGAGCCCTAATATATTATATATTATAGAAATCCACACACAGACGCGGAGGGCATAGCGCTGTACAGAAGAGCCGGCTGCCTTTGCAAGGATCGTATAATCGGGTTTATGTCGTTTGCAAGGAGCGTATGTATAATCAGGCTTATGTCTCAGTGTGATCTATCTGTCTATCTAAGATAGATAGATACACAGACAGATAGATACACATATAGATAATATCCTTTATTTCAATCAATCAATTCAATAATAACATTACAAAACAAACAGCACAAATGTCCATTACAAAACCCTCTATTACAATAATTACAAACACATTTTTAAATAATATTCTTCCACATTTTCTAAAACTTTTCTAGCTGGTGCACCAATTTATAAAAAGTAAAATCAAGTTTAATTCTTGAGATTACCAATACTTTAAAAATAGCTATGACCGCATCAGTTAAAACTCCATTCATAGATAGATAGATAGATAGATAGATAGATAGATACACAGATATAGATAGATAGATATGACCCGTAATAATATTATTAATGTTAGGGTATATTACATAGGATACAAATACTGCTTGGAACTTTTTCTGTCTGAAAACAAACAAACAAACAAACAAACAAACAAACAAACAAACAAGTAAATAAATAAATAAAAATCATCACGAATTCCCAAATCGCTGTCAGCGGTGATACTACAAAACAAAACAGAACAAAGTGTGCGCAAAAATAAATAAATCAATAAATAAATAATAATTATAATAATAATAACAATAAAGGAACCGGTTCCTGTTTCACGTCGAACAAGCTGAAAGTGTCGAAATCTCTGTCGCCCCCGCAACCCCCCCGCGAAACCCCGCCTCTACACACAAACAACTTCAAAGTTTGCCAAAGTGCAACTCCTCCGCCGTCCCGGCAAGCACCGCGGCACATAACACCGCTGCTTTTGAAGCTACAGCGGCTCAATCAGAACTCAGTAATGCAATCATAACGTATTCTGTGTTTGAAATAATGATACATGTTTCATAATGCCAGGTAACGTTCACTGTACATATAAGACTCCCGTTGCATAGCAGTTCGATCCAGTCCTGGTTTTAATAATCAGACACACCTGAGCTTGTTACCTAGACACACTGGGGGGGCTGATCAAGCTGGTAGTAAAACCTGGACTGGGTGACACTGCTGTGCAATAGGAGTCTATATATAATATGTAGGATCAGGGGTCACAAATGGAGATTATATAAAGGGGCATTCAGAACACAAAATAGGAGGCACTTTTTTACACAGAGAATCGTGAGGGTCTGGAACCAACTCCCCAGTAATGTTGTTGAAGCTGACACCCTGGGATCCTTCAAGAAGCTGCTTGAGGAGATTCTGGGATCAATAAGCTACTAACAACCAAACGAGCAAGATGGGCCGAATGGGACCTCCTCTCGTTTGTAAACTTTCTTATGTTCTTATATGCAATTAGGGATATTTTAAAGACACTGGCGCCACTGTAAAATAAGGATCTAAAGCAACTGTATGAATCAATTTTTAGACGCGGTAGATAAATTATAATGTAACTTTACGTGGCACATTTTCACTACAAGGAAGTACAAATTGAAAACGAAAGTGACAGAAAAATAGTTGAGGAGGGAAAAATCAACAACCAGTGAAGTTGTATTTTTGGTTTCGCGATACATTATGAACGCAGGAAATAGCGATGCTGCCAAACTTACGCTGCATGTTTTTTAAAAAACTATCTATATAGACAAATCCAAGTAAAATTACTTCTAGAAACGGCGGGGGCAGATTTGTGTTCGTTTTACACGCTAAAACTGAGTCTGTAAAGAAAAGTCCTTCAACATTTATCCTTCTTATACTCCTGATAAGATACTCGATAATAAAATATACTCCCAGATCATCGACGGCGTTCGGTCTAGAAAGTATACACTTGAAATAATTATTCCACTGATAAAAAAATAAACATTTTTGTTTTTTTAAAGTTATTTTTTGTGCATATTTTTGTCCATAAATTGAATGATCCTTTAATAAAAACCACAACAAATATCGAGCACTTTCTGTGCATTTGGCTCAGCTAGATATTTAAACAGGGAGGTCTGACGCGGAAAGGACAGCCGCGATGACGTCACGGATCGTATATAAAACATAGATTTCTTCCTCGTCCGGTCATAGTGAAGCGAGCCTGCAAGAGAAGGTAAGTGAACATGTCCTTTTCTTTATTTCTACAAATACTATGTGTGCAAAACTTTACTGGAACCACTTTTTTTGTTATAAACCTCAAGAGTGTTCTGCCTGCGCATTGCTCGCTAGCACTTTAGTAACATTACTTTAGTAACATTATATGTGCTTCACTTTCCCCCTCTCTTCACTCCTTCCTCACCCTCCGTCTCTCCCTTCCTCTTGCCTCCCTCTCTCCCCTCACCTGTCTCTTCACTCCCCTTTTACCTCTCCGTCTCTCCCCTTACCCCCCTCTCCATCTGCATCTCCCCATTCTGTAGGTCCTTCCTCTCTCTCTCTCTCTCTCTCTCTCTCTCTCTCTCTCTCTCTCTCTCTCTCTCTCTCTCTCTCTCTCCACACATTATTAAACCCCGCAGCTGAACCGAGATGGAGACGACGGCGAAGGATCACATCATAGACACCCTTGACGATCTGAATGACGACGGGCTAAAAAGATTCAAAGATAAGTTGGGCGAAACGGTGTTTCAGGGGCGCAAGATCGCCAAAGGGAAGCTGCAGAATGCGGGAAGCGTGGAAGTAGCGACTTTGCTGATCAGTACCTACACCAAAACCCACGCTATTGAGAACACGATAGCCGTATTAAAAGCCATCAAAGAGGTGTGTCTGGCTGAACAGTTGGAAGAAAAGACTGGAGCCGGTAAGAGAATTACTATTAGTATTAATATAATTATGATTAAAATGTATATTATTATATCAGCTGTATAATTGTACAGTTTACATAACTTACATTAAATTGTGTTGTACAATGCAGTTCCTTAACAATACTGCTATCTTTTATTATTAATTATTATTATGATGATGATGATGATTATTATTATTATTATTATTATTATTATTATTATTATTATTATTATTATTACTGTATCTATTTTTTAATCAAATGTCTGCTTAGTGGTTATTTTTAGTTCTTGGGGGGAAAAAAGCGAGTAGTTTGACTTTATAACTTCATAAAAATAATAAAAAAAATATGTTTGCAAATAACGGCTGCACCGTTGAAACAATTAAACGAGGAAGAGTTTGGATTTATTTAACGGAACATTGTGCGTGGGCCGGCCGGCACTGTATTTTGAACATGTTAGAAAGTATTTAATTTGATCCAAAAGTTTTTTATTTTTTTATTTTTTATCTTATTCTTAATATTATTGGGCTAAAATACATTTCAAATCGATTAGGGTACTTATAATTACATATCATTTAAATTGACATGTTTTTAGTTTCGCTTTCGTTCGCGTGGAAGAAGACAATAGCTTTTCGGAAGTTTTATAAACAGAGCCTTGCACAAGAAAGACAAGTTTAGACGCTTTTTTAAAATTTTATTTTATTCTTATTTGTTGAAAAAAATAAATAAAATAAATGCCGCTCAGGGAGTTGTTTGTGTCTCGTTTAAATTTCACTGGAAATTAAACTGTTATTTAAGCCTTTGCACAGCTGTGGGCAAACGTTTTGCCGCACCTAGAATTTGAGGATTGCGACGTCATTAAAAAAAATGAATCTATTCGAACGTAATTCAGATATTTTATAACATCATGATGTAATCAAAAAAACTACAAAATTGCGTCACAAAAAAAGTCTACCGGAAGGAAGCCATAATATCAGTACAGTAAGTGGGTGCGTTAAGTAAGTGAGCGGCTCAGAGCGGCTCAGTAAAGGAATCAGCTTCACGCCTTGCTCAGTGCCGCCCCCGCTGAGCTGCTCCTGAGCATTTTTCATCAGTGATCAGAGGGAGCGGACGGAATGGACACCTGCAGGAAACCAGTGGAGATGACAGGCAGGATTGACAACTACGTTTGTCAAGAACGATGAACTGGTTCCGACTTATGAAGTTATGTATTAATTAGCTAAATAAGATGGTAAAATTGTTGTTTTCAATTTGTATCATTTAATTTCTTTTTTTTTTAAATATAGAGCTGTTTTATAGCTATTAATGTATTATTATTAGGCTTGTAGTATTAATATTATTCATAATTCTCATTATTAATGTCGGTATTGTCGGTATTAAACACAGCCAGATATGAGGTTCAGTCCAAACAGAGCGCCGAACTCAGCGAGGTACAGCAGGGGCCAGTAACTTCACACGGGGTCATTTTATCAACCATCACCTCAGAAACACAAACAAGCAAATAATTATTATTCTCCATTTTTAAAAGTCGCTCAGCGCTCTCATGGAGCAGAGCGTTTAAATTCATTTAAATTCTGCTCAGGGTGCTTTCGGAGCGGCTCTCACTCTGAGCGGCTCACTTACTGAACGCGCCCAGTATTTCATGTTAGATTTTTGAAACGTTTTTCAATTCTATCGTTACGTGTATGGAAAACTCCAAAGCGGCGGTGTGTAATTCAATATGTTAACAAGGATAGTCTCTGTAATGCATTTACTATGGAAGGGTCGATTTGTACCAAGTTCAATACAGACTGTCCGATTATTATTGGTTTATTTTTCTTGTACTGTTCCATAACGGGTGCCGTATAGGGGAGCATTATAATTAGATTTTCAGGCAAATAATTAGCAATTTAATAGCTGTTATTATCTTTTGTCAACATATACATCGCGAAAAAATCGTTATAAAAGTTTCCCGTAGTAAAAGCACAGCAAAGTGTAATAAAACACAGTGAAAGCATAGGGAAGCATTGTAAAGCACAGAGAGGTGTGGTAAAGCATAGGGAAGCATTGTAAAGCACAGAGAGGTCTGGTAAAGCATAGGGAAGCATTGTAAAGCACAGAGAGGTCTGGTAAAGCATAGGGAAGCATTGTAAAGCACAGAGAGGTCTGGTAAAGCATAGGGAAGCATTGTAAAGCACAGAGAGGTCTGGTAAAGCATAGGGAAGCATTGTAAAGCACAGAGAGGTCTGGTAAAGCATAGGGAAGCATTGTAAAGCACAGAGAGGTCTGGTAAAGCATAGGGAAGCATTGTAAAGCACAGAGAGGTCTGGTAAAGCATAGGGAAGCATTGTAAAGCACAGAGAGGTCTGGTAAAGCATAGGGAAGCATTGTAAACTATGATAATTGCATAGTATAACCATATGTAAAGCATGGGGGAGACTGTGGTAAACTTTTATAAGGGAATAAGCTAATTACAAAAAAAATACTGACAATAATAATAATTATAATAATAATAATAAATATTAGATAACAGTATTGTTAAGGAACTGCATTGTACAACATAATTAACTCTCTTTCTATGTTTTCACTGCAAAAGTCAATGTAAACTGTACAATTATACAGCTGACATCGTGTGTGTGTGTGTGTCTGTGTTTCAATCGTCTGTTTCTTTTGTGTTCCAGGGGCAAGTGGTGGAGCAGTTTCTGGTGGTGGAGCAGTTTCTGGTGGTGGAGCAGTTTCTGGTGGTGGAGCAGTTTCTGGTGAGTATTTCAACCGTCAGGGCTGGGAATCAGACTCCTGTTCCACAGCAGTGTCGCCCATTCCAGGTTTCACTACCAGCTTGATCAGCCTCCAGTGTGTCTAGCTAACAAGCTCAGGTGTGTCTGATTATTAAACTCCTAGCGAAACCAGGAATGGATCACACTGCTGTGCAGCGGGAGTCTCATTCCTATCCCTGTGATGATAACCAGCATTATTATTGCAGGGTTGGGAATCAGACTCCTATTGCACAGCAGTGTGATCCATTCCAGGTTTTACTACCAGCTTGATCAGCCCCCAGTGTGTCTAGCTAACAAGCTCAGGTGTGTCTGATTATTAAACTCCTAGTGAAACCAGGACTGGATCACACTGCTGTGCAGCGGGAGTATGATTCCCAGCCCTGTGATGATAACCAGCATTATTATTGCAGGGCTGGGAATCAGACTCCTGTTCCACAGCAGTGTGATCCAGTCCAGGTTTTACTACCAGCTTGATCAGCCCCCAGTGTGTCTAGGCAACAAGCTCAGGTGTGTCTGATTATTAAACTCCTAGTGAAACCAGGACTGGATCACGCTGCTGTGCAACGGGAGTCTTATTTCCGTCCCCGTTTTATTTGAATGCCTTGAATTTTCTTCAAAGAACAAAAATAATTTGTCACTCAAAGCGTTACTGAAAGGACGATCCTTCCCTCACCTTTACAATCGGGGGACCCAAACAAAACGGGTTTCAAAACACAGTGATTTGCCATTGACTGGTTCTGATTTGCTTCCCTCTCTCTCCCCCTCCCTCTCTCCCCCCTCCCCCTCTCTCTCCCCCTCACCTCCCCTCTCTCTCTCCCCTCTCTCCCCGTCTCTCTCTCTCTCCTCCCCCTCTCTCTCTCTCCCCTCTCTCTCTCCCCTCTCTCTCTCCCCTCCCCTCCCCCCTCTCTCTCTCCCCTCTCTCTCCCCCCTCTCTCTCCCCCTCCCCCCTCTCTCTCTCTCCCTCTCTCGTTCCTTCTTCTCTGCAGGAGTGCACTTCGTGGACGAGCACCGGGTAGCGTTGATCCAGAGAGTGGTGGCTGTGGATTCCATACTCGACTCTCTGCTTGCAAAGAAAATGCTGCTTCCTGTGCAGTACGATGAGATGATAGTGGAGAAAGTGCCCTCGGTGCAGATGAGAAAGCTCTACATGGCCGCCAGGCGTGGGAAAACAAGAGAAAGACAGCCTTCCTGGAAATCCTGAGAGAGCAGCAGCCCCACCTCATCAGAGATCTACAGGGAGAATAAAACCGCCTCTTTCCACTGAGACCGAGCCGTCAATCACCGTGTCAGAGAATTCCGGATAGCTTGCCATTTTTAATAGGATTTTAATTCCGTCTCCCAAGACAATAAATGCGGTCTGTTTTAAATGCGGTCTCGTTTTAATGCAGTTGATATAAACAGCAAATCAGGTTAAAGGCTGGGTTTAAACCACCCCCTCTACAGAGAACAAATGTTTGCCTTGTAAAGTCGTGTGAAACCTGCTGAATAACGTTACCTCGTTTACATATTGAATTACACACACCGCCACTTTGTGGTTTCCCCATGTGCTTAGAAAACCTGACCGAACAAAAATGTGACATTTCGAAATCTAACATGAAATACTTACTGTACTGCGATGATGGCTTCCTGTTTTTTTTTAATTTTTTTTTTTAATATAATTTTGTAGTTTGTTTTGATTACACTGTGTTAAATAAAAGATTAAAATTATGTTCATATATATTTTTTTATTGTGTCTCAATCCAAAAATTCCAGGTGCTGCAAAACTTTTGGCCATAGCTATATATACATATATATATATATATATATATATATATATATATATATATATATATATATATATATATATATATATATATATATATATATATATATATTTAGCTCAGAACCAGCTATATATAACGTATATAGATATATATTGCACATATCTATATATATATAATAGAGGGTTTCTGTGCCGTCATACACTACTTTGTGCATTACAATGCTTCCCTGTGCTTTACCAGACCTCTCTGTGCTTTACAATGCTTCCCTATGCTTTACCAGACCTCTCTGTGCTTTACAATGCTTCCCTATGCTTTACCAGACCTCTCTGTGCTTTACAATGCTTCCCTATGCTTTACCAGACCTCTCTGTGCTTTACAATGCTTGCCTATGCTTTACCAGACCTCTCTGTGCTTTACAATGCTTCCCTATGCTTTACCAGACCTCTCTGTGCTTTACAATGCTTCCCTATGCTTTACCAGACCTCTCTGTGCTTTACAATGCTTCCCTATGCTTTACCAGACCTCTCTGTGCTTTACAATGCTTCCCTATGCTTTACCAGACCTCTCTGTGCTTTACAATGCTTCCCTATGCTTTACCAGACCTCTCTGTGCTTTACAATGCTTCCCTATGCTTTACCACACCTCTCTGTGCTTTACAATGCTTCCCTATGCTTTGCCAGACCTCTCTGTGCTTTACAATGCTTCCCTATGCTTTACCAGACCTCTCTGTGCTTTACAATGCTGCCTAAACCACTGCACCCTCTCCAGTCCCCCAATTTCCAGATATCGACCCCAGAACATTTTTTGCACAGAATTCTTATTTTATAGCTAACATTTTTTCATCCATTTATATACTAGATTCCACAATGCCGGCTTGAATCCAAAAACTTGTTAAAAAATAAATAAACAAATAAAATAATAATAATAATAATAAGGTTAATAATAAATTTAAAAAAAAACACAGCTACAGGTTTTCTACAAATCAAAAGGACATACCCCAAAGATCTCGGACCTAAAAGAAAACAAATAAATGCAAATAATTTAATTCAAAGTGCCTCACGTAAGAGAATGACTTTTTTTCGCTCCCAAACTTTCCAAGTCCTTCTCCCTTGCCCCCTCCCCTCAACTGTACCCCCTTTCTGGATGTCAGTGGCCCTGCATCACCCCCCCCGAACCTAACAGACACGGTTCTTACCCAGAGTCCTTCTCTTGTATATTCTCAGGAGAATTTTCACGTGTGAGAAGCTGCAGTTTGGAGAGAAGAGAAATCTTGGTTTTATTTTGTGTGGGTTCAGGGTTCAGGGGGTGGGGTTCAGATGGTAGGGTGCAGGGTTCAGGGGGTAGGGTGCAGGGTTCAGGGGGTAGGGTTCAGGATACAGGTGGTAGGGTTCAGATGGTAGGGTGCAGGGTTCAGGGGGTAGGGTGCAGGGGATAGGGTCGGGGTTCAGGGGTAGGATACAGGTGGTAGGGTTCAGGATACAGGTGGTAGGGTTCAGATGGTAGGGTGCAGGTGGTAGGGGGCAGGGTTCAGGGTGTAGGGTGTAGGGTGCAGGGTTCAGGGCAGTGCTGCTCACTCCAGGTGAAGCTCTTGGCACCGGTGAGGTTGCTGTGCTCCACTCTGCAGGAGTAGTCTCCTCTCCCTTCTGCCGGGGTGAAGGCCGCGCGAGAGAGAGGGAAAGAGGGAGTGGGAGAGAGATTAGAGACTGTGGGAGAGGGGGAGAGAGACAGAGGGGTTAGAATCTGTGAGGAAGAGGTAGAGGGAGAGAGGGAGAGGGAGTGGTAGAGAGATTAGAGACTGGGAGATGGGGAGAGAGATTAGAGACTGGGAGATGGGGAGAGAGACGGAGGGGTTTAGACTGTGGGAAAGAAGGGAGGAGGATAAGGAAAGAGATTAGAGACTGCGGGAGAGGGGGTGAATGAAGGCAGAGGAGAGAATAGAGAGAGAGAGAGAAACTTAACACTGTGCAAATTATGCACACTGTGAACGAAGGGATATAAAGAAAAATGTATAAGCGAGTCTTTCAACAAAAGACTTTATCCTCACTCTGCTTGTCCTTTAAAATTCTGAAATAATAATAACAATAAAAGATTGCTTGGCATTTTACAATACAAACATCAGTCTCTCTTTTCAACTTTCACCTGAAGAAGAGACCTTTGAGGTCTAGCAAGCTTGGGATTAATAATTGTTTAGTGAGTCCAACAAAAGGCATGTCCTCTCGCTTCTCTTTCGCTATAATAAAACAAAAGGCATGTCCTCTCGCTTCTCTCGCTATAATAAAATGTTTCAAAAGCTAACAATATACGATAAGGCTTTGCGGACCATAAACCACGTGATTTCGCTGAACGACCCAGCTCCCTGCTGCAGTACCGCGTTGTGTCTAGAGTGGCGCTGTGGAGAGCTTTAGAACTCCCAAGTTCAGGCTCAAAATTCTAGATCGTTCTTTTAAAAAAACAACAAAAAAAAAACAAAACAGTCAATAGTTAAACAACAAAACTGAAAGCGTGCATCGCCATAGCAACGGGGTAATTGCGGATTCGTTGTTTAGCGACCGAGGCGGTTCAGTTTTAACATCAAGGTACAATTAACTCCTTCTAAAAGTTAGCATTCTGTGACTCCGCTTTATAATTGTCAGAAAGATTTTAATTTAATTTAATTTAATTTTTTTTTTTTTGGGGGGGGGGGGTGTGACAGGCCTTGTTGACAGTCCCATTCGTTTATATGTTTTGCTGTCATGCGAACTGGTTGGAGAAAATAAACAACAAATGAAATATTACGAAAAAGGAAGGCTTTACAACTAAAAAAAAAAAAAAAAAAAACTCAATATTCAGAATCGTTCTTAGTTCGTTTTAGTTAAAAAAAAAACATTAATAAAAAAAACACGTTTTAAGCTAATACGCAAATATGCTTACTGCTATAGTTTATTATTATTATTATTATTATTATTATTATTATTATTATTATTATTATTATTATTATTATTATTATTTATTAGGCATACTCCTTTATCCCAGGCGACTCACACAGGTGTCACAGGGCAGCACAGGGTTACAATGCAAGCTTCATATTTAAACACAGTGCAGTTTGAATTAAGTATAAATAATAATATTGTAAATTATATTGTCACTAAACAATTCATTTATAACACTAATAAAGCGTGACGAGACATATCTTTATACATTAATATTGACGTTGTTTTGAACATAATAATAATAATATATATATTATATAATATAAAATATATATATATATATACTGTATATATGCAAATATATATGCAAACAAACAAGAACGATTCACGGTGATTCAAACTCCTGGAAAGGGATTAAAAAAAACAATCAGGGATTCCTGGAAGGGAAGGAGAGAGAAACAGGGATTCCTGGAAGGGAAGGGAAAGAGAAACAGGGATTCCTGGAAGGGAAGGAGAGAGAAACAGGGATTCCTGGAAGGGAAGGGAAGAGAAACAGGTGTGTGATTCACCTCCTCCCAGAAACCTTACCTACAATTAGAATTTTACGATAGAGGTAATAATAATAATAATAATAATAATAATAATAATAATAATAATAATAATAATAATAATAATAATAATAAGACCACCTTCTGTGGCGTCGCCGGCGTGGTAATAAGCAATGCAGGCTACAAGCGCCGCCACAAAATATACTTCTCAGAAACATATTTCTGACAAAAAACGAACCCAACTGCGTCTTATTTGCTTATATAAATTTACAAAAATTAACACAGCAGCGACACACCCTCTCCCGCTGCTGGCGAGCGACAACTGATGCGCGAAGACAGGCTTGCCGCGGTTTCTATGAGAAGCGCGAGGGCGCGAGAGGCGAGTCGGTTGTCCAATCCAGAATGATGGAACGCCGCTGACGGCGCTGTATCTGGGCAGATCGTGCATTCAAAGGGTTATTACGGAATATTGACAAACAGCGAAAACAGGGCATATATATATATATATATATATATATATATATATATATATATATATATATATATATATATATATATATATATATATATATATATATATATATATATATATAGCTCAAAGAGCCAGCTGCCCAACGTTTCGATATGTTGCACATATCTTTCTCAAGGAGCCTGTGTTTGAATCAAAACATTGGAGGTATTTATAGGTTTTTGACGGCATGACAACTACTTGTTATTGTTTACATTCAAATCTATGATTTATTCTTACATGATGTAATGCTGTTCTATATATTGTGACATCATTTTTACTTCTATCTTTGAATCTGTATTAATTCTAATTAACATTACTTTATATAAATTTATATTTTTATTATATCATGCAATGCTGGCTCTGAGGATCAGTCTAGATTTGGCCTCCCAGCGCATCAGCATGCACAACTTTTGAACAAACTTTGTTTATTTATTTAAATGTTATATATCTATTGAAGTTAATTAGTTCATTCTTTTCTGTTGAGTCCCGCTGGCATAATCGTGTTCAGTCTATTTATCCATTTACTTTCTTTTATTCTTCTATATGTCGCATTGTCTAATTTTAGCTGTTCTAATACTATAAACTTTACATCATTTATGTCATGTCCTTGACTGGTGAAGTGCTGTACTATTGGTTCATTCATTTTTTATTTCTAATTAATGAAAGGTGGTTCTGAATTCGTTTATATAAAGTAGTTCCAGTCTCTCCAACATATTTGATTTCATCACATTTTTCACAGGCTATTCCATAAACAACATTGCTATTTTTACAGTAGGTATTAGTTTTTAGTGGATATGTGGTGTTCTTCTGTTTAATTATATTTTTACTTTTATCTATGTATTTACACACTTTACATCTACTGGTGCACATGTTCGTAGAACCTATTTTGTCAATTATCCTTTTATGTTTCCTGTGCCCTAAAATATCACCTAAATTAGCTTCTCTTTTGAATGCTACAACTGGGGCCTTAAGAAATACTTTTTTTTAATTTTTCTGAATTATGTAGAATCCGCAAGTGTTTCCAAACTATCTTAGAAATATTGGGCAAATGTTTATATATATATATATATATATATATATATATATATATATATATATATATATATATATATATATATATATATATATACCAATGTAAAGTCACTTAATAGGGCGTTGGGTCACTATGCTATCCCGCTCTGTGGAGTTCTGGGCGGACCGTTTTTGATGAAACTGGCCGCTCGCGCCCCAGGTTCAAATTTGCAATCAGTTGATCTGCAGTTGCTCGCCTGTTTTGCCTTGCACTTTGAATGAATGCACGGGTATCACGATCCTGGAGTCTGCGCTTCCACCCGCTGCTGCCCTTTGCTGATGATGTCATTCCCTCGGAGTTCCATGCCACACCTTAGACACCGTTGCTCGTGAAACATCAGCAAGTTGAGCTGTCTGGGTCACTGAAGCTCCTGCCAAACGCGCCCCGACAATCACCCCTCTTTCAGAGTCACTGAGGTCTCCTCTTGCAGCCATGCTAGCCAGAATTATAGGCAACCTGGCCTGTCCAGCATTTTTATACATGACCCTAAAGCATGCTGGGATGTTATTTGCTTAATTAAATGCATGAGCCATTCCTGTGTGGAAGCCCTTGCTTTCAATATACGTGGTGTCCCTCATTTCCCCAGGTGTTTCCATTTGTTTGTCCACTACCTGTGTGTTTATATATATAAAAAATGCAGGACCGTCTCTCAGATATAACAAATTTTTTTTAAAAAAGGAAAGGAACCGATAGTTCTGCACTTTATAAGGAACATACACGTCGTGGATGAGCTAAAAAAAATAAAATCTGTGGTTTTGAGATAAAAATAAAATTTTATAATCTACAGCAGGGAATAAACTAGATAAATTGACTGGAGACCGTGATGGTGCCGGAAGGGTTAAACAGCGGCGCGTCACAGCCTCAGCTGACATAGAGTGAATGACATCACAAAGACCTTAGATTTAAAGAGAAATAGCCGCATTTTCGATTCGCACACGTTGTCTGTCCGCAGGAGGATGAACCCGATGTCACAAAAATAAATATATCATGATATATATATATATATATATATATATATATATATATATATATATATATATATATATATATATATATATATATATATATACTAAACTCGCTTTCCCCCCAATGCAGATTCAGTCTCCCTGAATTTTAGGATTATTATTATTATTATTATTATTATTATTATTATTATTATTATTATTATTATTATTATTATTATTATTATTATTATAAACTATATGAACTATATTTAGATATTTTATTCAACATCATGTAATCAAAGAAAGTACAAAAATGATATCGAAAAAAAAGTCTACCGGAAGCCATACTAGCAGTCCAGTAAGTATTTCATGTTACATTTCGAAATGTCATTATTTTTCATGTCAGTTTTTTCGTTAAGATTTGGTGTTCGAAAATCTGCGGTTTAAAAATGTACAGTATATATTTTTTTCAAATGAGATGCTGGACGTCACCACAAGATGTCGCTGTCCGCCCACACTTTTCAACCCACTCGATCCAAAACTGACAGTATTGTAAAGCATCTCCGGTCCTGAAAGCTGCTGAATAATGTTCCCTTGTTAACATATTGAATTCCACTCCCTCTATATAGAATGAACTCCCTCAGCTTCATAGAGTCCAATGAAAGCTGCTGAATAATGTTCCCTTGTTAACATATTGAATTCCACCCCCTCTATATAGAATGAACTCCCTCAGCTTCATAGAGTCCAATGAAAGCTGCTGAATAATGTTCCCTTGTTAACATATTGAATTCCACACCCTCTATATAGAATGAACTCCCTCAGCTTCATAGAGTCCAATGGAAGCTGCTGAATAATGTTCCCTTGTTAACATATTGAATTCCACCCCCTCTATATAGAATGAACTCCCTCAGCTTCATAGAGTCCAATGAAAGCTGCTGAATAATGTTCCCTTGTTAACATATTGAATTCCACACCCTCTTTATAGAATGAACTCCCTCAGCTTCAAAGAGTCCAATGAAAGCTGCTGAATAATGTTCCCTTGTTAACATATTGAATTCCACCCCCTCTATATAGAATGAACTCCCTCAGCTTCATAGAGTCCAATGAAAGCTGCTGAATAATGTTCCCTTGTTAACATATTGAATTCCACCCCCTCTATATAGAATGAACTCCCTCAGCTTCATAGAGTCCAATGAAAGCTGCTGAATAATGTTCCCTTGTTAACATATTGAATTACACACCGCCTCTTTGGAGTTTTCCCAGTTACTTAACGACAAAACTAACTGGAAAAAATCTGACATGTCGAAATCTAACATGAAATACTTACTGTACTGCGATTATAGCTTCCGGTAGACTTTTTTTTTTTTGGCGATGTTATTTTGGAGTTTCTTTGATGACACTTTGATGTTAAATAAAATATCTAAATTATATTCATATAGCGTCTTTTCGTTTTAATTGATCCTGAAATTCTACGTCATAGCTGTAACCAGGAGGTCCCCGGTTCAAATCCCACCTCAGCCACTGACTCACTGTGTGACCCTGAGCAAGTCACTTAACCTCCTTGTGCTCCGGGTGAGACGTAATTGTAAGTGACTCTGCAGCTGATGCATAGTTCACACACCCTAGTCTCTGTAAGTCGCCTTGGATAAAGGCGTCTGCTAAATAATAATAATAATAAAACATGTATTATTTATTAAATACATTTTTCCATTATATACTGTACGGGCTGACAAACGTTTCGGCCAATGGCGTATTGTTCGGGTGTATCTTTGTTTTTGTCTTTTTTTTGCTACAAGCTGCGAGACCATAAATTAATGACGCTCCCTGGGAGGGTGAGGGTCACTCAGGGGCTAACTCGTGGGTGGGGTGAGGGTCACTCAGGGGCTAACTCGTGGGTGGGGTGAGGGTCACTCAGGGGCTAACTCGTGGGTGGGGTGAGGGTCACTCAGGGGCTAACTCGTGGGTGGGGGGGTGTGGTTGAAGGTTAGGGGAAACGCGGCTGGGTGTGACTGTGAGTGCATGAGAGCGGGAGGCGGGGTGTAGGGAGGATGCGAGTGATTGGAGGGGAACAGGGGTCGAGCGAGGACATAAATAGGGGGCGCGTTGCCCCCCCATTTTTTGGTGTGATGTTAAAACTCTTTCAAATCCCTCTACTTTTTTTTATATTTTATATTTATATATATATATATGTTTATATTTTAACGTGAACCGGTGAAACAAACTTCATTTATATCATTAGCTGGAAGTGTTTATTGTTCGCCGGTTTTGGGAAATACGAATTAATTTCAAAGGAACCGGTCGCTCCCTCCTTCACTTGTGTCAGCAAACGTAATCGCGCGTCATCATTTCCTGACAAACCTGGGGGATTCCCCGAGCGGATGTTTTTAAACTCTGGCCCTGGTGCGGAAGTCAGGTGGCTTTTCTCGTAAACCCGATAGTGCGCGGAGTTTACAGCCACGTGACTTGACAAGCGCCTCCATTCACGTTAATGTGAAATTCGCAGTGTTGCTTTGACGTTTCAAGAATTGATAAGATTTCGTCAAATTTAATAAAAAAAAAACAACATCTACTATTGATATGTGTGCCAGTAAGGAGACTTCTATATTACAATTGTTATTATAATATTGTTACACGCACACACACACACACACACACACACACACACACACACACACATATATATATATATATATATATATATATATATATATATATATATATATATATGTGTGTGTGTGTGTGTGTGCAAATGTCACTGTAAATTGCCATTGTAGCTCCACTGTCTGTCTGCATTGCCATTGAAGATCATTTAGGGTATAGTTAGCACACTGTGGTCCCATTCTACCAGCCTCGCCCCATTGCAGCTGCCCTATACTTGTGCTACCATTGCCCCTCAGTGTAATACAGAACCATTATTGCCATTGTAGCTCCACTGTCTGTCTGTCTGCATTATTATTATTATTATTATTATTATTATTATTATTATTATTATTATTATTATTATTATTATTATTATTATTATTATTATTATTATTATTATTATTATTATTATTAGGGTAGTAAAGGAAGCTGTGTGGTCCAGTGGTTAAAGAAAAGGGCTTGTAACCAGGAAGTCCGCGGTTCAAATTCCACCTCAGCCACTGACTCATTTTGTGACCCTGAGCAAGTCACTTAACCTCCTTGTGCTCCGTCTTTCGGGTGGGACGTAGTTGTAAGTGAGTCTGCAGCTGATGCATAGTTCACACACCCTAGTCTCTGTAAGTCGCCTTGGATAAAGGCGTCTGATAAATAAACTAATAATAATAATCAAGTTAACAACAGCAAGCAAGCCGGTCTATGCAATTTTTACAAACCGCAGTACCACATGCTACAGACAGAGGGCAGTGATTCATCCGACTTTGTAGTCTAATCCAAGCAATGATACTTACAATATTAGCAGAGTCTGAGGAAGATCATTTCAACCGATACAGTATTTTGATAAAGGGTTTGAAGGAAACTGTCAACGACGCGTAGAAGTTTCAATATCTCAATTAAAATCTGAAGCAGGATAGTTTATTCTTTCTCAAAGTAGTTATTTACAGTATTCAAACTTTTTTAGGTAAGTGAATAAATATATTTTTTGTACAACCTCCGCGTGTCATTAATCAGAAGCTTACTTAACATCAAATAACAGACGTTTTTAGCATAAACTACATTTTAATGGTGTTGCAATACACTATTTTATTTATCCCGTGCCAAAAATAAACCACTCATCTCTGCTCTTAATTAATAGCCTGTATTGGGAAACATATTTGTATTTTAAGCAATATAACCGATCATTCTCTAACTGTGTTTGCCAGCTTTAGAACATAAGAACATAAGAAAGTTTGCAAACGAGAGGAGGCCATTCAGCCCATCTTGCTCGTTTGGTTGTTAGTAGCTTATTGATCCCAGAATCTCATCAAGCAGCTTACTGAAGGATCCCAGGGTGTCAGCTTCAACAACATTACTGGGGAGTTGGTTCCAGACCCTCACAATTCTCTGTGTAAAAAAGTGCCTCCTATTTTCTGTTCTGAATGCCCCTTTATCTAATTTGTGACCCCTGGTCCTTGTTTCTTTTCAGTCCCCTGGGTCGACATTGTCTATACCTTTTAGGATTTTGAATGCTTGAATCAGATCGCCGCGTAGCCTTCTTTGTTCAAGACTGAATAGATTCAAACTTTTAAAAAAAACAAACTTTTAAAGAACTTTAGGGTTCTTTTAAAGTTTTTAAAAGTCTTAAAAAATACACATAAAATTGCTATGCCTTTGTTTTTCAGCTTTTTGGTGTAGTAAAATTTGAAATGCGAAAGTTTAAATCATTGTGTTTAAGGATGTGTTTAACAGCGCCTGGATACACAATCGTTACACCACAGAAGCACATCGGCTGGGTGAGCAGTACGGGAGGTTTTCTTTTTAATGTGGTCGGGGGAATCCTGAACTCAACAATCTTGAACCCGATTCTTTAGAGTTATCTGAGCCCTTAAGATAGTTTCTAGTGGTTATATTTTTCTGATAAAACTGACGACCCCGCCCCCTGCCTTTTTTGTTCTCACTGTTCAGGAATCTAGACGGGCGAGCGTGTGGTCAGAGTGGGCGGAGCTACTTCTCGTTCCGCTGCTCCCATTGGCTGTCTCAAGGTGAGTCACTAGGGACCGTGTAAAAAAAGCAAACCAACTTTTTTTTTTTTTTTTTTTAGCGTGTGACTCAGTCGACACACTTCAGAGAGTCTGCGAGTGATAGAGTTTAAGAAAGTCAAATTCCTTGAATTAGCTAAGGTTTCATCGAAGCTACGAATCTACAGCTGTGTACCCAAAGGGTTTGTATCACCTTTCATTATAGGATTGAGACTTCAAAAAACACACAATATAAAAAAAACCGGAATTCAATGTTAACAAGGGAACATTATTCAGCAGGTTTCATTGGACTCTATGAAGCTGAGGGAGTTCATTCTATATAGAGGGTGTGGAATTCAATATGTTAACAAGGGAACATTATTCAGCAGCTTTCATTGGACTCTATGAAGCTGAGGGAGTTCATTCTATATAGAGGGTGGAATTCAATATGTTAACAAGGGAACATTATTCAGCAGCTTTCATTGGACTCTATGAAGCTGAGGGAGTTCATTCTATATAGAGGGGGTGGAATTCAATATGTTAACAAGGGAACATTATTCAGCAGCTTTCATTGGACTCTATGAAGCTGAGGGAGTTCATTCTATATAGAGGGGGTGGAATTCAATATGTTAACAAGGGAACATTATTCAGCAGCTTTCATTGGACTCTATGAAGCTGAGGGAGTTCATTCTATATAGAGGGTGGAATTCAATATGTTAACAAGGGAACATTATTCAGCAGCTTTCATTGGACTCTATGAAGCTGAGGGAGTTCATTCTATATAGAGGGGTGGAATTCAATATGTTAACAAGGAACATTATTCAGCAGCTTTCATTGGACTCTATGAAGCTGAGGGAGTTCATTCTATATAGAGGGGTGGAATTCAATATGTTAACAAGGGAACATTATTCAGCAGCTTTCATTGGACTCTATGAAGCTGAGGGAGTTCATTCTATATAGAGGGGGTGGAATTCAATATGTTAACAAGGGAACATTATTCAGCAGCTTTCATTGGACTCTATGAAGCTGAGGGAGTTCATTCTATATAGAGGGGGTGGAATTCAATATGTTAACAAGGAAACATTATTCAGCAGCTTTCATTGGACTCTATGAAGCTGAGGGAGTTCATTCTATATAGAGGGGGTGGAATTCAATATGTTAACAAGGAAACATTATTCAGCAGCTTTCATTGGACTCTATGAAGCTGAGGGAGTTCATTCTATATAGAGGGGGTGGAATTCAATATGTTAACAAGGGAACATTATTCAGCAGCTTTACATTCGACTCCACGAAGCAGAATGAGCTCACTCGATATAGTGGGGAATGCTAAACTTTTGCCCAGAGCTGTACAGAGGTCAGATAAACTCCTAAACCAAGCAGAAAACATTCAGAAATGCTTCCGGGAGTCGCTGGTTAAATTCTGGATCGGATTGCCTCATCAGTATGAAAGAATGTGTTTTCTTTCTTTTTTTGTTGTTGCTGTGTTTCGGTTGCTGTGGTGTTTTAGTTGTTTAGGCTGCTTCTGTGTGTAACCGGGTGAGTCATTGCAACATTTCAAAGTTCATCTAGTGACTCATACAGCTGACTGGAAACCAAGCACGTTGTCACAGCTCATGAATAGACAATGGGAGGGCACACAATTCTTCAAAAAAGGGACTTGTTTTTTTAAATTTTTTTAAGAACCATAGTAAATATCCTGGTTTTTTTTTTTTTTTTTTTTTAAAGAGGTAAAAACGCCTCTTAAATACACCAACAACAACCAAGCGATAATATTTTCAACCCTTTTTAAATACTTTACATGTGTTTTCATTTTGTAACCTTAACAGTTTTTTTTTTTTTTTTAAATTTCTCCTTTCAAAAAAAACAAACAAACAAATACAGGATCGAACAAACACTTTGAATGTATGGCCCTATAAGAAGTGTTATAAACGTTTAACATGGTATTTTACCCAGGTTTATTAATATTCTTTACAATGCATGTATGATGCTAGTAAACGCGAGCTGCGTTTGCAGGCTGTGATCGTGTATATTATGGTAGGCGAGACTGGATAGAGGGGGCTGGATGGTACAGGGATGGGGCTAGGGGTAGGGTTGGGGCTAGGGGTAGGGTTGAGGCTAGGGGTAGGGTTGGGTCTAGGGATGGAGCTAGGGGTAGGGGGCTAGTGGTAGGGTTGGGGCTAGGGGTAGGGTTGGGATTAGGGGTAGGGGTAGGGTTGGAACTAGGGGGCTAGGGCTAGGGTTGGAGCTAGGGGTAGGTGGCTAGTGGTAGGGTTGGGCCTAGGGGTAGGGTCAGAGCTAGGGGGCTAGGGGTAGGGTTGGAGCTAGGGGGTAGGGTTGGGGCTAGGGGTAGGGGTAGGGTTAGGGTTATGTTTAGGGGTTAGGGTAGGGGCTAGGGGTAGGGGCTAGGGTAGGATTGGGGCTAGGGGTAGGGATTGGGGCTAGGGTTAGGGGGCTAGGGGTAGGATTGGTGCTAGGGGTAGGGGGCTAGGGGTAGGATTGGGGCTAGGGGTAGGATTGGGGCAGGGTTAGGGGGCTAGGGGTAGGATTGGGGCTAGGGGTAGGGGGGCTAGGGGGTAGGATTGGGGCTAGGGGTAGGGGGGCTAGGGGTAGGATTGGTGCTAGGGGTAGGGGCTTGGGGTAGGATTGGGGCTAGGGGTAGGATTGGGGCAAGGGTTAGTGGGCTAGGGTAGGATTGGGGCTAGGGGTAGGGGGCTAGGGGTAGGATTGGGGCTAGGGGTAGGGGGCTAGGGGTAGGATTGGGGCTAGGGGTAGGGGCTAGGGGTAGGATTGGTGCTAGGGGTAGGGGGCTAGGGGTAGGATTGGGGCTAGGGGTCTTATTTGAAACTGAAAAGCTTCAAACTTATATACAAATATGGATGTTCCAAAAAAAAATAAAAAAAATAAAAAGGGTTACAAATATTCACAAGGGGAAACCGATACTGCTGAATATTGGTTCCTAGGGGTAGGAATATTCTTTCCCAGGGGAACATATATTGCGTGACACAAAATAATGACAATTAGCCACAGAATGTGAAATGTACAACATTTATTGAAATTAAATAACAAAAAGAACAGACATTCAATCTATACATTCAAATCAACCTACTCGAAATATCATTTACACGGGAAGCCCCTTTCAATAGATACAATAAATTATTTTTAAAAAAGATCATCATTCAACAGCTAAATAATAATACCAAAATATCTCAGAACCAGTAACAGTTTATTAAAAGAAAACACACCTCTATTAAAATGATCATTCAGCAGATGCTTTTATCCAGAGCGACTTACAGAGACTAGGAGGGTGAACTCTGCATCATCAACAACTGCTGCTGCTGCTGCTGCAGAGTCACTTCCAATAGGACCTCGTTTGTGTTACGTCTCATCCGAAGGACGGAGCACAAGGAGGTGAAGCGACTTGCTCAGGGTCACACACACACTGCACGCCGCACGCACACACACACACACACACACACACACACACACGCACACACACACACACGCACACACGCACACACACACACACACACACACAGGGAGTCAGTGGCTGAGCCGGGATTTGAACCTCCTGGTTATCAAGACCCCTTTTCTTAACCACTGAGCCATCAAACCCATTACCCTAACCCTGGCACAGCAGCCTCCGGATACAGGAACACTTCGCCGAAGGGAACACCCTGGTGGTGAAACAGATTTTTCCCATTGTAAACGCTCTGGCTAAAAGAACAGGAAGTTCGCTAAGAAAAACACCTTCTTGGCACCAATAGCGATTCGTTCACAATGGATACAGTACTGTTTTGTAACCTGATAACTCATCATCAGCAAGCTTAAATTAAAATGGCCTATTCGGTCTTTTGAAAAGCGACTTGTCATCGCGAGAGGGTCTTGAGGCAAACTGACTGATTTATTGAAATCTTTCCCGAACCGCCCTCTCGCGCAGTTTTTGTGTTTTCCGATTTTCCACCAGTGCATCGCTCATCGCTGCAAAACGCCGTGTTAAACAAACAGCGAAAAAAAAAATCCGACAAAAGTTTCTCTCGCTACAAAAAAAAAAAGCTGGAAATTGTTCGAGCTCTTGATGAAAGAAAACCTGAAATCAGGACACAAGTCCCCCCGAAAAAACGTGGGGTTTCTCGTTCTGGTGAGTTGCTTCACCGTTCTGTTAAATAATCTGCACGTCTTGTAGATTGCTGCTGCATTTTTTTAACATGTGTCACACAGTCAGGGGAGCGCAGGGGTCCCCGAGGGTCTCTCCTGGTAAAGGCACGCCGCGTGGCATGCAGAGGGAGTCACACAGTCAGGGAGTGCAGGGGTCCCGAGGGTCTCCCTGGTAAAGGCAGGCCGCGTGGCATGCAGAGGAGTCACACAGTCAGGGGAGCGAGGGGTCCCGAGGGTCTCCCTGGTAAAGGCACGGCCAGCGTGGCGTGCAGGGGGAGTCGCACAGTCAGGGGAGCGCAGGGGTCCCCGAGGGTCTCCCTGGTAAAGGCAGCAGCGTGGTGTGCAGGGGGAGTCACACAGTCAGGGGAGCGCAGGGGTCCCGAGGGTCTCCCTGGTAAAGGCAACGCGCGTGGCGTGCAGGGGGGGAGTCACACAGTCAGGGGAGCGCAGGGGTCCCCGAGGGTCTCCCCTGGTAAAGGCACGGCCGCGTGGCGTGCAGGGGTGGAGTAGCACAGTCAGGGGAGCGCAGGGGTCCCCGAGGGTCTCCCCTGGTAAAGGCACGGCCGCGTGGCATGCAGAGGGGAGTCACACAGTCAGGGGAGTGCAGGGGTCCCTGAGGGTCTCCCCTGGTAAAGGCACGACCGCGTGGCGTGCAGGGGGGGAGTCGCACAGTCAGGGGAGCGCAGGGGTCCCCGAGGGTCTCCCCTGGTAAAGGCACGGCCGCGTGGCGTGCAGGGGGAGTCGCACAGTCAGGGAATCTTTGCGTCTGCATGTAGCGGTAACTGTCTGAATCGTTTTTGGTGGAGCGATACTCGAGCTACAGTACAGCAACTGTTTTAGGGGGGGGTCGTAATCCCCCCTAGCACCCCAAAATATTCCCCTGAAAGACACCCGAACTAGCAGACCCACAGCAAATCACAGTTCTAGCAGCAAGATTCACAATGGACCGTCCTGTGTTTTTTTTTTTTTTTTTTTTGCTCCAGACAGGGGTCCTGAGATGACACTGCACAGCAACGGACTACCAGCAAGCTTCATAACACCAATTGCCGTTTCATGAGCTTGGCGCAGAAACTCCACCTCGTAAATTGCCTTTTAAAATAAGAAGCGTTTATCGACTTTTCATTGTCAGTTTATTTATTTATTTATTTATTTATTTGGCAGAGGCTTTTATCCCAAGGCCTCAGGGTACGGCAGTAAAAAAAGAGGAAAATTCACTTCCCATCGCCATTGATTAACCGATTGTAAAGGTGAGGGAAGGATGGATTTTTTTTTTTGGTTGTGGGTTTATTGAACACCTGCCGATAAAATAAATAATTCTTAGCAAGGCAATTAGGAGTGCATAACATGAGTTTTGCGCCCCCCTCCTTCCCCTCCCCATCCCCTATCCCCTTGTCCGACAAAGCTGCGGGAATAATGAAATCAGGCCTGTATTTAAATGCTCAACCATGTGGTACCTCGTCCCACTGCAGCTGCAAAATATAACACAGGACCCCAGGCACTGCAGTGCCACTGTCTGTCTGTCTGTCTGTCTGTCTGTCTGTCTGGAGGTCTTTCAGGAATGGGTTGGTAGTCTTGTGCATTCTTCAGTGTCTTGTTTATATTGCTGTGCTGTTTAAGCTGATTTATAGACTGGGTCTGTGTGGAACAGAAGGGAAAATAAATAAATAAATAATAACATCAATTAAAATTGCAACTGCAATGCTGTAATTTGCTAATTTCCAGTGACAGTAGCTGTAGATCAATTTTGAATGAAGCTACTTGGCGAAGGGTGGCTGGTGTCGATCGGGCTGATTTCACCCCTTCAGAGTGAATTAAGAAACAGCTGCTTGGGTTTGTGGGGGTCGCTGTTCTCCGCAGAGTCTGAAGAAAAAGCAGCGATCGTCACAAACCCAAACAGCTGTTTCTCCTTCACTCATTTTAATTACTAATAATTAAGCTAACCGTAACATTGGATCTTATGCAGGGATGGGAATCAGACTCCTATTGCACAGCAGTGTGATCCAGTCCAGGTTTTACTACCAGCTTGATCAGCCCCCAGTGTGTCTGGGTAACAAGCTCAGGTGTGTCTGATTATTAAACTCCTAGTGAAACCAGGAATGGATCACACTGCTGTGCAGCGGGAGTCTGATTCCCCTCCCTGTGATGATAACCAGCATTGCTATTGCAGGGCTGGGAATCAGACTCCTATTGCACAGCAGTGTCACCCATTCCAGGTTTTGCTACCAGCTTGATCAGCCCCCAGTGTGTCTAGCTAACAAGCTCAGGTGTGTCTGATTATTAAACTCCTCGCGAAACCAGGGAATGGATCACACTGCTGTGCAATCAAAAATGCATTCCCATCTTTTTAAATGTAAATACAGAGCCTCGCTTTGGTTTCGTTTTGACAAAGGGTTTGGCAAGGCTGCTGTGTGGACTATTTTTACTTGCAGAATTACAAATAACGCCCCCCCACACACCCTGTCAAATAAAATACATAAAAAAAATATATATATCTCTTTAAAACAATCCGATAATGAGTAAATTATTTGCACAGGCGTTGGATGGCTTTAAATGTATAATAATAATAATAATAATAATAATAATAATAATAATAATAATAATAATAATAATAATAATAATAGTGTAGAAGACCAGGCCAGAATTTGAAATTTCAGCGACGGGCCAGCTGAGAGAATTCAAATACTGAGTTTAAGATTTAAAGAAATTCTTCATTTCAACACACGCACGCACAAGCACGCACTCACGTACCCACACGCACGTGAGGACTTCTCATTGACTCTCACTATATTATAATTTACTATTTCTAACTCCAGTCAGACAAAAACTCCACACGGGGTGAAAATCAACAACAAACTAAATATTTTGGCACTTTTTTTTTGTTTTAAATATATATTTTAAATTGTTTTTAAAGGCATATTTAGTTCTTAAAAACGTGTTTTTTTTGGGTTTTTTTTTACAAAGTGGGGACATCCACACAACGTCGTTTTTTTTTTCTTCCAGGAGTTACTATCTTTGTCGGGACATTTTCTCAAATTTTATCCTCGCACAAATACTAGCAACACCTGCACCTGTGTTACCTGCGGGTTCTCTAAATGACGTATTTCTAGTTGCACACCTGTCGCCCGCTTTTATTTACCTGTAGGTGTTTCTGTCTATGGTCCTGGATACAACGGCCCTGCCGTTTCTTCGACGGGTTCTATAAAGAAGAAAGAAAGACTTTTGTTTTACACACATATATAAATATATCTTTATTTTGTTTTTCTAATATATATAAATATTTTTGTTGCGCTTATTTCCCGCTCAAAGTATCTTCACTCACCGCTGATGAACGTGCTCCGTCTTTCCCGCCACTGCCGCACGTACATGCCCACTGCCACCGTCGTTATGACAACCACGAGAGAGAGGCTGACCAAAGCCACGACCATCCACACGTTGAAAGTCGGGGTTGGCGCCTTTTCGCCTGAAGAGAAAAATCGATATTTTAGCCTCTTTTTTTTCCGTCTCTGCTGTCAAAGCTTTAAACACACACACACGCCTTTTCTTTCATACCAGAAAATACCAATTTATTTATTTTTTTTTTTGATATCAAAAATATAATTGTCGATGATAATCGTGACGGCTAGGGGTTGTGACATTTACTCGTCAGTTTTTGGTATTGTCGGTTCAGTTTTGGATGTTCAAAAATGCGCTTTTTGATCTAGACAATTCTGTTTTTTTTTTAATGCTAAGATGAATTTTTTTTTTTTTACACACCTCTGAACACCAGAACGCACACAATATATACCACATTATTTTTTGCTGTTTCCCCTAGATTACCCTGGTTTACCCTGGGTAGATTACCCTGGTTTACCCTGGGTAGATTACCCTGGTTTGCCATGTTTATTAATATGCTTTACCATACCTTGCTATTCTTTACAATACTTCCCTATGCTTTACCATACCTTGCTATTCTTTACAATACTTCCCTATGCTTTACCAGGCCTCTCTGTGCTTTACAATGGTTCCCTATGCTTTACCAGACCTCTCTGTGCTTTACAATGCTTCCCTATGCTTTACCAGACCTCTCTGTGCTTTACAATGCTTCCCTATGCTTTACCAGACCTCTCTGTGCTTTACAATGCTTCCCTATGCTTTACCAGACCTCTCTGTGCTTTACAATGCTTCCCTATGCTTTACCAGACCTCTCTGTGCTTTACAATGCTTCCCTATGCTTTACCAGACCTCTCTGTGCTTTACAATGCTTCCCTATGCTTTACCAGACCTCTCTGTGCTTTACAATGCTTCCTATGCTTTACCAGACCTCTCTGTGCTTTACAATGCTTGCCTATGCTTTACCAGACCTCTCTGTGCTTTACAATGCTTCCCTATGCTTTACCACACCTCTCTGTGCTTTACAATGCTTCCCTATGCTTTACCAGACCTCTCTGTGCTTTATTGCACTTTGCTGTGCTTTTACTAGGGGAAACGTTTCAAAACGGTATATTTATTGGCGCCTGTGAGAAGCTGAATGCTATGCTAATCCCATTCACAAACAGACGTTTTCTTACATGTATCGCAGGATGGTGTCTTCGGGTGCGTTTGACATATACTGCAGTCGATACATGCCACTGCATCTGCGTTCCAGAATTCGCCTTGTTTGCATTTCTGACCTAAAAAAAAAACAAACAAACAAAAAAAAAACATATATATATATATATTTATTTTTTAACTAGCTTGGAGAAAAAGAAAGAACGAAAAGAAAGAAAGAAAGAAAAGCTAAAGAAAGCTGGGCTGCAGTGTGGAAGGCAGTGGGGTTTGAGGAGCTCAGTGGTTAGATAAAGAAAGCGCTGGGCTGCAGTGTGGAAGGCAGTGGGGTTTGAGGAGCTCAGTGGTTTGATAAAGAAAGCGCTGGGCTGCAGTGTGGAAGGCAGTGGGGTTTGAGGAGCTCAGTGGTTAGATAAAGAAAGCGCTGGGCTGCAGTGTGGAAGGCAGTGGGGTTTGAGGAGCTCAGTGGTTAGATAAAGAAAGCGCTGGGCTGCAGTGTGGAAGGCAGTGGGGTTTGAGGAGCTCAGTGGTTAGATAAAGAAAGCGCTGGGCTGCAGTGTGGAAGGCAGTGGGGTTTGAGGAGCTCAGTGGTTAGATAAAGAAAGCGCTGGGCCGCAGTGTGGAAGGCAGGGGGTTTGAGGAGCTCAGTGGTTAAAGAAAGCGCTGGGCTGCAGTGTGGAAGGCAGCGGGTTTGAGGAGCTCAGTGGTTAGATAAAGAAAGCGCTGGGCTGCAGTGTGGAAGGCAGCGGGTTTGAGGAGCTCAGTGGTTAGATAAAGAAAGCGCTGGGCTGCAGTATGGAAGGCAGCGGGTTTGAGGAGCTCAGTGGTTAGATAAAGAGTGATTCACATCGTGTGTCATGTCTGTTTGAAATAAAAAAACTAAGCGAAACAGAATCAGGCCGTCAAGATATGAAGGTAAAAAAAAAACCGAAAACAGCGACGTTGTTTTGTAATTAACAGGCCCCCCCCCCCCCGAGTTTAATTAAGAAACAGAACTCAGCTGCAAATAAACTTTTAAAGGGACGTCACACGATCAAAAATAAAAACCCCGAAAACTTGAAAGATGAATGAAGTTCTAGAGAAACACTAGGAGAATTAGCAAGGTCTGACCAGCATGCTTCAGTCAAGACACAGGCTTGTGGTTACGAGATTGTGCTTCTTAGGAAACTCAGCTCCTGTTATCTTACAGTCATTTCCCTCCCCTCTCCCCCTCCCCGTCATTTCCGTTCCTTTACAAAAGAAAAAAAGAAACAGCTTTGTTTGAGAATGAAGCCGACCCCTCCCTCCATTCTCTCCCTCCTCTTTCATTATATCCTCTTTTCACACCTGGAGCACAACAATGACAATGTAACATGATCCTATATTTATCTAAAGTAGCACAAGTATAGGGCAGCTACAACGGGGTGAGGCTGGTAAAATGGGACCACAGTGTGCTAACTATACCCTCAATGATCTTCAATGGCAATGCAGACAGACAGTGGAGCTACAATGGCAATAATGGTTCTGTATTACACTGAGGGGCAATGGTAGCACAAGTATAGGGCAGCTGCAATGGGGTGAGGCTGGTAGAATGGGACCACAGTGTGCTGACTATACCCTAAATAACTTTCAAGTTCTGGTCTGATGATAATATATTCTGGTTCCTATATTACTGGAGAAAAAACAAAATGAATATATATATATATATTTTGTCTTTTTAATATATATATATATATATATATATATATATATATATATATATATATATATATATATATATATATATATATATATACTGTATATATGCAAATATATATGCAAACAAACAAGAACGATTCACGGTGATTCAAACTCCTGGAAAGGGATTAAAAAAAACAATCAGGGATTCCTGGAAGGGAAGGGAAAGAGAAACAGGGATTCCTGGAAGGGAAGGAGAGAGAAACAGGGATTCCTGGAAGGGAAGGAGAGAGAAACAGGGATTCCTGGAAGGGAAGGAGAGAGAAACAGGGATTCCTGGAAGGGAAGGAGAGAGAAACAGGTGTGTGATTCACCTCCTCCCAGAAACCTTACCTACAATTAAAATTTTACGATAGAGATAATAATAATAATAATAATAATAATAATAATAATAATAATAATAATAATGTAGGGGCTGTGTGGTCCAATGGTTAAAGAAAAGGGGCTACCTCAGCCACTGACTCATTGTGTGACCCTGAGCAAGTCACTTAACCTCCTTGTGCTCCGTCTTTCGGGTGAGACGTAGTTGTAAGTGACTCTGCAGCTGATGCGTAGTTCACACACCCTAGTCTCTGTGAGTCACCTTGGATAAAGGCGTCTGCTAAATAAACTAATAATACAACTATACGAACATGATTTAGATCTTTTAATTAACATGATGTAATCAAAAGAAAACTACCAAAAATGATATGAAGTCTATCGGAAGCCATAATCGCAGTACAGTAAGGATTTCACGTTTTAGATTTCGCACATTTTTTGTCGTGAAGTATCTGGGAAAACTCCAAAGCGCTGGGTGTGGAATTCAATATGTTAACAAGGGAACATTATTCAGCAGCTTTCATTGGACTCTATGAAGCTGAGGGAGTTCATTCTATATAGAGGGGGTGGAATTCAATATGTTAACAAGGGAACATTATTCAGCAGCTTTCATTGGACTCTATGAAGCTGAGGGAGTTCATTCTATATAGAGGGGGTGGAATTCAATATGTTAACAAGGGAACATTATTCAGCAGCTTTCATTGGACTCTATGAAGCTGAGGGAGTTCATTCTATATAGAGGGGTGGAATTCAATATGTTAACAAGGGAACATTATTCAGCAGCTTTCATTGGACTCTATGAAGCTGAGGGAGTTCATTCTATATAGAGGGGTGGAATTCAATATGTTAACAAGGGAACATTATTCAGCAGCTTTCAATGGACTCTATGAAGCTGAGGGAGTTCATTCTATATAGAGGGGTGGAATTCAATATGTTAACAAGGGAACATTATTCAGCAGCTTTCATTGGACTCTATGAAGCTGAGGGAGTTCATTCTATATAGAGGGGTGGAATTCAATATGTTAACAAGGGAACATTATTCAGCAGCTTTCATTGGACTCTATGAAGCTGAGGAGTTCATTCTATATAGAGGGTGTAATTCAATATGTTAACAAGGGAACATTATTCAGCAGCTTTCATTGGACTCTATGAAGCTGAGGGAGTTCATTCTATATAGAGGGGTGGAATTCAATATGTTAACAAGGGAACATTATTCAGCAGCTTTCATTGGACTCTATGAAGCTGAGGG
Organism: Acipenser oxyrinchus oxyrinchus; assembly: GCA_030684275.1. Classification (NCBI taxonomy): domain Eukaryota; kingdom Metazoa; phylum Chordata; class Actinopteri; order Acipenseriformes; family Acipenseridae; genus Acipenser; species Acipenser oxyrinchus. Next base: position 871,269 of record CM060295.1, read on the forward strand.
AGTTCATTCTATATAGAGGGGTGGAATTCAATATGTTAACAAGGGAACATTATTCAGCAGCTTTCATTGGACTCTATGAAGCTGAGGGAGTTCATTCTATATAGAGGGGGTGGAATTCAATATGTTAACAAGGGAACATTATTCAGCAGCTTTCATTGGACTCTGTGAAGCTGAGGGAGTTCATTCTATATAGAGGGTGTGTAATTCAATATGTTAACAAGGGAACATTATTCAGCAGCTTTCATTGGACTCTATGAAGCTGAGGGAGTTCATTCTATATAGAGGGGGTGGAATTCAATATGTTAACAAGGGAACATTATTCAGCAGCTTTCATTGGACTCTATGAAGCTGAGGGAGTTCATTCTATATAGAGGGTGTGTAATTCAATATGTTAACAAGGGAACATTATTCAGCAGCTTTCATTGGACTCTATGAAGCTGAGGGAGTTCATTCTATATAGAGGGTGTGTAATTCAATATGTTAACAAGGGAACATTATTCAGCAGCTTTCATTGGACTCTATGAAGCAATCTATACAGAGGGGGATGCAAAACTTTTGGCTGGGCTGTCAATTGTTTGCTTATGGATTTCTCTGTGTGAAGGATTGCACACAATAAAGATATAACCAGAATTTAACAAGTTCCCTTTTTGAGGGTTAATCATTATCGTTAGACCTGTTTTGCTATAAGATTTTTTCCTGGCTGCCCGCCTTACATAGACTGTGACTGAAACACCGACAGATGGTAACATCTACAGGAAGTTAACTGGGAAAACACCAGCTTACTTGCTCAGTTTACTGGAGCTGTCGTTCTTCGTCCTGCAATTTATGATCTAAATCGTTTCATTGAACTGCTTGAAGCCATTGCAAGTTGCAGCAGGAAATTGTTCATATTGTGCAGTGTGACATCCCCATATACTATATACTAGATACTAGACACCAGATACAAACAATTCCAGATAACCTTATCTAAGTTTCTCACAGTAAAAGCATAGTAAAGTGTAATAAAGCATAAAGCATGGTAAAGCATAGGCAAGCATTGTAAAGCACAGAGAGGTCTGGTAAAGCATAGGGAAGCATTGTAAAGGACAGAGAGGTCTGGTAAAGCATAGGGAAGCATTGTAAAGCACAGAGAGGCATGGTAAAGCATAGGCAAGCATTGTAAAGCACAGAGAGGTGTGGTAAAGCATAGGGAAGCATTGTAAAGCACAGAGAGGTCTGGTAAAGCATAGGGAAGCATTGTAAAGCACAGAGAGGTGTGGTAAAGCATAGGGAAGCATTGTAAAGCACAGAGAGGTCTGGTAAAGCATAGGGAAGCATTGTAAAGCACAGAGAGGTCTGGTAAAGCATAGGGAAGCATTGTAAAGCACAGAGAGGTCTGGTAAAGCATAGGGAAGCGTTGTAAAGCAAAGAGAGGTCTGGCAAACCAGGGTAAATTATGGCAAATGCATTGCATAACCATGGGAAAAGCAAGAAGGATAATAGGAAAATCATTGTGGTAAAGTTTCATAAGGGAATGTACCAGTGAAAAAAAAAAAAAAAAAAAAAAAAAAATCAATTATTGTCGAAGGCAAATTAAAAGCCAATGAGCAAAAAGTAAATAAATAAATAAATAAATAAATCTATTAATAGTAGCCTCTCCAGCACATCCTGGCGAATGGAAGCGAGGGGGAAAGGCCTGTGAAATTAGTTCACAAGCGGTCACTCGAAGACGTCACAGTGTTAGAAGAGAGCCGGGTTTGGGGTAAACCGAAAGGAAAACCGCTGCAAATTGACGTGTGTGTGTGTGTGTGTGTGTGTGTGTGTGTGTGTGTGTGTGTGTGCGTGCGTGTACTTGTGAGCAGAGGGAGAAATGAATGCTCCGGAAATTACGTGGGCAGAACAGCTGGCTGTGGGTTCTTTCGAAGCGAGGTAAAGGGTTCGAAAAGATGAAACGTCACAGGTCATCTCCGCATTACGTTCTTTCTGCGCATTTTGTAGCTCCTGTTTACCACCACCTCAAAGTTAGTTACTTGTTCCCGGTCCCTACTTTGGCAGCCATGTAATAAAGCATAGAGAGGTGTGGTAAAGCATAGGGAAGCATTGTAAAGCACAGAGAGGTCTGGTAAAGCATAGGGAAGCATTGTAAAGCACAGAGAGGTCTGGTAAAGCATAGGGAAGCATTGTAAAGCACAGAGAGGTGTGGTAAAGCATAGGGAAGCATTGTAAAGCACAGAGAGGTCTGGTAAAGCATAGGGAAGCATTGTAAAGCACAGAGAGGTCTGGTAAAGCATAGGGAAGCATTGTAAAGTACAGAGAGGTCTGGTAAAGCATAGGGAAGCATTGTAAAGCACAGAGAGGGATGGTAAAGCATAGGGAAGCATTGTAAAGCACAGAGAGGTCTGGTAAAGCATAGGGAAGCATTGTAAAGCACAGAGAGGTCTGGTAAAGCATAGGGAAGCATTGTAAAGCACAGAGAGGGGTATATGGTTAGATTAACTGTCACTGAAATGATGGTAAACTTATAAGTTATTTTGTCATTGACAAAAAATACTTTTAAAGAAGGTAAAACTGAAAATGTAATAATAATAATAATAATAATAATAATAATAATAATAATAATTCCCTTCTTCATAATACTAACTAACGAATGTGGTTTTATTTTCATATATCGGTTCTGAATTATTATTATTATTATTATTATTATTATTATTATTATTATTATTATTATTATTTATTTATTTATTTATTTATTTATTTATTTATTTTTTATTTATTTATATATTTTTTCGCCGGTTCACAACTGCGACCCTTTCGACTCGCTCCCTTAAACACCACGGCAATTCTCCAGCGCGACTCTCAATAAAGTAATAAAATATCTTACTGTAGTTTTGCTTCTGAGCTGAGACCACAGCGACGAGCGAAAGCAGGAACCAGGGGAAGAGCTTCATATCCATCCTGTATCAGTGAAATACAGTATCTCTCTTAGCTGCTTTACTCTGTATATGAATATTAATGTTTGACAAACGCCAGTCTCCTTGCTTCGGTGGCTGTAGCCTACTTTCTGAATGAATCACGCTTTTATGTGGTTGCGTTTTAAGAATGCAGCAGCACCCACGTGTTAAATATGAATCATCTCCGTCTAGTTTGCGTGTGTGTGTGTGTGTGAGAGAGAGAGAGAGAGAGAGAGAGAGAGAGAGAGAGAGAGAGAGAGAGAGAGGGGGGGGGAGAGAGAGAGAGAAAGAATATTTATAGTTTTTATCGTTGTCAGCATTTCACAATCACAAACTGAAACAAAATATAACAAAATACATTCAAACGATCTTCAGCATTTTTTTGGTATATATTATACTGGACTGTGGCTCCAGCGATGATTCAGACAGTCCCCCCTGAGTTTCAATAGCCATAGTTTTATATATTATACTGGACTGTGACTCCAGCAATGATTCAGACAGCCCCCTGAGTTTCAATAGCCATAGTTTTATATATTATACTGGACTGTGACTCCAGCAATGATTCAGACAGCCCCCCTGAGTTTCAATAGCCATAGTTTTATATATTATACTGGACTGTGACTCCAGCAATGATTCAGACAGGCCCCCAGAGTTTCAATAGCCATAGTTTTATATATTATACTGGACTGTGGCTCCAGCAATGATTCAGACAGCCCCCCTGAGTTTCAATAGCCATAGTTTTATATATTATACTGGACTGTGGCTCCAGCAATGATTCAGACAGCCCCCCTGAGTTTCAATAGCCATAGTTTTATATATTATACTGGACTGTGGCTCCAGCAATGATTCAGACAGTCCCCCTGAGTCTCAATAGCCATAGTTTTATATATTATACTGGACTGTGACTCCAGCAATGATTCAGACAGTCCCCCTGAGTTTCAATAGCCATAGTTTTATATATTATACTGGACTGTGGCTCCAGCAATGATTCAGACAGACCCCCTGAGTTTCAAAAGCCATCGTTTTATATATTATACTGGACTGTGGCTCCAGCAATGATTCAGACAGCCCCCCAGAGTTTCAATAGCCATAGTTTTATATATTATACTGGACTGTGGCTCCAGCAATGATTTTTGAAATGTAAGGCGCCATGGATAAGGGTGTCTGCTAAGAAATAAATAATAATAATAATTATATATATATATATATATATATATATATATATATATATATATATATATATATATATATAGTCTGCATAAAGACGCATTCAGGAGATTATCTTCAGTTGTAGTTGCCTTGCCATTGATATATGTAGGTTAGTTCTGCCAACATCTTTATAGAAGAGACAGCGCCATCTAGTGATATAACACTTTGGATTGCTGGCAATACACTAGCTGTGCACTAGATGGCGCTGGCGTCTGCTCATATAAAGACAATTGGAACTTGAAATTGGAAAAATAAAGAAGAAAAAATGTCGATTGAAGTTAGGTGCTTTTCAAGAGAGGAGGAGAGAGAGAGAGGGAAAAAGAGAGAGGGAGAGGGAAGGAGGGAGGGAGAGAGAGAGGGGGTGAATGACTGAATTTGCAAATCAGCTGTTTTATATTTAGACAATATTCTGACACCTTTTGAAAAGCTGCTAGACGGTGGCTTTCAAAATGGAAACCCACGCCTCACACAGCAGTGTGATCCGCACAAGATTGCAAACCGAAGCGTGTTTGATCTGCAAACCATCCGGGTCAAAGACTTCTCATTCAACTGAAGAGGTAAGAGAATGGATTTTAAAGATGGTCAGGGCTCCTTTAAAGGGAGGGGCCATTGATCATGTTAATAAAGCTAATAAGAGGTGAGGGAATGGATTTTAAAGATGGTCAGCACTCCTTTAAAGGGAGGGGCCATTGATCATGTTAATAAAGCTAATAAGAGGTGAGAGAATGGATTTTAAAGATGGTCAGCGCTCCTTTAAAGGGAGGGACCAGTGATCATGTTAATAAAACCAATTAGAAGTAAGAGAACTTCCCAGTTCTGCAGTGGCTTCTGGGTACTGGTACCAGTTGTCAGTCAAGGGTTTCTCTCCTCTTATGTGTTTACCACAGTAAATTTGCAAAATAATTCTGATACTCTCAATAACTTTTGATAGGAGCCAGTGTGATCCAGTGGTTAAAGTCCAGGGCTTGTAACAAGAAGGTCATGGGTTCAAATCCCACCTCTCCCACTGACTGACTCGCTGTGTGTGACCCTGAGCGAGTCACTTCACCTCCTTGTGCTCCGTCCTGTGGATGAGATGTTAAATCAAAGTCCTATTGTAAGTGACTCTGCATATAATGCACAGTTCACAGCCTGCCTCTGTAAAGCGCTTTGTGATGGTGGTCCAATATGAAAGGTGCTATATAAAAATATTGTTATTATTGTTATTATCTAAAGGGGGTCCTGAGCAAGTTTCATCACAATCGGACAAGCCCTTTTGTAGATCTGTGTACAAATGCAGGACATACAGACAGACATTTTTGCTGGAGTAAGTTTAATCAGCAGGAGCAGAAATAGTGATTTATAAAGAATACACACCAATAAGATGTCGAACTGGGAAGAGATTAAATTTTAGGCAGACATCTCTTTCAAATCATGACGTAAGAATGATGACGACACGGCAGATTTTCTCTCTGGGTGAAATAATGTGACAGCAACAGCTGAATGCAGTGCTAGAGTGCCCTCTAGTGGCTGAAAGTAGGAATTACCACTAACACAAAACAAAGCAAAAAGCAAACTTTTTAGACGGAATTGTCAATAACGAGTTCGAGGAGTGGCTATTTCTTTGCCGACCAAGACGGGAGCTTCCAGGGGGCGCCGCTCAATTGGCAAAGCGCCCCCTGGGGGGAGGGAGGGTTAGGTCAGCCGGGGTGTCCTCGACACACCGCGCACCAGCGCCCCCCTGTGGTCTGGCCGGGCGCCTGCGGGCTTGCCTGTAAGCTGTCCAGGGCTGCGTTGTCCTCCGACGCTGTAGGTCGGGGTGGCTGCACGGTGAGTCTGTTAATATATATATTAACCTTACCGCAGTTTCAGACAGCAATCGGAAACTATAATAATTCATCCGGCTCACTTTACACAAGTTCAGTTTTTACTCACCCCGAAACTTAAATGTGTTGCTAATTTATAAAAGTGTATAAAGGTATTTCTTTGCTTAGTTTAATCTGCTTTACCAGACCTCTCTGTGCTTTACAATGCTTCCCTATGCTTTACCAGACCTCTCTGTGCTTTACAATGCTGTCCTATGCTTTACCACACCTCTCTGTGGTTTGCAATGCTGTCCTATGCTTTACCACACCTCTCTGTGGTTTGCAATGCGTCCCTATGGTTTACCACACCTCTCTCTGCTTTACAATGCATCCCTATGCTTTACCAGACCTCTCTATGATTTACAATGCTTCCCTATGCTTTACCAGACCTCTCTATGATTTACAATGCTTCCCTATGCTTTACCAGACCTCTCTGTGCTTTACAATGCTTCCCTATGGTTTACCACACCTCTCTGTGCTTTACAATGCATTCCTATGCTTTACCAGACCTCTCTGTGCTTCACAATGCTTCCCTATGCTTTACCAGACCTCTCTATGATTTACAATGCTTCCCTATGCTTTACCAGACCTCTCTGTGCTTTACAATGCTTCCCTATGCTTTACCAGACCTCTCTGTGCTTTACAATGCTTCCCTATGCTTTACCAGACCTCTCTGTGCTTTACAATGCTTCCCTATGCTTTACCAGACCTCTCTGTGCTTCACAATGCTTCCCTATGCTTTACCAGACCTCTCTATGATTTACAATGCTTCCCTATGCTTTACCAGACCTCTCTGTGCTTTACAATGCTTCCCTATGCTTTACCAGACCTCTCTGTGCTTTACAATGCTTCCCTATGCTTTACCAGACCTCTCTGTGCTTTACAATGCTTCCCTATGCTTTACCAGACCTCTCTGTGCTTTACAATGCTTCCCTATGCTTTACCAGACCTCTCTGTGCTTTACAATGCGTCCCTATGGTTTACCACACCTCTCTCTGCTTTACAATGCATCCCTATGCTTTACCAGACCTCTCTGTGCTTTACAATGCTTCCCTATGCTTTACCAGACCTCTCTGTGCTTCACAATGCTTCCCTATGCTTTACCAGACCTCTCTGTGCTTTACAATGCTTCCCTATGCTTTACCACACCTCTCTGTGCTTTACAATGCTTCCCTATGCTTTACCACACCTCTCTGTGCTTTACAATGCTTCCCTATGCTTTACCAGACCTCTCTGTGCTTTACAATGCTTCCCTATGCTTTACCAGACCTCTCTGTGCTTCACAATGCTTCCCTATGCTTTACCAGACCTCTCTATGATTTACAATGCTTCCCTATGCTTTACCAGACCTCTCTGTGCTTTACAGACAGACACACACACACACACACAGACCCGATGTGGTTAAGCGCCGCTATACCTGACGAACAGGTACTGCCGCTTTTCCTGTAAGCCCTACAGGAAAGGTGTGTGTGAACAAGTCTGCGTTTAAGATTAACTCGCTCGTGTACAGGTAGAACTTATGAAAGAAAACCTCGTTTATTGATAGCAGGGAGCAGGAACGCCGGAACTGTCTATATTGCTGAATTTGTAAGGTAAAGAAAGTATTACGGCTGTTTTTTTTTTTTTTTCTGCTTGGCCTGTCGTACGCTGTAATCCTGAAGTAAGCGTTGCAGTTTTAGGGTGCTATAGAGTAGTCATTTTCATACACCTCCAGCCCTGTGCAGGGTTTTCTGTGAACACAATACAGAAATATTGATCGTTTGTGTGTTATAGGTGATATTTTAACTGCAAAACTACCGCAATGTTTTCATAACAAGCAAATGCTTTTCACGTTAAGGAAATACATACACGCACTTATCCTGCTATATATGGGGGATAAGTGCGGGTATGTATAGGGCAGCAGTGTGGAGTAGTGATCAGGGCTCTGGACTCTTGACCGGATGGTCGTGGGTTCAATCCCAGGTGGGGGGGACACTGCTGCTGTACCCTTGAGCAAGGTACTTTACCTAGATTGCTCCAGTAAAAACCCAACTGTATAAATGGGGAACTGTATGTAAAAATAATGTGATATCTTGTAACAATTGTAAGTCGCCCTGGATAAGGGTGTCTGCTAAGAAATGTAATAATATATGCGCATCATTTTGATCAAGGTAAATGCTATCATGTAATTAAAAAAACGCGTCTTTCTTTTCAGGAGGTTTTTGAAATGTACGAAAACACATCAAACGTAGCCTCAAAATGACTCGAAAAAGAAAATAAAACCGATTGATTACAATAGAAAAAAAATATGTGTGCTAACTATTGTAAGGCAGCAGGATGTGCGAGACAGCAGGGAGGGGGGTTAAAACCTCCCTGAAGAGAGAAATGGCACCTTTTGTTTAATTGTTTTGTGCTTTTATTTTTTTTAATCAACACAAAAACAAATACACAACACAAAACCTAACTCCGTTTTGGAGCACTTACTACACAGGTTATTCCCTGACTAACTTGCAGGACGGCTAAGCCGTTTACATGGCACACAAACCATACAGGTTTACACAGCACTTACTTTCAGACTGCTCGGAAGCAGAGCACCTCTCTTCTGCTTCCTTCTACTCAGCAGCCTTGAGCAGACTGACCGCTCCTCTTAAATACCCTGCACCTGGTACTAATTTAACAATGGCTCCCAGGTGCAGGGGATAATTAATAATAAAACAATTAAATTAAACAATAAAACAATTAACAAAATAAAAAGAACAAAACAATTAAACAAAAGGTGCCATTTCTCTCTTCAGGGAGGTTTTAACCCCCTCCCTGCTGTCTCACACAACCTGCTGCGTTACACTATATATATATATATATATATATATATATATATATATATATATATATATATATATATATATATATATATATATATATATACACTAAGCTATCTATAGACTGCTGTGATTTTATATAGGTCTATATATATAAACAGCTGACGAATGACTTTAATTTTAATGTAGATGTCTAAAAATATTATTATTATTATTATTATTATTATTATTATTATTATTATTATTATTATTATTATTATGTCAAGAATCACAGTACAAGTAATAATACAATAATACAATAGGGATATATATATATATATATATATATATATATATATATATATATATATATATATATATATATATATATATATATATATATATGAGAAATCTTTTTTTAAAGACATTCTTTCGATATCATTATATCACAGTACAAAACAGACAAAGACGTTCTAAAAATTCTTGTATGGAAAACATGCTGGTTAAAACACGAAATGGTGGAGACAAGGCATTTCAGGAATTTGCTGGAGCCAAATGTTTTGTGAACTTTCCGACGAGATTTGTGTAACACTTTTTAAACACCTGTAGGCGTTTAGAACCGGGCGGGTGTTTAAAATCTAAACATTAAACTTCGCAAATTAAAAACATAACGCTTAACAATTATTTCGAGTTCCAAATGACTAAACATCTGCGTGACGACTGATGACGTATAAACACTGCTGTTTAGGAATAGAACATAACTATTTTACAGAACACAGGTGAGTTTAGATATTAAACGCGTCACACGTTCTTTGGTTTTACAATGTAGAGAGTTTAAGAATAGATTTTAAAGATGGTCAGCGCTCCTTTAAAGGGAGGGGCCGGTGATCATGTTAATAAAGTTAATAAGAGGTGAGAGAATTGTGTAGTATTCAATATGTTAACAAGGGAACATTATTCAGCAGCTTTCATTGGACTCTATGAAGCTGAGGGAGTTCATTCTATATAGAGGGTGTGGAATTCAATATGTTAACAAGGGAACATTATTCAGCAGCTTTCATTGGACTCTATGAAGCTGAGGGAGTTCATTCTATATAGAGGGGGTGGAATTCAATATGTTAACAAGGGAACATTATTCAGCAGCTTTCATTGGACTCTATGAAGCTGAGGGAGTTCATTCTATATAGAGGGTGTGGAATTCAATATGTTAACAAGTGAACATTATTCAGCAGCTTTCATTGGACTCTATGAAGCTGAGAGAGTTCATTCTATATAGAGGGTGTGGAATTCAATATGTTAACAAGGGAACATTATTCAGCAGCTTTCATTGGACTCTATGAAGCTGAGAGAGTTCATTCTATATAGAGGGTGTGGAATTCAATATGTTAACAAGGGAACATTATTCAGCAGCTTTCATTGGACTCTATGAAGCTGAGAGAGTTCATTCTATATAGAGGGGGTGGAATTCAATATGTTAACAAGGGAACATTATTCAGCAGCTTTCATTGGACTATGAAGCTGAGGGAGTTCGGAATTCAATATGTTAACAAGGGAACATTATTCAGCAGCTTTCATTGGACTCTATGAAGCTGAGAGAGTTCATTCTATATAGAGGGGTGGAATTCAATATGTTAACAAGGAACATTATTCAGCAGCTTTCATTGGACTCTATGAAGCTGAGGGAGTTCATTCTATATAGAGGGGGTGGAATTCAATATGTTAACAAGGGAACATTATTCAGCAGCTTTCATTGGACTCTATGAAGCTGAGGGAGTTCATTCTATATAGAGGGGGTGGAATTCAATATGTTAACAAGGGAACATTATTCAGCAGCTTTCATTGGACTCTATGAAGCTGAGGGAGTTCATTCTATATAGAGGGGGTGGAATTCAATATGTTAACAAGGGTGATGCAGCTGTATGATGTCATGCAAACTCATTGACAACCAGCTAATGGAACATACTGATTCAAAATGCCTTTGAAATATTTATAGACACTGATAAAGGCCTCTTTGTCTACATAACAAAAGCTTATATAATCATACATATTCTGTAATGAGATACTAAACCAGCCACTCCCAAGACAATAGGGTGATGCCCTTTGCATAGAGAAGATTAGCCGGAGAACGCCTGCTTCAGTCTCAAGTCTGGGTTCGGTCGGGCTTGTAAAAGATACTGAAATAATAATAATAATAAAAACAAACAAACAAACTGTCTAATCCAGCACCAAGTGGGACTGAACTAAAAAAAAGAGGAAGGTAGAATTGACAAACTATTTAAACACCTTAAAACAAACAAACAAACAAATCTCTATAGCAGTACATACAGTAGAAGTCCTGTCCAGTTATACCCAGTAATTCAAAGTCATTTTAAATTGACCCCCTCCCCCCACTCCCCACTCCGCACTCTGCACTCCCGTTATGTGAAGATGGATTTTACAGTAGCTGTCATTCTTTCATCTGTTTGTTAGGATATAGTTTCGATTTGGCTTCCTTGTATTCGGCAGCGGCTGTTTCTCTTCACTACAGCGACCCCTACTGGTCAGTTGAGCTCAAACACCCGCAGGCAGTCGTGTGTCCTCTAGGGGGCAGTAGCCAGGGGAGCGCAGGAGTCCCCCGAGGGGGTGTTACATTGCACAGCAGTGTGATCCATTCCTGGTTTCACTAGGAGTTTAATAACACACCTGAGCTTGTTAGCTAGACACACTGGGGGCTGATCAAGCTGGTAGTAAAACCAGGAATGGATCACACTGCTGTGCAATAGGAGTCTGATTCACTCCAGATTTTACAGGTGATATAATGATATTGCAGAGTCTGGATGAAGGTTTAATCCATTGCTTTAGTTAAAGATCGTGGGATTGGAGCAAAGACCGGGAGTGCAATTTGGAACAACTTCATTTAACCCCCCAAAAAAACGGAACTAAGTTTCTTTTTTTTCGCTCTTCTTTCGTAGGCAGAGTCAGTCCACCGCGGGAAGATCGAAGCTTGAAGCTTAGAGATGGCCGCTATCGTCACGGGTCTAGTTCCGATCCTGAAAACCGCGGTCGAAGCTTCTACAGATTATAAGGGCCGGACTCTTTGGTTCGGGTTCCTAAGTATTCGGCTGGTCACTCTATATGTGGCTGAGATGCCGTGGGGGAAGCTAGACATTGATTTTCAGTGCAACATGACGGCAGAGAACAGCGAGTACTGCCGACGCTCCTGCTTCAACCAGCACTTTGACGTCCCGGTTGTGATGCTGTGGAACTTCAGCTACGTGCTGTTCAGCGTCTCCGTGTTAATGATGGAGCTGCTCGCCTCGCAGCTGCGTCACTCCCTGATCAAACAGAGAATGAAACGGGAGCCCGGGAGCCAGCTGGCGGGCGAAGACAGCCTCACGGGCGTTAAGGGGCACGGACTGGCCAAAAAAGACATGATGATCGACTTCCACAAGCAGAAGACGACGCTGCTGGTCTACCTGCTCTGCGTGGGCATGCGGGTGGGCATTGAAGGGACCTTTCTGTCCGTTCTGATATTTTGGCACTTGCCTAAAGTCAACGGGGCCCCCATACACTGTAGCACACCCCTCTGCCCTGGCCCGTCCCAATGCCTCGTGCGGTTCGACTCTGAGAAACGCATGTCTATCTATTCTTTGGCGACCATTTCCGCCACCATCGTAGTCACCAGCATTGCCTTTTTCTTGTATTCCATGTGCCATTACTTGATTTTCGGCAGGAGCAAGCTGGAGAGTGTGGTTTAAATCAGTGTTTCCCGTACCAGGTCCTGGGGGGGTCCCCCCAGCTCGCTGTGTGGGGGCTGGTTTTCATTTCACCTGTGCTCTCGATTACTGAACCAGACCCTTCATTGGACTGATCGTCGGCTTAATCAGACCTTTTTAATTGTTCTCCGCTCTTACGCAGATTTCAAGTTAGCTCGAATGTTTTATCAGTAGCTTGAACTCTGCAGCTGCTGAAGAGCTGAAAACAATTAAACAGGTCTAATTAAGGAAACGATCAGTCCAATGAAGGGTCGGGGCAGGACTGGGGTTGAAAACCGCTGTTTTAAAAGATACGCTGGCCCATAACACAGGCAATTATTAATAAGGGCAATGTTTGAATATAATATACAGTAGCAGAACCTGATATTGATGTGATCCAGCCCTCTGAAATGTCTTTATAATATACAGCACTAGACCTTGATATTGATGCGATCCAGCCCTCTGAAATGTCTTTATAATATACAGCTCTAGACCGATATTGATGCGATCCAGCCCTCTGAAATGTCTTTATAATATACAGCGCTAGACCCTGATATTGATGCGATCCAGCCCTCTGAAATGTCTTTAAAATATACAGCACTAGACCCTGATATTGATGCGATCCAGCCCTCTGAAATGTCTTTATAATATACAGCACTAGACCCTGATATTGATGCGATCCAGCCCTCTGAAATGTCTTTATAATATACAGCACTAGACCCTAATATTGATGCGATCCAGCCCTCTGAAATGTCTTTATAATATACAGCGCTAGATCCTGATATCGATGCGATCCAGCCCTCTGAAATGTCTCTATATTATACAGCACTAAACCCTGATATTGATCCAGCCCTCTGAAATGTCTTTATAATATACAGCTCTAGACCCTGATATTGATGCGATCCAGCCCTCTGAAATGTCTTTATAATATACAGCTCTAGACCCTGATATTGATGCGATCCAGCCCTCTGAAATGCCTTAATAATATACAGCGCTAGACCCTGATATTGATGCGATCCAGCCCTCTGAAATGTCTTTATAATATAGAGTAGGGGTCTGTTTATACTTGTTCTTTCCTGTAAGAAGTATTTAAATCAGCATGTCTTAAATAAATCTGTTCCTTAATGTACTGATTTCCCAAAACCAGAAAATCTGTCCTTTCTTGAGTCCTGTGTGAGTTTTTATTTTTAAATTCACGCAATTTTAATGCAAAGTTTTTTGTTGTTGTTGTTGTTGTTGTTAATAAATAACTCATACATAACTTGAAGATTACGTTAAAACACGTACATTGGTCAAAAAATGCTAGCCCTCTTCTTTAAATAAGGCAGGGGGAAACATTTTTGTGTTGCACTGAAGCGTGCGCAACACTTATATCCTTCCCCGTTATTTAGCATCAAACCACGTTATTATTATTTATTTCTTAGCAGACGCCCTTATCCAGGGTGACTTACAATTGTTACAAAATATCACATTATTTTTACATACAATTCCCCATTTATACAGTTGGGTTTTTACTGGAGCAATCTAGGTAAAGTACCTTGCTCAAGGGTACAGCAGCAGTGTCCCCCCACCTGGGATTGAACCCACAACCCTCCGGTCAAGAGTCCAGAGCCCTAACCACTACTCCACACTGCTGCCCTTACTGTGAGTTAAAGACGTACTGCTCTCCATTCTGTTGTAGTTCTATTTTCTACATTCTGCATTCTGTTAAAATGAGCTGCTCACAACAGCAGCGACTTCAGCTGAAAAACGAGAATTAACCCCCCCAAGCCTGACCACGATCTTGTATTTTCAGACAGCACCCACGACATTCAGCTGTTACAGCAAACCCCACACCCCACACCCCACACCCCACACCCCACACCCCACACCTTTCCAATTGATGGCGGTCTAGCATATCTGAAGTCCTCAAAACAAATTAAGACTCAATCTATAACTCCTCCTCTTCTCCTTGGCGATGGCGATCGGTTCATCCAACACTGAGGGACCTTCTTCAAGTCTGGAGTACATTTTTCGAGGACCTTGGAGCAGCTTTCTCCAGAAACCTCCTGGTTGCCTCTGGGGCAGCTTGCTCCAAGTGGTGGTGGTGGTTCCACAAAGTTCTTGAGATGTTTCTCCAGGCGTCGAGAAGGTCCCCTTTTTCCTGGAGGAGAAGATCGCAGACCAGCGGAAGGCGGGTCTGGGCGAGCGGTCAAAAGCTGGGGAGAGAGATATGGGAGTTTGACAGCGGAAGCAGATGGACACTGGGGTGTGGTCTCGCTCTTCTGTCCTCAGAAAGGTCAAGCAGGTCCAACACAGCCAGTGGCCGCAGAACAGCTGATGTCCATCCAAGCTCGAGCCGTCCAGCACTGCCCAGCACGTCAGACATCGCGTGTCAGCTTCTTCAGAGCTCTGTGGGCAGGAGATTGAACGGTACTCCATGGTAGCCAACACTGAAAAAAACAGGAAGTGACATGTTACCGTCATGTTAAGGGAGGAGGGGCTAAACCAGGAGCATCCAATCCCATTGAATACCCATTAAATTAATATATACAGTTCTATATAAACCAGAGGTGGAAATCAGACTCCCGTTGCACAGCAGTGTGATCCATTCCTGGTTTCACTAGGAGTTTAAT
The DNA here is from genome assembly GCA_030684275.1 of Acipenser oxyrinchus oxyrinchus. Taxonomy (NCBI): domain Eukaryota; kingdom Metazoa; phylum Chordata; class Actinopteri; order Acipenseriformes; family Acipenseridae; genus Acipenser; species Acipenser oxyrinchus. The sequence continues at coordinate 886,378 of CM060295.1, forward strand.
AATCAGACACACCTGAGCTTGTTAGCTAGACACACTGGGGGGCTGATCAAGCTGGTAGTAAAACCTGGACTGGATCACACTGCTGTGCAATAGTCTTGCTTCGATCTTTGTACTTAAATGATGGCTCAATTTACTGGACCACCAAGATATTACATCATAGTTTTTTGCTATAACTGTCGCTAAAAGTTTTGAATCAACTAGAATTTTAGGATTGAGACATATAATAATAATTTAAAAAAAAATGTAAACATAATTTAGATCTTTTATTAAACATGGTGTAATCAAAATAAACTACAAAATGATTTAAAAAATAACAGTAGTACAGTTGTTTTGTCGTTAGGGAGTTCATTCTATATAGAGGGTGTGAAATTCAATATGTTAACAAGGGAACATTATTCAGCAGCTTTCATTGGACTCTATGAAGCTGTGGGAGTTTATTCTATATAGAGGGGGTGGAATTCAATATGTTAACAAGGGAACATTATTCAGCAGCTTTCATTGGACTTTAATTAGCTAATTCTATATAGAGAGGGGTACAGCTGTAGTTCCTGTAGAGTTGTGTCTGCTCCTGCACCACCCCCACCCCCGCTGGTCAGTGACAGATGAGTTCTGAAGGTCAGAGGGGGTCAGGGAAGCTGTGGCCTGTGACACTGCGGTCATCACCCAGGTTGCAACTGAGAATTTTCTAAATGTCTTTTTTTATTACTGGGACAGGAATTCTCTCCAGATAAATTATCTACAGTCAGCAAAACTCTTCATCCCACCCCAAAGTTTAAAAGGACAAGAGTCTCAGATGGCAATACTGCCTACAGGGATGGGAATCAGACTCCTATTGCACAGCAGTGTCACCCAGTCCAGGTTTTACTACCAGCTTGATCAGCCCCCAGTGTGTCTAGCTAACAAGCTCAGGTGTGTCTGATTATTAAACTCCTAGTGAAACCAGGACTGGATCACACTGCTGTGCAGCGGGAGTCTGATTCCCAGCCCTGCAATAATAATGCTGGTTTATCATCACAGGGATGGGAATCAGACTCTTATGGCAAAGCAATTGTGCTCGTTTTAAGGTAGTTTTTCCTACTTTGCTTTTGCTGTAAGCTGCGATCTTTAAACATCTTCAGTTTTCAGTGTGTTGTTTTAATGCCGTGAAAAAATGATGTTAAAAACGACAACTCACGTTAAAAATTTAAAAAACAGGTTCTAAGCAGAAAAAATATACATCAAAATTGCCCTGTACTTGTGCTACCATTGCCCCTCAGTGTAATACAGAACCATTATTGCCATTGTAGCTCCACTGTCTGTCTGCATTGCCATTGAAGATCATTTAGGGTATAGTTAGCACACTGTGATCCCATTCTACCAGCCTCACCCCATTGCAGCTGCCCTGTACTTGTGCTACCATTGCCCCTCAGTGTAATACAGAACCATTATTGCCATTGTAGCTCCACTGTCTGTCTGCATTGCCATTGAAGATCATTGAGGGTATAGTTAGCACACTGTGGTCCCATTCTACCAGCCTCACCCCATTGCAGCTGCCCTATACTTGTGCTACCATTGTCTCTGAGAGCCACTGTCTGTCTATCAGCTACTGAAGATAATTTGGTAAGTTTAATCATGCATCCCACTTTTAATTCCACATTAGAGATCCTGACATCCCAGGAGAATGTGCGGAATCTCTTTTTCGTGATTCCCATACCCTCCCGGTGACCCCCATAGCCCGGAATTCGGAACTCCATGACTCGGTCGCATTCCATCATGACAAAAACCACCCAAGAAGACAGCTAGCCAACTGGCAACCTAGTCAAACCCAGAAAACAACCAAATGAGACTGACTCCCCTCTATATCCCTTTTTAAAGGCGTGCTTCCTTAAAATGCATTTCATTGGGCAGCGGTGTGGAGTAGTGGTTAGGGCTCTGGACTCTTGACCGGAGGGTTGTGGGTTCAATCCCAGGTGGGGGGGACACTGCTGCTGTACCCTTGAGCAAGGTACTTTACCTAGATTGCTCTAGTAAAAACCCAACTGTATAAATGGGGAATTGTATGTAAAAATAATGTGATATCTTGTAACAATTGTAAGTCACGCTGGATAAGGACGTCTGCTAAGAAATAAATAACAATAATTACCTCCCATTAACACTAGCAGCCTTGTCACTGATCCTGCTTTAAAGAAAGCATTGAATGTTTTAAAATTCGTCTCTTTAACTCCTTAAAGGAGAGCTAAGCAGTTTATAAAAAGTGTTAGTGAAATAAATGCAATACATATTACTGCAGACTATTAAAAAAAAAAAATATATATATATATATATATATATATATATATATATATATATATATATATATATATATATATATATTTGTTGCATAATATTAGCTTAAACTGTAGTTTTCGATGACCTAATCGTTCATAAAAACTACTTCAGCTACTGCAGCTGTGAAATAATTTATTGTTAGATAATATAAACCTAGGAAAAATGATCTCCTATGTTCTTTAAATAACAAACGTGAGAATTTTCTTTTAAAAATGTGTAGAAAGGCAACAGTATGTTAACAAGGGAACATTATTCAGCAGCTTTCATTGGACTCTATGAAGCTGAGGGAGTTCATTCTATATAGAGGGGGTGGAATTCAATATGTTAACAAGGGAACATTATTCAGCAGCTTTCATTGGACTCTATGAAGCTGAGGGAGTTCATTCTATATAGAGGGGGTGGAATTCAATATGTTAACAAGGGAACATTATTCAGCAGCTTTCATTGGACTCTATGAAGCTGAGGGAGTTCATTCTATATAGAGGGGGTGGAATTCAATATGTTAACAAGGGAACATTATTCAGCAGCTTTCATTGGACTCTATGAAGCTGAGGGAGTTCATTCTATATAGAGGGGGTGGAATTCAATATGTGAACAAGCGAACATTATTCAACAGCTTTCATTCGACTTTATGAAGCAACATTTGTTCATTCTATATAGAGGGAGATGCGAGACGTTTGCCACAGCTGTATTATGCATTTACCTAAAGAAGAAAGAAAAAACAGAACGGCCTAATTAAAAAAAAAAAGATATCTTACCTGTACCGTTGAAAGTATCGTTGCGTGTAAAATCCCCACGCAAAAACAGCGCGCGTGTTTAATTTAAACGGCAATATTCTTCTTTCTTGGGCGTCTAAAAGCGCAGTCCTTTCAGATATCGAGAAAACCTTAACCAAGCGTATTTAGAATGATTCTGTAAACTGCACTTTAAATTCGTTTTAGAATCGCTTTCTGTATTATAAAGGACCCCAAACTCTCCTCACGACTCGCGAAACGGCCAACTGCAGAATGCGTGTTAAGGGATAGTATTTGACCCCTCTCCAACCCCACCCCACCCCACCCCCACCCCCACCCCACCCCACCCCACCAGACCTCCCCCTCGACCTCGTCCCCATTTGATTTTAATGACAGGGTTTGATTCGGTAATTCGTCAAATGGTCACTGACGTCATTAGCATTTCAAAAGCGACCTCATACCGCAAAGGAGGGATGGGAGGGGGTCGAATCAAAATGTCACACGGTCACAAATTAGCCCGGACACAAAAGCCTCAGATTTGCTAGAATGTAGGTAATATAATTCACGTTTTTCGTTTTTTTTTTTTTTTTTTTAACCTCACAGACAAGTGTGAATTGGCCATTTAACAGCTGGCGATGATAGAGCTAATTCGATCAGATCGGATTAGAGAGTCCTGGACGAGACGGTTCTGACAAATGGTCTTTGAAAAAAAAAAAAATGATAGGCTTATAATATTTACAACATGTGTATATTCCCAGCGTCCTATCAATGACGCGTAAAACAAACGAGCTCCTATTGGAAGTGACTCTGCAGCAGCAGCAGTTGTTGATGATGCAGAGTTCACCCTCCTAGTCTCTGTAAATCGTTTTAGGAAAAAAAAAAGGGTCTGTAAATGACTCATTCATAGGCAGGCCAGTGAAATTTTGAACATGTTGCTGGTGGGCACGGATATGCAGTCGCCCCGGGTCGTGATGCCGAGACTTATCGATCAGCAGAGGATCAATCAAATAGCTTGATCAGATCGGAATGCGTGACCGGTCCTGGTTAGTCGAAGAGTTCAGTTCATCTTTACAATTATCAGCAGTGTGATCTTCCTTGATCAGACCCCGCTTGGGACAGAAAGTCACAACCCGCCTAGCTTGTATACAGAAGAACATAAGAAAGTTTATAAAACGAGAGGAGGTCCCATTCGCTAAGGAGAGCCCCTTTCCATCCCCCCTCCCCCCAGCCATATGGAATTGAACATATAGTTTTATTTAAAGTTTGTACATGGAGCTACAGCGGGGAGCGGGCGATTATACGTCAAAACTGTAGAGTTAGTTTGTCATTGATAAACTTCCAAACTGTTTATTTGAACAAAACAAGCATACAGACCACCACCGAACCGGCCCAAACTGTCTAAACTTTCTGGAGATTAGATAAAGGAAATAGGAGGCACTTTTTTACACAGAGAATTGTGAGGGTCTGGAACCAACTCCCCAGTAATGTTGTTGAAGCTGACACCCTGGGATCCTTCAAGAAGCTGCTTGATGAGATTCTGGGATCAATCAGCTACTAACAACCAAACGAGCAAAGATGGGCTGAATGGGGCCTCCTCTCGTTTGGAAACTTTCTTATGATCTTATGTTCTTATGCCCCGACCTTAACAACATATAAAAAGGACGGATTACTTTGCAAATATAAACACTTTCAGAAAGACTAATATGATGCAGATAGGGTTTCACAAAGGCGACAGTATCGAGTATTCAAAAAAATGCGCATTTGCCTATTACAGTAGCCTGCTAAATATAGATAAACTACTTGAAATTTCAAAAAAAAAAGATAATAATCGAATTATTTAATTTACAAATCCCATTCGGTTAATGTATTTAATTTCATTTTTAAGTTGCACTACCAAGACATTGAATATAACATCCAAATTCGAATACCTACGAATACCTATCTATTTATTTATTTATGGTTACTATGACGTAAATCCCAACCTGCAAGTAAATAATAATAATAATAATAATAATAATAATAATAATAATAATAATAATAATAATACATCTAACCAAGCACATCGTTTCACAGCCTGCCTATGTAAAGCGCATTGTGATGGGGGAACCACTATGAAAGGAGCTATATAAAATTATTATTATTATTATTATTATTATTATTATTATTATTATTATTATTATTATTGTATTTTATTTTTTATATAGAGAGTCTTCATTGTAAAACGCCCTGGGTCTAAGCGCGATGAGCGCTTACCAGCTGTACTGAACTGTATTGTATAAATATTTTAGATTTGTTTTAAAAGCCCCTATGCGGCGAATTAGCAGTTTCTGTTTTACAAACTTATCATCTTTTAAGAATGTGGCCCCAAACGTTTAAACATACATTATATATATATATATATATATATATATATATATATATATATATATATATATATATATATATATATATATATATATATATATATATATATATATATATATATATATATATATTGCATATAAATGTATATATATATCCTGGCTTCTCACAGAATGTAAGGTTTTTAAATTGGATGAGATTGGATAGGATTGGATGAGTGTGGAGTAGTGGTCAGGGCTCTGGACTCTTGACCTGAGGGTCGTGGGTTCAATCCCAGGTGGGGGACACTGCTGCTGTACCCTTGAGCAAGGTACTTTACCTAGATTGCTCCAGTAAAAAAACCCAACTGTATAAATGGGGAATTGTATGTAAAAAATAATGTGATATCTTGTAACAATTGTAAGTCGCCCTGGATAAGGGCGTCTGCTAAGAAATTAATAATAATAACTAACAAAATTACAACAACAGTCGTTTTTTTCGGTCGAAACGTTTGTCGCCGGACGCATTGTCGTCGTTTCTAAATTCAGCATCACTGAGGGTGTGTAATTCATACGGATGCTTGTTTGGGGTTTACAAAACAGGGATGTAAAACTGAGCAAAGTGGTACATGTTTTGGAAATCTTATCTGAACGGAGGGGACTCGCTTCCCTTTGGGGAGTAATTCATGAGATAAACATCTGGGCTTCCGGACACGACGCTTCGTTTCCTTTCCCTCCTCGCCCGTTTTTTTGATCTCTATCCTCATCATATTTTGTTTTTAAGTGGGCTTTTCTTCATTGATCCCTAAGGCTAGACCAATCGAAATACCATATCTAAATCTGTGGAGAGTTATTCGATTTGGGCTTCGAATCTGCGAATGTGACCAATTCTACAATCAACGTAAACCGAATCTTATATAGTATGCAAACATTCAGAGGAGAGAGAGAGAGAGAGAGAGAGAGAGAGAGAGAGAGAGAGAGAGAGAGAGAGAGAGAGAGAGAGGGAGAGAGAGGGAGAGAGGGGAGGGATAGGGAGAGAGAGAGAGAGAGAGAGGGGAGAGAGAGAGAGAGAGAGAGAGAGGGGAGGGAGAGGGAGAGAGAGGGGGAGGGAGAGGGAGAGAGAGGGGGAGAGAGAGAGAGAGAGAGAGGGAGAGAGAAAGAGAGAGAGAGAGAGAGGGAGAGAGGGAGAGGGAGAGAGAGAGAGAGGGGAGAGAGAGAGAGGGGATGTGATCACGTTTTTATATCTGGTAAGGATCCTGGCAGCGGCATTCTGAACCAGCTGCAATCCCAATGGAATCCATATATAGAAAAGACCATTTAAATACAGTCCATTTCATATTGGCCAATACACATGACAATTCACACAGACTTATGAATATAAGATAATTATAAATATACAGTTATCAGGCTATATATATATATATATATATATATATATATATATATATATATATATATATATATATATATATATATATATATATATATATATATATATATATAAACGGTTCCTTATCACGTCATAAATCTGTGATGTAGGCCTGTAGCTATTTTAACAGCACGATCCTGCAAAAAAAAACACCGTCTAATGAAGAACCGTGGCCCAAATATAATTAAAAACAAATTAATTTAATTAATTCTGGTCTCTGCGTGACTTTAGGGCGATTATTTGAGAACCCCCCCGAAGGGGTTGTTTATTGACTCGCAACTTTTGGAATACGACTCTTAAGTAAACGAAATAGCCGCTTTTAGCTGCGTTTAATCAGCAGACGGATTAGGGAAGACCTAATTCGGGTCAATAAACATCATACATTAATTTATAATAATATTGTCTGAAGCTTTACGGCCTTCCCTCGCCGTGTTATTAATAAGCATTTAAGCCGGTGGTCACCCAGGGATACCTTTAAAGTAGGGAAATTAAAAAATAAAAACTTTTTTTTTTTAAAAACGCTCTAACAAATATACGGTCCCTGGTCGTGACGTCACCGTTCAGCCCCCTTCAGAATCCCCCACAACATGTGTTTGAAAAGTGTCACAAATACGTGTTTTAAAGTCAAACTCTCGGGCTTACCATGCTGGGAAACTGAATTAATTGAGGAACCGCAACGGCAGATCGAATGCCTTTTGATGTTGACCGCTTGCGCACACAGCTGCTTATGATTTAAAAAAAAAAAAAAAAAGATTTAAAAAAGGCGACAAGCGTCCGATCCATCTCCGATGCAATGACTGCTGTGCCAGTGGCGAGAAAAATGACTCCCTGGAGTTCGCAAAGTGCTCCGCTTGCATTGCACCATACCGGAGACCACAGCACAGCGATTTACGATCAAAAATGGACACAGAACAGATTTAACGACTTGATGTGTGGGTATAGCTGAGACAGACAGAACCTCAATTGCATCGGAATTTGCACAGAGAAATACAAAAGACAGGATATTGTGTTTCATATAACCATGTTATTATTTATTTAGCAGACGCCTTTATCCAAGGCGACTTACAGAGACTAGGGTGTGTGAACTACGCATCAGCTGCAGAGTCACTTACAATTACGTCTCACCCGAAAGACGGAGCACAAGGAGGTGAAGTGACTTGCTCAGGGTCACACAGGGAGTCAGTGGCTGAGGTGGGATTTGAACCGGGGACCTCCTGGTTACAAGCCCTTTCTTTAACCACTGGACCACACAGCCGTTTGTTAAGTACTGTAGTAAGTAATTTACCATCGAATAATGTAATCCAGACATATCACCTTAAATATGGTGATAGTATACGCTATACTATCACCATAGATATCCCTTGTAGCTTAAATCAAGTTGGGGGGGGGCATAGATTTTCTCCATATGGTGATAGTATAGGCTACCATATGGAGAAAATCTATGCCCCCCTAACTTCAAGTGATTTAAGCTACAAGGGAATCTGTAGCCCACAAATAAAAAACAAAATAATGCCAACTTTATTTATTTATTTATTTATTTTTAATTATTTGGTAGTATTATTGACAGGTTGGACTGGTTATAAGAATGAATGAAAAATAATTTTAGTATCTGAAAGATCCGTGTTGTTGCTGCCACCTGGCGGTAGTTGTGGGTATTGGATATTGTGTTTTGGTCTTTGTTTTGCAAATTCAAGAAATATATATATATATAATAACTCGTTTTAAAACAAGATAGTTTTCACAAGATTAAAAGTGCAGTTTTATTTATTATTTTTATCCAAATAGTACTTTTTTAAAAATATGGTACATCTTCCAACAAAACAATATAAACAAAGATTTAAAAAAACAAACAAAACATTTCACCATTTAAATACACCCCTTCACAAATAATATTGTAAATGCACTTAATAATAATAATAATAATAATAATAATAATAATAATACAGGATAGTGACTTTTTCACAATCTTTAAGTTCAATATAATTTTTCATTAACACATGTAAAAATGTTATAAAAACATAGTAATTGCATAAACCATTGTACATTTTTAATTAGTGCATTAACAATTAATGCTGTATAAAAGTATAAGATATATTCTTTAAAAATAAATATTAAAAATAAATTCATTCAAATGTCAGAATATTTATTTATTTGTTTGATCTCTCCCCCCCCGTGTTTTTATTAAGACTAGCTCTGTGTCGATTCTATATTAATTTATATCAATATCTACCTTTACTTTGAGCTTGCCTGGAAAACTCTAACTCTAACCTGGAAAACACTTTTCCCCTCAAACCAAACCCAAACATATATGACCTTTCAACTGTTATTATTAATTAGTCATTTAGCACGGGACTCTTATTCCCATCCCTGTGATGATAACCAGCATTCTTCCAACAGGGATTTAAAGAAGACTCCCGTTACATAGATGTTCGATCCATTCCTGGTTTTACTATGGGTTTAATAATCAGACACACCTGAGCTTGTTAGCCAGACACACTGGGGGCTGATCAAGCTGGTAGTAAAACCTGGAATGGATCTCACTGCTGTGTAACAGGAGTCTGATAAACAGCATTATTATTGCAGGGATGGAAAAAAAGACTCCCGTTACATAGAAGTTTGATCCAGTTCTGGTTTTACTTTAGCATTGACTGCCAGTTGATATTGGACGTCTATTGCATTAATAATAATTATTGATTTAACTTATTTATGGTACTGGCATTTAGTGTACTGAGAAAGGGCATTCAATTCAATTTTTATTGTACCTGTATTTCAATCATTTTAAATCTTAAACTCATTTGAAGATTCTACCGCCCCCTATCTGTGTTTCTGTTTTAAAATAAATAAATAAACAAATAAATAAATAAATAAATACACACATAAATAAATTATAAAGTCACGCCACCAATCCTATTCTTAGTTTTTTTTTCTTTACTAAAAAGGTAAAATGTTTCCTTTGTTTAATATGTGTTGTTTGTTTTGTTGTTTTCTGTATAAAATTTTTTTAAAAAAAGAAACAAATTCAATTTTTCTGACCGAAGTATCCTATCAATATTATTAAACAAAACAAAAAAAAAGTCCTAAATCAATAAATAAATACCGTAATAAATGAATAGCCTCTGCTGCTCTGCGCCAATAAATTAAATTAAAATTAAAGTTTAAATAAATTATTGCCGGTGCTTCTTTTTTAAAAACGTTAAATCCCTCACGGTCCGTTCAAGCCACTTGGTCAGGCCCAGACAAACGACGTATCCCCGGATTTTCCTTTCCCAATTCGACTCGCTCAACGAGCCCGCGGGGAGCCGGTCTACCGCCACCTCGGGGATCGTCAACCCCAGGCCGGTCATGAACCCGGCGAGTTTGCCGATTAACATCCGAATTTGGCTGTGGGTTTTCCGCAGTAACTTCAACAAGTCCAGCGCCGTGGGGTTTAAGGCGGTTTGGTCGTCCGTGACCAGCTGCAGGAATTCGATATAAGCGCTGTAAGCCTTGAAATTTTCCCCGAGGCGCTCTTCGACGCTCTGTTGTCGCCAAGCGCAGAATGAAACGGCGGTTACGGGCAGGCCGGTCAACTGCAGACCGCGGTGTGAGAGGCCGCGATCGCTGAACGCGCTGCCTTGGTACTTGAGCTGCGGAGAGCCGGGAAAAGACACAGAAATATACGTTAATACGACTACTACTAGTCTAATTTAGACATTTAAATAGGACTAGGACTACGACTACGACTGGTAATGATAATTAAAAAAAAAAATACATTCATTTAATATAATTTTAAAACCCACATGCATTTAAACACAAACGTGGCCCACACTCAAAATAAATAAATAAAAATAAAATAAAATAAAACACTAAAGTTATTAAAATATATACAATACATACTTTATAATTTTAATTTTACAAAACTAGAACCGGGACACATTTAAAAGCGGCATTGCCTATGATTATTATTAATATTATTAATTAATAATAATAATAATAATAATAATAATAATAATAATAATAATAATAATAATAATGACAAATTCTATTTTATTGTCTTACAGTGCAGTTTACAGATTGTAAATAATAACAGTAAAATACAATAGCATGCGCGCGTCTTTAATGGGTGCTGAAATTTACTGCTCATAGTAATAGAGGTATGAAAGTTGGTTATAAAAGTTTATTATGACAGGCGTCAGTAATAGGAAACCCAGTACGAGATCAATATTAATTGCATTGATCTCGTAGTACTAATAGGAGGCTGTGCAATTCTAATAGGAGGCTGTGTGGTCCAGTGGTTAAAGAAAAGGGCTTGTAACCAGAAGGTCTCCGGTTCAAATCCCATATCACCCACTGACTCATTGTGTGACCCTGAGCAAGTCACTTCACCTCCTTGTGCTCCGTCTTTCGGGTGAGACGTAATTGTAAGTGACTCTGCAGCTGATGCATAGTTCACACACCCTAGTCTCTGTAAGTCGCCTTGGATAAAGTCGTCTGCTAAATAAAGACATCATAATAATTGTATATGGCAAGCTGTTTTTACATGTATTCATCCATTTCTGATATCAACAATTCTGTTTTTCATGTCAATAAAGCCTGATTCTATTTTATATATCAAGAATTCTATTTTTGACATAACTAACTTTGTCACATTTTTTGTTCATATCAGAAATATTCATATCAACAACTGAATTATGATTATTTATTTCTTAGCAGACACCCTTATCCAGGGCGACTTAGAATTGTGACAAGATATCACATTATTTTTACATACAATTCCCCATTGATACAGTTGGGTTTTTACTGGAGCAATCTAGGTAAAGTACCTTGCTCAAGGGTACAGCAGCAGTGTCCCCCCACCTGGGATTGAACCCACGACCCTCCGGTCAAGAGTCCAGAGCCCTGACTACTACTCCACACTGCTGCCCCAATGGATGGTTGATGTAAAAAAAATGGTGTTTCAGATACGAAATATATTATTTTTGGATGTAAACAATGTTTGACACTTTGTCGGACTGTTAATCAAAAGACAAATCCACAAATCAGAGCTCACAGATTGTCTATCTGGAGGCGGGTCCTGCTGACAGACGTGATGCGGACGTTAAATTAAAAAAAAAAAAAAAATCAGTATTTAAAAAAAAAAAACTGACATGCTTTTGGGATATTAATTTAAGTGTTTTCATAGAATGATGTTCTCGTTTATCAGTTGTAAAAATGCATTTGTACTGCGCGCTAGGTTTTGAGTGATTTTTTTTTTTTCTTCCTATAGAAAAGTTTTCATACTAACTTCTGGACTTGATAACATGCATTTAAAAATCCAATTGCGGCATATGATGAATAACTTTTTTTGTGTGACTGATTTGAAGCTATCGATATGCTTCAGTGGTACCTAAATCGAGTTTTTAATCAAATTGATTCATCTTGTGAAATAATGGATTTCTCCAAATGATTGGCTGCACTGTTACTTCATTACAAAAGCGGCTGATTTATTTCAACTGTACGGGGATTCCCTTTTCGAACGCTTCCTTAGCGCGTCATAACGTATAGTGACGTCATTCCTATTGGTACAAGTCAGGTGGTTTTAATGAATGAAACACGATCTCAGAATTTCCAGCGACCAGAGGTCCGTGTGGGCAACTTAGGAATGTTACCTTTCTTGAGACCTTCAATAAGAGACGAACAGGCGCGTCAGACTCACAATGTAGCGCTTCTTTGTTTTATGATTATTTATTTTTTTTAACGGTGACTTTTACTTAAGGAAATGGAAAATCTGAAGCAATCCTTTCATTTTTTTAATCAATAGCATCCTCCTAATATTTAACTCGTATCCGTTGTTTAATATCCTATTACGTGTCTTCTATGTGGCAATAGAAATAGTTTTGCAATTCGTGTAGACGGAAAGGAGAAGCAACCGCCGTACGAAAACAACCCCCAAAACTTTTAGGCGTTTCTGTGATCCTTATAAAAGTTTATAATTTAGCATTGTTTCTATGGCTGTACTTCGCATCTACCGTAGTTTAGCATGTTTTTTATAATCTTTACCAGACCTCTCTGTGCTTTACAATGCTTCCCTATGCTTTACCAGACCTCTCTGTGCTTTACAATGCTTCCCTATGCTTTACCAGACCTCTCTGTGCTTTACAATGCTTCCCTATGCTTTACCAGACCTCTCTGTGCTTTACAATGCTTCCCTATGCTTTACCAGACCTCTCTGTGCTTTACAATGCTTCCCTATGCTTTACCAGACCTCTCTGTGCTTTACAATGCTTCCCTATGCTTTACCAGACCTCTCTGTGCTTTACAATGCTTCCCTATGCTTTACCAGACCTCTCTGTGCTTTACAATGCTTCCCTATGCTTTACCAGACCTCTCTGTGCTTTACAATGCTTCCCTATGCTTTACCAGACCTCTCTGTGCTTTACAATGCTTCCCTATGCTTTACCAGACCTCTCTGTGCTTTACAATGCTTCCCTATGCTTTACCAGACCTCTCTGTGCTTTACAATGCTTCCCTATGCTTTACCAGACCTCTCTGTGCTTTTACAATGCTTCCCTATGCTTTACCAGACCTCTCTGTGCTTTTACAATGCTTCCCTATGCTTTACCAGACCTCTCTGTGCTTTACAATGCTTCCCTATGCTTTACCAGACCTCTCTGTGCTTTACAATGCTTCCCTATGCTTTACCAGACCTCTCTGTGCTTTACAATGCTTCCCTATGCTTTACCAGACCTCTCTGTGCTTTACAATGCTTCCCTATGCTTTACCAGACCTCTCTGTGCTTTACAATGCTTCCCTATGCTTTACCAGACCTCTCTGTGCTTTTACAATGCTTCCCTATGCTTTACCAGACCTCTCTGTGCTTTACAATGCTTCCCTATGCTTTACCAGACCTCTCTGTGCTTTACAATGCTTCCCTATGCTTTACCAGACCTCTCTGTGCTTTACAATGCTTCCCTATGCTTTACCAGACCTCTCTGTGCTTTACAATGCTTCCCTATGCTTTACCATTCTTTCAATGTGCTTGATGACAGTTTGCTGTTTTTTTAACTTGGGTTGTCAGACTTACGTATGTTGTGAGGAGCTGTGCCGTGTTGGTCCGCAGTAAGACTGCGAGAGAGTAGATCTGGGAGATTGTAGTAACGGGCAGAGGCGCCGACATCGATTCAGAGAAGAGCAAGAGCGCCAGGGAACAGAACATTACTGAACGGAGAGGAGAAATGAACGGATTAAACACAAGTTTGAAACAGTCTTGCATTTCAACCCTGTACTGCGCTGTAATAATAATAATAATAATAATAATAATAATAATAATAATAATAATAATGCACATGGCCAGAATTCTTCTTAATCTATTTTTATTCGCAACGCCTCACAGCAATATATACCTGTTGTACGTGAAACGCACTTCCTTCGCCGGCCAGTAGATGGCAGCACAAAGCACTTTGCCCCTGTTAATTATTATTATTATTATTATTATTATTATTATTATTATTATTATTATTATTATTATTATTATTATTATTATTATTATTAATTTCTTAGCAGACGCCCTTATCCAGGGCGACTTACAATTGTTACAAGATATCACATTATTTTTACATGCAATTACATTATTTTTTTTTTTTTTACATATAATTACTCATTTAAGAGTCACAAGCATTAACTAGCCGCTGTTGTTTTTATAAGCGTGAGAATCAGAAACTTTATTCAGCAAAGTTGCGTGTTCTCTACCATCCATACACATACAATAACATGTCATAGAATTTGTCATTATTATTATTATTATTATTATTATTATTATTATTATTATTTATTTCTTAGCAGACGCCCTTATCCAGGGCGACTTACAATTGTTACAAGATATCACATTATTTTTACATACAATTCCCCATTTATACAGTTGGGTTTTTACCAGCAATCCCAGTCTGGTTCCAGCAATCAAACCGCCCAACTTACCTAAACACCCAGGCATTCTCCTGCTTCTCAACAACAGGTAAAATAAAGAACAGGTAAGAGTCTCAGTTCGGGGTTGAAGTTCCGATGCACGAGGCTGGACTGCGCTATACAGCGTGCATATGATGTATGTCCCGTTGAGTGCTGGATGAGATGCAATCGCCGCCTCACCTCCTTCTCTGCCCAGCATGCTGTCTGGTGCTTATTTAGAGGTATTACCTGCAAGGTGACACATGCAATAACAATTCCCCCGCCGCAGCCGCCGCCGCAACCCCTTCCTCTCTGAAATACCCGGGATTGATTTTTTAAAAATGTTTTAATTTTTTTTTTCTTCCCACGCCCTTTGCTGTATCGTCCACCAGCGAAGTGGATAATCTACAGTCTCACTCTCAGCGATATTATAAGTGTAGCTACTGCTAAAATAGCTTTAAACAGCTATAGCCAGAAGTTTCGCATCCTCCTTTCTATATAGAATTAAATAATTCGGCATCATAAAGTCGAATGTAAACCTGGTGAATAATGTTCCCTTGTTAACATATTGAATTCCACCCCCTCTATATAGAATGAACTCACTCAGCTTCATAGAGTCCAATGAAAGCTGCTGAATAATGTTCCCTTGTTAACATATTGAATTCCACACCCTCTATATAGAATGAACTCCCTCAGCTTCATAGAGTCCAATGAAAGCTGCTGAATAATGTTCCCTTGTTAACATATTGAATTCCACCCCCTCTATATAGAATGAACTCCCTCAGCTTCATAGAGTCCAATGAAAGCTGCTGAATAATGTTCCCTTGTTAACATATTGAATTACACACCCAGCACTTTGGAGTTTTTCCCAGATACTTAACGGAAAAACTGACTGGAAAAAAAATTGATATTTCGAAATCTAACATGAAATACTTATTGTACTGCGATTATGGCTTCCGGTAGACTTTTTTTTTTTTTGGCAATATCATTTTGTAGTTTCTGTAATTACACAATTGTGTGTTTTACACAGCAGTATGCCCACAGTGTCAGGTGTTTTGTTCTTTGCTGGCAGTACAGTTGCTGTGCACTAGATGGCGCTGGTGCTGCGAATTTAACTTTGGCTGATCTAACCTATATTACATACGTCTGTGGCAGCTTCTGAACTCATAGTTCCCGCGTTTGTAGTTTTGCTTGTTTTTGTGGAAAACACATGGATTTTCAGATAGCGGAAAAATTGTTTTTCGTTGTATGATTTTATAAAAAGGTGAGTGGTCCTGCATATCAGTGGTGTGTTCCTAAATCTGAAGTTACTGGAACAATATTAAAATATGCATCTTCTTATAAGCAAGAGTTACCACACCAATTCCAATTTCATTCATGTACTGAACTTCTAGTAACACATATAACTGAAAACGCATTGATCTCATTTCTACAGGTATTTCCACAAAGTGTCAGAAGGGTTTACTGTATTGTTGTGTGTGTGTGTGTGTGTCTGTGTGTGTGTGTGAGTGTCAGTGTGTGTGTGTGTGTGTGTGTGTGTGTGTGTGTGTGTGTGTGTGTGTGTGTGTGTGTGTGTGTGTGTGTGTGTGTGTGTGTGTGTGTGTGTGTGTGTGTGTGTGTGTGTGTGTGTGTGTGTGTGTGTGTGTGTGTGTGTGTGTGTGTGTGTGTGTGTGTGTGTGTGTGTGTGTGTGTGTGTGTGTGTGTGTGTGTGTGTGTGTGTGTGTGTGTGTGTGTGTGTGTGTGTGTGTGTGTGTGTGTGTGTGTGTGTGTGTGTGTGTGTGTGTGTGTGTGTGTGTGTGTGTGTGTGTGTGTGTGTGTGTGTGTGTCAGGGTGTGTGTGTGTGTGTGTGTGTGTGTGTGTGTGTGTGTGTGTGTGTGTGTGTGTGTGTGTCATGTCTCCTCACTCAGACCCCTCGCTCACTCAGTACCCTGGTATCCCTGAATAAGATAACCGTCTCCTTTTAAAAAATATACCAAGGATTTTATTTTTTTTAAACTTTGTTTATTGGGTTTTACAAATGAACAAGTTAGACAGTGAGAAACAAACAATTGTTACATTCAATTATAATAGAAGACAGAAGGAGAGAGAGAGAGAGAGAGAGAGAGAGAGAGAGAGAGAGAGAGAGAGAGAGAGAGAGAGAGAGGCACGGAGAAGGACAGAAAGGAGAAAGGGAGGTGAAAGAGGTCAGAGAGGGAAGATGAACGATAAGGTGAGAGGGAAATGTTTTAGTAATGTTTAGCTCATATATATATATATATATATATATATATATATATATATATATATATATATATATATATATATATATGCCACTTAATTCTCCTCTACCTCCTCTGCGCTCCCCTGCCTCCAGAGCCCGCTCCTTCTCCACCCTCGCCCCCGCAGTGGTGGAATGACCTTCCTACAGATGTCAGGACTGCCCAGTCCCTGACCACCTTCCAGCGCCTCCTCAAGACTCACCTCTTCAGACAGCTTCTGTAGAAACTCCTCTTTTTCCTCTGGACACTTTATCACTCTTCCTTAATGCAGTTTACTTGATCTTATCTGCTCCCTATTTTACTGCATTTAATCCTGTACTTCACAGAGTACTGTAATCTGTCACAAGTGTTATTGAATCTGTAGTATTTTGTATTGAATTATATCCTGATGTAACTATCACTGCCACTGTTATTTGCTCCGTTATTGATTCGTATTTTGTCATATACTTGTACTTGCTAGAACCAAAGTCATTGTATTTATCTTGCTCTTAATTGTATTAATACTTGTACTGTGATTCTTGAAATATATTTTTGTTTACGACTGTAAGTCGCCCTGGATAAGGGCATCTGCTAAGAAATAAATAATAATAATAATAATAATAATAATAATAATAATAATAATAATAATAATAATAATAATAATTGTTGCATTGAATTGAATTGAAGCTTCAAAGAAAAAAATAATGAAACAAACTCCTCTCTTTAAAATCCAGGTGTAAAATCAAAAGGGAGGGTGGTTTCAGTTTTGAAGTTCGGGGTAAGGTTGGGACAATAACTGATATTATCAATAATGATTGAAATCCCCTGGGGTGCAGCTTATCCAAATGCCGCAGAACTTGGTACTGACATTATTTTGAGATCCTTCTCTTTGCTGTGGGTAGCATTGCCTTCAGGGTGATTGAAATTACAAGGGAGCACGGACTGTCCTACAGCTGAAAAAAGGGTGAGTAACTTTTCCTGACAGGAATCCCCAGGTGTCTTAATTACGGGTGGTCGCCCCCCTGGTTGCATGATGACATCATATCCTGTCTGCTGAACTCAGCATGAGTCAGGATGATTAAAGAATGAAAAAACCATCAAAGCAAAAAAGTATTGGTCTAGTGACGGCCAGAAATGAAACATTTACTATGAATGGTGTTTCATCTTTAATTGACCTGCCTGTAGAGGGTGTCTATAGGCTGTACAGTAA
Organism: Acipenser oxyrinchus oxyrinchus; assembly: GCA_030684275.1. Classification (NCBI taxonomy): domain Eukaryota; kingdom Metazoa; phylum Chordata; class Actinopteri; order Acipenseriformes; family Acipenseridae; genus Acipenser; species Acipenser oxyrinchus. The sequence continues at coordinate 904,533 of CM060295.1, forward strand.
AGCCTTTACCAGACCTCTGTGCTTTTACAATGCTTCCTATGCTTTACCACACCTCTCTGTGCTTTACAATGCTTCCCTATGCTTTACCAGACCTCTCTGTGCTTTACAATGCTTCCCTATGCTTTACCAGACCTCTCTGTGCTTTACAATGCTTCCCTATGCTTTACCAGACCTCTCTGTGCTTTACAATGCTTCCCTATGCTTTACCAGACCTCTCTGTGCTTTACAATGCTTCCCTATGCTTTACCAGACCTCTCTGTGCTTTACAATGCTTCCCTATGCTTTACCAGACCTCTCTGTGCTTTACAATGCTTCCCTATGCTTTACCAGACCTCTCTGTGCTTTACAATGCTTCCCTATGCTTTACCAGACTCTCTGTGCTTTACAATGCTTCCCTATGCTTTACCAGACCTCTCTGTGCTTTACAATGCTTCCCTATGCTTTACCAGACCTCTCTGTGCTTTACAATGCTTCCCTATGCTTTACCAGACCTCTCTGTGCTTTACAATGCTTCCCTATGCTTTACCAGACCTCTCTGTGCTTTACAATGCTTCCCTATGCTTTACCAGACCTCTCTGTGCTTTACAATGCTTCCCTATGCTTTACCAGACCTCTCTGTGCTTTACAATGCTTCCCTATGCTTTACCAGACCTCTCTGTGCTTTACAATGCTTCCCTATGCTTTACCACTCCTCTCTGTGCTTTATTACACTGTGCTCTGCTTTTATTATGGGCAACTTTTATAAGGGTTAGTTTACCATGTTTTTTTGTTGTTTTTTTTAAAAAAAAAAAAATGCTTTACAATGCTTATCACACAGTCAGGGGAGCGCAGGTTCGCGTCCTGCCTGCATGAAGTCTTCGCTGGGAATTTCGGATGGAGCGTCACATTGGCTCTGGCGCGCCTGCCTGCAGTGCTGGCCTTTGTCCACCAGAGGCAGGGTAGCTGGAGTTGCTGGGTGTGGAAGAGGAAGCTGGCTCGGTTTCGGTTCTTTTGTTTCCCGGGGGAATTATTTTCTTAGACACACAGCTCGCATCATGGCGGTGGGGAGGAGGAGGAGGGGAAAGATTTCACTGAGACTCATTTCCTGTTTCCTAGCAACAACAGCAGGAAGTATGTGGAAATGAAAAGAAAAAAAAAAAAGATCTGGATTCATCCAAAGAAAAAAAACAACAAGATTTTTAAAATAGATAAATAAAATTTAAAAAACAAGTCAATTAAACTTTCAGAAAGCCGGAATACCCCGGCTACTTATGCATCGTTTGGTAAGTTAAATTTATTTTTCATTATTTCCCCTCGTTTTGTTCTTAGGAGATTATTTGTTTAGGGTAAGCAGCCGTGTCTGCGTTTAAATAAATAACACAAGGAAACAAAACCGTCTTTGTAAATCAAGATATTATTTATATATATATATATATATATATATACACACGACCTCGACTCGTTTTTCAAATTAGCTACACGTAAAATAAACTTATATTTAAAAGAGAAATCGCGTTCACGTTGTGTTTGATGTAAAAACAATAATAATAATAATAATAATAATAATAATAATAATAATAATAATAATAATAAGATTTGAAACACAAACATTTGTTGTTATTTATTTATTTATTTATTCATTTATTTATTTTCGGTACAAAAAAAACCCCACAAAACAAACAAACAAACAAACGCAGACAAGGCCACAAAACCGGGGGACGAGGGAGAAGCAGCGTTCGTTTCACTAATAATAATAATAATAATAATAATAATAATAATAATAATTATTACGTGTTGTCTGGCTAGATGTATTATAACGCTGGCGTTGATTTTTGTCCCGGCGAGAGGATCGCGGTTGTATAAATATTATTATATTAAGGTTGTAATGCATTTGTGAACAAACGAAATAACCGTGTTACAGGTTGAGTCCCAATATTTGAACCGGTTTATACGAACAATAGCACACGAGGGTCACATTTAAACTGTTTGCTGTAAGTAGTTACAAAAAAAAAAAAAAAAAAAAGTACAGCCGTGTTCTCTACTTATTTTTTAATTCAATTGCATTCCTCGCTTCCCCTAAAACAATAATATTAATTAATATGAACGGTTCCTGACCGTGAATTAAAAAGTGTAATTATTATTATTATTATTATTATTATTATTATTATTATTATTATTATTATTTTTTGTGTTGGTAATTAATGCGGTAGTTTCGCGGCTTACTGTGCTGTTAGTTAAAACAAGAGTTTTCAACCCAGGACCTGGGGGCTGGGGGGGGGAGGGGGCGCCCCCTCCCTATGTCGGCTGTTTCTCATTTCAATTGATTTCTCAGTCACTGAACTAAACCCTGAATTTGAAAGGATCGTTTGCTTAATTAGATCCTTTTTTTTTTTTTTAAAGAATTGTTTTCAGCGCTTAAACAGAACTCACTCAGAACCAGTGGTGGTGGTGGGGGTCGCTCAGAACCAGGGTTGGTGGTGTGGGGGGTCGCTAGAACCAGGGTTGGTGGTGTGGGGGTCGCTCAGAACCAGGGTTGGTGGTGTGGGGGTCGCACAGAACCAGGGTTGGTGGTGTGGGGGTCGCCAGAACCAGGGTTGGTGGTGTTGGGGGTCGCCAGAACCAGGGGTGGTGGTGGGGAGGGGTCGCCAGAACCAGGGTTGGTGGTGTGGGGGTCGCCAGAACCAGGGTTGGTGGTGTGGGGGTCGCCAGAACCAGGGTTGGTGGTGTTGGGGTGGTCGCCAGAACCAGGGGTGGTGGTGGGGGAGGGGTCGCAGAACCAGGGTTGGTGGTGTGGGGGTCGCTCAGAACCAGGGTTGGTGGTGTTGGGGGTCGCTCAGAACCAGGGGTGGTGGTGGGGAGGGGTCGCCAGAACCAGGGTTGGTGGTGTGGGGGTCGCACAGAACCAGGGTTGGTGGTGTGGGGGTCGCACAGAACCAAGGTTGGTGGTGTGGAGGGGGGTCGCACAGAACCAGGGTTGGTGGTGTGGGGGTCGCCAGAACCAGGGTTGGTGGGTGGGGGTCGCTCAGAACCAGGGTTGGTGGTGTGGAGGGGGGTCGCACAGAACCAGGGTTGGTGGTGGGGGTCACTCAGAACCAGGGGTGGTGGTGGGGGTCGCTCAGAACCAGGGTTGGGAAGCACTGGGTAAATGCATCCAAACTCTCTGAATGTTTTGGTCATAACAAACAAAGCAGTTCAGGTTTGACCGTGTGTGTGTGTTTGCACTGGAAACACTGGAGGAGAAGGAATTAAAGTGAATTTTGTTTGCTGTAAGTTACAAAAAAAAAAAAAAAAAAAAAAAGGACAGGCGTGTTGTCTACTTACTTTTAATTCAATTGCGTTGCTCGTCTTTTTTCCCCCTCTAAAACAATAATATTAATTGATATGAACGTTTCCTGTTTTGTGCCGGGGGAGTTAACGCAGGAGAAAGTTCAAAGCCCACTGTACGTCAGTCATTTATAAATTATTATTATTATTATTATTATTATTATTATTATTATTATTATGAATGAGTTGTTTAGCAGAGGCTTTTATCCAAAGCGACTTAGAGACTAGGAGGGTGAACTCTGCATCATCAACAACTGCTGCTGCTGCTGCTGCTGCTGCAGAGTCACTTCCAATAGGAGCTCGTTTGTTTGACGTCTCATTCGAAGGACGGAGCACAAGGAGGTGAAGCGACTCGCTCAGGGGCACACGCACACGCACACGCACACACACACACACACACACACACACACACAGAGGGAGTCAGTGGCTGAGCCGGGATTTGAACCTCCTGGTATCAAGACCCCTTTTCTTTAACCGCTGGATCACCAAGCCGTTGTGTAAGTGGCTGCTTCGCTTACCTGGTTTCTTAAACACCAATATTAATTGCTGATTTTTACTGTTCTGTACAAGTAATTAATAGAATTTATATCTTACCAAACAGCGTGTCATCAAAGCAAATTGTAAAATGATATCACAAAAAAAAAAAAAAAAATCGCAGTACAGTAAGTATTTCATGTTAGGTTTTTGAAATGTCACATTTTTTCCAGTCAGTTAAGTATCTGGGGAAAACTCCAAAGCGCTGGGTGTGTAATTCAATATGTTAATAAGGGAACATTATTCAGCAGCTTTCATTGGACTCTATGAAGCTGAGTGAGTTCATTCTATATAGAGGGGGTGGAATTCAATATGTTAACAAGGGAACATTATTCAGCAGCTTTCATTGGACTCTATGAAGCTGAGTGAGTTCATTCTATATAGAGGGTGTGGAATTCAATATGTTAACAAGGGAACATTATTCAGCAGCTTTCATTGGACTCTATGAAGCTGAGGGAGTTCATTCTATATAGAGGGTGTGGAATTCAATATGTTAACAAGGGAACATTATTCAGCAGCTTTCATTGGACTCTATGAAGCTGAGGGAGTTCATTCTATATAGAGGGTGTGGAATTCAATATGTTAACAAGGGAACATTATTCAGCAGCTTTCATTGGACTCTATGAAGCTGAGGGAGTTCATTCTATATAGAGGGGTGGAATTCAATATGTTAACAAGGGAACATTATTCAGCAGCTTTCATTGGACTCTATGAAGCTGAGGGAGTTCATTCTATATAGAGGGTGTGTAATTCAATATGTTAACAAGGAACATTATTCAGCAGCTTTCATTGGACTCTATGAAGCTGAGGGAGTTCATTCTATATAGAGGGGTGTAATTCAATATGTTAACAAGGGAACATTATTCAGCAGCTTTCATTGGACTCTATGAAGCTGAGGGAGTTCATTCTATATAGAGGGTGTGGAATTCAATATGTTAACAAGGAACATTATTCAGCAGCTTTCATTGGACTCTATGAAGCTGAGTGAGTTCATTCTATATAGAGGGGTGGAATTCAATATGTTAACAAGGGAACATTATTCAGCAGCTTTCATTGGACTCTATGAAGCTGAGGGAGTTCATTCTATATAGAGGGTGTGTAATTCAATATGTTAACAAGGGAACATTATTCAGCAGCTTCATTGGACTCTATGAAGCTGAGGGAGTTCATTCTATATAGAGGGTGTGGAATTCAATATGTTAACAAGGGAACATTATTCAGCAGCTTTCATTGGACTCTATGAAGCTGAGTGAGTTCATTCTATATAGAGGGGTGGAATTCAATATGTTAACAAGGGAACATTATTCAGCAGCTTTCATTGGACTCTATGAAGCTGAGGGAGTTCATTCTATATAGAGGGGTGGAATTCAATATGTTAACAAGGGAACATTATTCAGCAGCTTTCATTGGACTCTATGAAGCTGAGTGAGTTCATTCTATATAGAGGGTGTGTAATTCAATATGTTAACAAGGGAACATTATTCAGCAGCTTTCATTGGACTCTATGAAGCTGAGGGAGTTCATTCTATATAGAGGGTGTGGAATTCAATATGTTAACAAGGGAACATTATTCAGCAGCTTTCATTGGACTCTATGAAGCTGAGGGAGTTCATTCTATATAGAGGGTGTGGAATTCAATATGTTAACAAGGGAACATTATTCAGCAGCTTTCATTGGACTTTGTGAAGCAGAATCAGTTTCATACGACGTATAGAGGGTGATGCAAAACTTTTAATTTTGTTGATTTTTTTTTTTTTTTTTCTCCACAGATCAGTCAACGCCTTGGAAATGCCTTAACATCCAAACTCGGGAATATATCATGCCATGCTTTGCCTTCATTCCCTGGGAGAACGGGAGAAGAAAAAACCTTTTTTGATGCCTGATTGCTAAAACGCCAGTAAAGCAAAAGTCTTAAACCTTTTCCGTGGAGGAGGGGGGGAAAAAAAAAAGTCAAGGAGAGTTGAATAACAAACAGTACAGAGTCTTCACAGAACCACACACCCCCTCCCTCCCCGAACCCCCACTCCCTTCCCCTCTCAAATTTATTTTATTTATTTAAAAAAAAATTGATTAAGACGACCATGCAGGATCAGGAAGGGCAAGGCGGTTTTCTGTGCAAGCGGTGCGACGAGGTGTGCCAGAGTTGGCTTGATCTCTTGGAGCACACGGAGAGCCACTGCCTGCAGAACGACGAGAGGAGGTTCAAGTGCGGTGAGTGCGGCCGGGCTACCGCACGCCGCAGCCTGGTGAATCACAAAAAGACCCACGAGGTGGGCTGTACCGCTGTTCGTCTGCGGCAAGGAGCTCAACAACCCCTTGGCGCTTCGCAACCACCAGCGCCTGCATGCCAGGGGGCTTCACTGCCAGCTCTGCGGGAAGACTTTCAGGCTGGCGTCTCAGCTGACCGCCCACCAGAAATGCCATGAAGGCATCGTTCCCGGTCAGCATCCCGGGAACGCGGAGGAAGACGAAGACGGCGGGTTTTCCGGAGCCGACCGCTCCGGTTTGGAAGCTGGGAACCTCCTGGACGGCCGGGAGATCTCCGCCGGATTTCAGCAGCCGGGTGTGTGCTTCACGGATCCCCAACGCGGGGAGGGAAACCTTGGCGCCGGGAACATACTGCCGGGCCGAGCGTTCGCGGAGAACCTCGCTAGCTTTAGCCCCATGGTGACGGATACCCGACTCCTCTGAGAACCTGCCCGGAAAGACCCGGGGAAAGTTTCCGAACCCTGCCCGGAGCCCCTGAGCTCGGAGGACCGCCCGTTCAAATGCGTCCTGTGCGAGAAGACGTACCGTCACCACGGGAGCCTCATCAACCACAAGAAATCGCACCAGCTGGGGGCGTTCGAGTGCCGCTTCTGTTTCAAGCAGTTCAACAACTTGGCGGCTTGCAACAGCCACGTGCGCATCCACTCCAAATCCAAACCCAGCCGGTCCTTCGAGGACCCCGATCCGTCGTCGGGGGTCCCTCGTAGCAGCCGGGGGGGCAGCAACGGCGAGCGATCCAACTTCTGCCATCTCTGCCAGGTGGCCTTCGAGAGCGAGTCCGAGTTTGAAGATCACATCGTCCTGCACAACAGCTCCTCCCTGGCCCTGGCTCACCCGGACGGGTCCCGAGAGGAAAGCGGCGTCTCCTCCTCCTCCTCCTATCCGTACGACGAAGGGGAAAGCTATCGCCCGCCCCTGAAAGCGCCCCCTTTGGAGCGACGGCCGATCCCGGGGATGAGACGGACAAAGAACCTCCGAACGGGCTGGCGTACGCCTGCGCCTTCTGCAGCGAATGCTACTCCGACCTGGAAAGCCTTAAAGATCACTACCTGACCCACGACTCCGGAGTGGCGGAGAAGGAGAAGGAGAAGGAGGAAGAGGAAGAGGAAGCCCCCCAGACGGATCTGATCAAAACTGAGAGCAACGGCAACGCCAAAAGCCCCGTTATCCAAGCCAATGCCCTGGATCCAGTTACGGTTGACGCCGAACGCAGGTTTAGGTGTCAGGAGTGTGGCAAAAGCTACCGCCACGCAGGGAGCCTCGTCAATCACAAGAGGTCACACCAGACCGGCGTCTACCAGTGCTCCGTCTGCAGGAAGCAGTGCCTCAATCTGGCTGCCTTGAAAGGTCACCTCCGAATTCACAGATCCAAGCCCCCTTCTCTGAGCTTCGGCAGCGGAGGTTTAGATCTGCTGCCGGACTGGCTGTCCAACGAACCGGTGGACTTCCGAGACCTGGGAAGCCAGGAGGACTCGGGAGGCGACGACGTTGGCTTCCAGGGCTTTGGGAGCAGAGAGCTGGAGCGGAGGGAGCCCTCGATGTCTCACTTGGGCCCTGGCGTTCCCGGCGGCTGCCAGACGGAAGGAGAGCCCGTCGAGCCGCTGGGAGGCCTTTGCAAAGTGGAGAACGACTCCGAGGGACCGGGGCGTCTCGAAAACGGCGTCCTAAAGGAGGAAGAAGTGGAAGAGCTGATGACGGACGCCCACCTTCAAGCCGACAGGCACATGTGCGCAGACTGCGGGGAGACTTATGCAGACATTGCAGGCATAAAAAGCCACCGTTGCCCGTACCGGGAGAGGAGGAGGCCTGGCCACAACGGGTTCCCGGGCAAAGATTTGGGTCGGGGGGAGAGGAACGGTCTGGCGGGTTCCGAAGGAGAAAGCAAGCGCCGCCCACAGACGCTGGAAGCGGAGGAAAGTGCCGGGCGAGGAAGAGGGGGAGGAGGAAGAGGAGGAACTTCGCGACGAGGGAGTCGCTGTCGGAGGTTTGCCAGTGCTCCGTCTGCGGGAACCGTTACTCCAGTCTGTCTGCCCTCAAGAGCCACCTGCGGTTCCACACGCACCCCGCGACGGACCCTCCGAGACGAGGCGGTGCCTCCCTGTCCTCCCCGGAACCCGACACATCCGGGGGGCTTCCGGAGGAGGAGGAGGAGGAGGAGAGCAACCTCCAGATATGCAGCACGCGGCGGCAGAGCTTTCTTGAACGAAGCAGATTTCATCCGCACCAGCTGACGCGTCACGAGCCCCTTTCCGGATTTCTTGAGTCCGGACGCCCCCGGAGATTTCCAAGACGCAGGAGGCCCTTTGCAAAGACGGGAGGAAAACCAAGACGATGGCCGAGAAACAAGAGCCACATCTGCGGAGAATGTGGCGCGGTCGCTCACGGAATTATCAGGAGCTGGAGAGCCACCGCTGCTGCGCCCACCAGCCGGGCTCCGCGCAGGGCGTTCCTCGAAGCGACCCGCGCAGACCCTCAAAGCGGAAGGCCCCGTCGGAGGGTCGGACGCGGAGGCCAGGCCCTATCGGTGCGAGCAGTGCGGACGGGCGTACCGCCACGCGGGCAGCCTCCTCAACCACAAGAAGTCCCACAAGACCGGGGTGTTCCGTTGCTTCGTGTGTCAGAAACGTTTCTACAACCTTCTTGCCCTGAAAAACCACCAGAGGGTCCACTTTGATGTCAAGCGGTAAGTCGAGGGGAAAAAACGACGACAAAAAACTGCTGGGTCAAGGCTTCGGAAAGCGAGCACTTTCTTGTTACCTTTTTAGAAAAGTTTCTCGCAGTAAAAGCACAGCCCAGTGTAATGAAGCCCAGTGAAAGCATGGTAAAGCACAGATAGGTTTGGTAAAGCACAGGGAAGCATTGTAAAGCACAGAGAGGTCTGGTAAAGCATAGGGAAGCATTGTAAAGCACAGAGAGGTCTGGTAAAGCATAGGGAAGCATTGTAAAGCACAGAGCGGTCTGGTAAAGCATAGGGAAGCATTGTAAAGCACAGAGAGGTCTGGTAAAGCATAGGGAAGCATTGTAAAGCACAGAGAGGTCTGGTAAAGCATAGGGAAGCATTGTAAAGCACAGAGAGGTCTGGTAAAGCATAGGGAAGCATTGTAAAGCACAGAGAGGTCTGGTAAAGCATAGGGAAGCATTGTAAAGCACAGAGAGGTCTGGTAAAGCATAGGGAAGCATTGTAAAGCACAGAGAGGTCTGGTAAAGCATAGGGAAGCATTGTAAAGCACAGAGAGGTCTGGTAAAGCATAGGGAAGCATTGTAAAGCACAGAGAGGTCTGGTAAAGCATAGGGAAGCATTGTAAAGCACAGAGAGGTGTGGTAAAGCATAGGGAAGCATTGTAAAGCACAGAGAGGTCTGCAAAGCATAGGGAAGCATTGTAAGCACAGAGAGGTCTGTAAAGCATAGGAAGCATTGTAAAGCATATTATTAAACATGGCAAACGACAGTGTAAATCCATGTGGGAAAGCATAGTAAACGTTTATAAGGGAAGCACTAGCAATACCACCACTGGTTCTGAAATCTCATCCCATCCCTCCAACTGTCCTCCATCTAATCCCTCCAATCCCTCCACCCATCCCTCCATCCCATCCCTCCACCCATCCCTCCATCCCATCCCATCCTCCATCTAATCTCTCCTCATCCCTCCATCTAATCCATCCCATCCCTCCATCTATTCCATCCCTCCATCTAATCCCTCCCATCCCTCCACCCATCCATCCCTCCATCTAATCCATCCCATCCCTCCATCTAATCCCTCCCATCCCTCCATCCCATCCCTCCATCTAATCCCTCCCATCCCTCCATCCCATCCCTCCATCCCATCCCTCCATCTAATCCCTCCCATCCCTCCATCCCATCCCTCCATCTAATCCTCCCATCCCTCCATCCCATCCCTCCATCCTATCCCTCCATCTAATCCTCCCATCCCTCCATCCCATCCCTCCATCTAATCCATCTCATCCTCCATCTAATCCATCCCATCCCTCCATCTATTCCATCCCTCCATCTAATCCCTCCCATCCCTCCCTCCCATCCCTCCATCTAATCCCTCCATCCCATCCCTCCATCCCATCCCTCCATCTAATCCCTCCCATCCCTCCATCCCATCCCTCCCTCCCATCCCCTCCATCTAATCCCTCCCATCCCTCCATCCCATCCCATCCTCCATCTAATCCCTCCCATCCCTCCCTCCCATCCCTCCATCTAATCCATCCCATCCCTCCATCCCATCCCTCCATCTAATCCATCTCATCCCTCCATCTAATCCATCCCATCCCTCCATCTATTCCATCCCTCCATCTAATCCCTCCCATCCCTCCATCTAATCCCTCCCATCCCTCCACCCATCCCTCCCTCCCATCCCTCCATCTAATCCCTCCCATCCCTCCCTCCCATCCCTCCATCTAATCCCTCCCATCCCTCCATCCCATCCCTCCATCTAATCCCTCCCATCCCTCCATCCCATCCCTCCATGTAATCCCTCCCATCCCTCCATCCCATCCCTCCATCTAATCCATCTCATCCCTCCATCTAATCCATCCCATCCCTCCATCTATTCCACCCCTCCATCTAATCCCTCCCATCCCTCTATCTATTCCATCCCTCCATCTAATCCATCCCATCCTTCCATCTAATCCATCCCATCCATATCATCCACCCATCCTTCCATCCCATCCTATCTCTCCACCCATCCCTCCATCTAATCCATTCCATCCCACCATCCATATCGTCCACCCATCCCTCCATCCATATCATCCCTCCATCCCTCCATCCTTGTCATTATGTGTATGGGGGTGGATGTAATGTAGTGGCCACTGTGATCTTTTCCCTGACTTTGATTTGCTACCGATTTTGCATTTACAGCTATGAAGGGGGTGGGGGGTGGGGGGGGGGGTACATTAGTATTTGTATGCATTCCTTTAGCTAAACAGTGCAGGGATGGGAATCAGACTCCCGCTGCATGATCCAGTCCTGGTTTCACTAGGAGTTTAATAATCAGACACACCTGAGCTTGTTAGCTAGACACACTGGGGGCTGATCAAGCTGGTAGTAAAACCTGGACTGGGTGACACTGCTGTGCAATAGGAGTCTGATTCCCAGCCCTGCAGTGTCCATACTGTGCGTTTCTGACCTCTCTAATGATCCTTTCCGTTCTTGTTGGCAGACACAAGTGCTTGGAGTGCGGCAAAGCCTTCAAGCTGCAGAAGCAGCTGGTCAGTCACCAGAAGATGCACCTGGAGAGCCGCCAGAAAACCAAGCACCTCAGCAACCAGCTGCAACAGCTAATGCCGGCCAGCAACGTCCCCGCTTCCAAATCTAACGGCCAGCCGCTGCCCCTCCAGGAACGGGGGGACCCCGGTTTGTCCTCGACTGACAGCTGGGCGGAAAATAACCTTGGGATTCTGGGCTATGTGGGGAACGAAGCCCACCCCACGAATGCTGGCGAGTCTTCTGCCGAGGACTCCCGACAGACCGACCCCACCACCAGCCTCCAACTCGCCCCGGTCCAGGTCAAGGTTAGGGTAAAAAGGCGGTCGGATTCTGAGGCCGGGGCGGGCGAAAAGCTCCGGTGGAGCGACCGTACTGTTGCGGTCAGTGCGGCAGAACCTACCGGCACGCGGGCAGTCTCGTCAACCACAGGAAGTCCCACCAGGTGGGCCAGTATTACTGCACCGTCTGCGACAACACTTACCCCAACCAGCTGGCAATGAAGAACCACCTGCGAGTCCACTTTGGAGCGAAGAAGTATCGCTGCCCGGACTGCGGGAAAGCCTTCCGCGGAAAGAAGCAGCTTTCCAGTCACGCTTGCGGAAAAGTTGGGAGAGCTGGAAGCTCCAGGAAGCAGAAAAACCCGCCCCTGACTTCGGAAAACGGGAATGGGTTAGAGAAGAAGAGGAGGAAGAGGAATAAGAAGATGGAGGAGGAGGAGGAGGACTCTTCGGAGTGTTACAGGCGGCTTTCCCTTCCCGACCGAGCGCCTGGGGTCCGGCGAACGACGACGCGACGGCCTCGCCCTCGACCCGGACGACAGGCCCTTCGCTGCGATGTGTGCCAGCGCACCTACCGCCACGCGGGCAGCCTGCTGAACCACAAAAACACGCACAAAACCGGCAGCTTCGAGTGCGTCGTCTGCCGGAAGATCTTCTCCAACCCCATGGCAATGAAGAACCACCTGCGCATCCACACCCAAAAGAAGCCCTACCAGTGCCCGGAGTGCGGCAAAGCGTTCCGGCTCTCCAGCGCCCTCCAAAACCACCAGAAGCTGCACTTCGGGGACGTCCCGCACAGGTGCCAAGGGTGCGGCAAAGGATTCCTGAGCGGCCGGAGTTTGAGGCGTCACCGCTGCGGATTCGGGACCGAATCAGAAAGGGGAGCAGAAAGGAGAGAAGCAGCAGCAGCAGCAGCAGAGCCGCGGAAACCCGAGGGTCTCCCGGGGGACCTGGGGGTCCTGGGGGTCCCGGCAGCCGACGGGACGAGCGCCCGTTCAGGTGCGATCAGTGCGGCCGCACTTACAGGCACGCCGGCTCTCTCCTGAACCACCGGAACACCCACACCACGGGCGTCTACCGCTGCGCCGTGTGCCTCAAGCAGTTCTCCAACCTGCTGGCCTTGAAGAACCACAACCGCATCCACTCCGAGGCGAAGCGCTACAAGTGCCTGGACTGTGGCAAGGCGTTCCGGGTCTCCTCGCACCTGCTGAGCCACAGGCGGGTCCACACCAAGGAGCGGCCGTTCTTCTGCGCCCCCTGCGGCCGCGGCTTCGCCAGCAAGGCCAATTTCGCCCACCACCTGTCCCTCCACAAGACCAAGCCTTCGCGCTACTTCTTTCAGAAGAGGCGGGGGGGAGGAGGAGGAGGAGGAGGGAGGAGGGGAGGGACGCTGGGGAGGAGGAAGAGGGGATCCCAGCGCGGAGCCGGGGCGGCTGGAAAGACCCGGATCAGGGCGGTGTGGCCAAGGATCCAGCCGCCTTCGAGTGCGACCAGTGCGGGAGCTTTCACCCGACTTCGGAGGACCTCCGGGAGCACCAGGAAACGCACGGGGGAGACAAGCCCCACGTTTGCGAGCACTGTGGCCGGACTTACCGCCACGCTGGCTCCTTGCTGAACCACAAGAACAGCCACAAGACGGGGTCGTACTCTTGCGCCGTTTGCCAGAAGGAGTTCTCCAACCTCATGGCGCTAAAGAACCACCGGAGGATCCACACGGAGCCCAGGAGGTACAAGTGTCAGGACTGCGGCAAAGCCTTCCGCGTCTCGACCCAGCTGATCTGCCACCAGAGAGTCCACACCAAGGAGAAGCCATTCTCCTGCTCCTCTCTGGAAAGTGCTTTTCCAGCAAGTCCAACCTCCGCACCATCAGAAGGTTCACGAGAGCAGGCACCCTGCGGAGGAAGGGCTGAAACCTGCCCCACCCTCCCGTGACGGGGAGTGACTCCGGAGCCACGGTGAATCTGGGAGGCTTCCCTGGGCTGCCTCGAGTCAAGGCTGAATCGTAACCCGCTCTTCAGTGGCGGCATTTTTGTTTTTAAATTTGATTTTTTGTTTTGTTTTTGTTTTGTTTTATGGTGTCTTCCAGTCGTTCTGTTTCTGGGACGCTCTGGGTAATATGAATCCTCTCGAAGGTTTTTAAGCTTGCTTGAAGAATCCTAACTGCCGGACCGTAAACTGGCGTCCTAATTGCATTCAAATACTGTGGCAATGCTGCCTTTCTCTGCTGGCCGAACTCACCTCTCTCCATCTCTCTCACTCTCTCTCTCCCTCCTCTCTCTCCGCCTCTCTCTCTCCCCCTCTCTCCCTCTGTCTCTCTCCTCTCCTCTCTCTCTCCTCTGTCTCTCTCCTCTCCTCTGTCTCTCTCTCCTCTCCTCTCCTCTCTCTCTCTCTCTCTCTCCTCCTCTCCCTCCCTCTCTCTCTCTCTCTCTCTCTCCTCTCCTGTCCTCTCTCCTCTCCTCTCTCTTTGTCTCTCTTTCCTCTCCCTCTGTCTTTCTCTCTCTCTCTCTCTCTCTCGCTCTCAATCTACAGCTGGGGACAAAAGTTTTGCAGCACCTAGAATTTCAGGATTGAGAATTTAAAAAAGCAAAAAAAAAAAAAAAAAAAACTATGAACATTTTAGATCTTTTTATTTAACATCATGATGTAATCAAAGAAACTACAAAATGATATAGCAAAAAAAAAAAAGTCTACCGGAAGCCATAATAGAAGTACAGTATTTCCTTTTCCTTTTTACAGTATTTTTTTTTTAATTTTTTTTTTTTACAGTTTTCCGTTACGTCCGGAAAACTCCAAAGCAGCGGTGTGTGATTTCAATACGTTAATGTCCCATTATTCAGCAGGTTTCATTCGACTTGATGAAGCAGAATCAGTTCATGCTATAGGGTGATGCAAAACATTTAGCCAGAGCTGCATCTGTCTTGTCGATAGAGGTGATTATTTTCAAATGGCTGTGATTAGAACGTCCATTCTCTGTCGGCAGTTAGGACTCTCTCGGCAAAGCGAAATACGATTCTTAGTACTGGAGCAGTAGAACCCAGATCTGCTCGGAAAGATTGCAAACACCAGGGGAATTAGATTAACGATTGGGGGGTTTATATAACACTGGCGGGGGGGGTAACCCTGCATCGCATCAACCTCCTCCTCAATATTACCGGTGAATTCAGGGTGCTGTAAAATGCTAGTGTTGGATTTTTCTAGGTGTCTTTTCATTACCAATGGCTAAATCTGGTACTCCTGTTAATTTTGACTAAGTACGCCAATAATTGGTGCAGTAACTGAGAGTTCGGTTGATAAGGAGACGCTGTAGCTCCACGGGACTGGTGTTGGGGGACCCCCAGCTCCAGGCTGAAGAAAGGAACCCCTTTGTCTTTTAACAATTGAAAGGAGTGGAGGCATGGCATTTAGGACTAAAAAAAAGAAACCTTGTCAAACTGAACTTCTCCACAGGCTCTCCCGAGGACGCTGATCAAAGACTTCCACAAAGGTGTTTTTTTAATTCTATGATTTTAACGACGTGAGAGATTGGAAGCCCACCCAGATAATGTACCGAGCAAACCAAAGCTTGTAACCAATAATAAGATCAAAGAAGCAGACATGGTGAGATATATTTCACATTGCTTTGTGAAGGTAACCTGGGATTTGAAAGAGCGACTGGGCAGGGATGGGAATCAGACTCCTATTGCACAGCAGTGTCACCCATTCCAGGTTTTACTACCAGCTTGATCAGCCCCCAGTGTGTCTAGCTAACAAGCTCAGGTGTGTCTGATTATTAAACACCTAGCGAAACCAGGGAATGGATCACACTGCTGTGCAGCGGGAATCTGATTTACAGCCCTGCTGGAGTTGGGACAATTATCGCCCCTTTTTTATCCCTTACTAAATATACTGAAATCCTTGAATAGCTGATTATCTTTTAGACATAGCAAACGGTTTTAACGGTCAAGCTGTCTCACAAGTGCGTTGGTGCTCCCAAAATGTGATCTATTTTAAATACAGACTGATTTAGGGGTGCACCCATTTTTTCCCCCACTCTGGGACCCCCCGGTGCCCTTCGAAATATCTTGGTGTCCTTGACTAGATGACCGTCTCCTCTTTTAAATTTATGAAAACGATTTAAATTTTTTTAAAAAATCAATCTGTTCCACGGGCGCGATCACTCTACAGGCATATAAAATAGAGATTGATCACCAGCAATCACAATAAGTAAATGCATAAGTAAACTGGGCGACAAGATAATAATAATAACAGCAGTAGTCAGAAGCTTGGTTCTTTATAGCGAGATCGTACGTTTAGATATTGTAATTCCTTGACGGGCTTCAATACAGCAAATAGTATTATTATTATTATTTATTTCTTAGCAGACGCCCTTATCCAGGGCGACTTACAATTGTTACAGGATATCACATTATTTTTACATACAATTCCCCATTTATACAGTTGGGTTTTTATTAGAGCAATCTAGGTAAAGTACCTTGCTCAAGGGTACAGCAGCAGTGTCCCCCACCTGGGATTGAACCCACGACCCTCCGGTCAAGAGTCCAGAGCCCTAACCACTACTCCACACTGCTGCCCTTCTGCATGCGGGGTGTGTCTGAGAAACATGTGTTTTGAAAGGTCTTGGTGAAATCAATGTTTGCGTAATTGTTAATCGCGTGAGCGACACAAACAGTAGGACCTGACCGTTTTCTATCTGCGCCGTGCCAGGGGACGTCTGTATCCTCCGTCTTCAAGCGGGACTAGAATTTCTTCATTTGGAAAACCACGTCGAAGACGCCGCGCACGTGTTCAAACGTGTGTCGGCCGATGGCCTCAGTCTCTGTGCTTGTGTCGTAAATACACGGCACACACAAACTTCAGTGTATGCTGAGCATCAAAAGAAACGTATCACTTCTATTTGAGCATCAAAAGAAACTTATATTTGAGCATCAAAAGAAAATTATCACTTATATTTGGCTAAAATTCACTAGATGTGATCGAAAAATGACACTCTGTTTTAGAGCAGGTGCAGTGACTTTTGTATTGTGCTGATTAGCAATTGACGTCACGAAGATGCTGCAGAATGATCTGTGGATCTCGGGCAGGTGTTGTGACTCTTGGTCTCCCGGTTGGTGGCGCTGTCATTGACAGAGTGTGTCTGGTTATACCGTCTCGCCAGGTTTGAAATCGCTGGCTGTGAGCACACAAGACGGCGAGCCACAGCACGCTGCCCTAGTCCAGCCTCCGACATGCCGATCACACGAAGGCGCTGCTCTCTTGACAGACGTGGCATGTTGTTTTTTTCTGTGATTTTCTTTATTGCTTTTATTCAAGCTTGCAATTCAGCAGCTGAAATCGCTCCCAATCCAGCGTCCAATCAGCTGTCTCACTGATTATGTGATTAAGCGCATCTGCTTCAGTCACAGTCACTCAGGCGCGTCATGGTCAAGGATGAATGATCCAGGGATTAAAAAGAAACCAAAAACATTTCGTCCATGTCCATCATTTATATACCTTATTTATTTGTATTTTTTTTTTTTGAAAATAAATGTGTTCTAATAGCGATAAGTTTCTTTTGATGCTAGGTATAGAAACGCCACTTTTACTGACCTCACGCTAGCCCAATACCACGTTGTAGTTTCCTGTCTCTGACCACAACCCTGAGCGAGCCATCTGGAGGAAGGGCGGTCCGTTCAGCCACTGCTTCCCAGAGGTTTCATTTCCCCTACAAAACCTGGCTAGGTGTTTTTAGTTTTTCCTCTCCTCTGAGTGATGTGCAGAGCAAACAGTATCCCCTCTTAATTCCCGTTAGACAACGAGAAAGCAGCAAGCGGTCTCTTCCACACAGCAGAATTATTCTCATATTTATTTATTTATTTAGACGTCAGTTAATATGTTACACATTGAGGCTGTACCCGGTTTTATATATAATGCTGTTATAATAATTACTATTGTTATTTTGTTTTTAAATTCAGATACTGGTTACTTTTACAATATATTTATCCAGCCCCCCCCGCAAGCAAAATACAAGGCATGACCAAAAAATTCAGATTTGCCATGGATGTTTTTTTTAACCTTACCATAGAGTATGTTGGACAGAATTAAATAGTTTAGTGAAATGTTTTTATGTAGGACCAACGTTAATCAAAAAGTAATATTAATAACTTTCAGTTAGCATTAGAGCTACAGGGATGGAAATAAGACTCCCATTGCATAGCAGTTTGATCCATTCCTGGTTTTACTGTCAGTCGACACACTGGGGGCTGATCAAGCTGGTAGTAAAACCTGGACTGGGTGACGCTGCTGTGCAATAGGAGTCTGATTCCCATTCCTGCAATAATAATGCTGGTTATCATCACAGAGATGGGAATCAGACTCCCGTTGAACACGAGTGTGATCCAGTCCTGGTTTCACTAGGAGTTTAATAATCAGACACACCTGAGCTTGGTAGCTAGACACACTGGGGGCTGATCAAGCTGGTAGTAAAACCTGGAATGGGTGACACTGCTGTGCAATAGGAGTCTGATTCCCATTCGTGCAGCTGATATTGAAGACTGATATAACTTCATACAAGGACATCCCACCTCGATAACCCCAGTTCTAACCTACTAACCATAAAGTGGTAAATAGCCATAGGAATCCTTCCACAAATCTTCTCTGGGTCTCATGTGATGTGCAGTTTTGAAAGAAACACATACAGCACCAGTTTAATTTATACAGCATCTATCATGTACAGTGAAAGCGTTCCAGGATGCTTTACAAAAATATCTCAAACTAACACTCTAAATGTTTTGCATTCCCCCCTCTATAGAATGAACTCAGTCAGCTTCATAGAGTCCAATGAAAGCTGCTGAATAATGTTCCCTTGTTAACATATTGAATTCCACACCCTCTATATAGAATGAACTCCCTCAGCTTCATAGAGTCCAATGAAAGCTGCTGAATAATGTTCCCTTGTTAACATATTGAATTCCACACCCTCTATATAGAATGAACTCAGTCAGCTTCATAGAGTCCAATGAAAGCTGCTGAATAATGTTCCCTTGTTAACATATTGAATTCCACACCCTCTATATAGAATGAACTCCCTCAGCTTCATAGAGTCCAATGAAAGCTGCTGAATAATGTTCCCTTGTTAACGTATTGAATTCCACCCCCTCTATATAGAATGAACTCACTCAGCTTCATAGAGTCCAATGAAAGCTGCTGAATAATGTTCCCTTGTTAACATATTGAATTCCACCCCCTCTATATAGAATGAACTCCCTCAGCTTCATAGAGTCCAATGAAAGCTGCTGAATAATGTTCCCTTGTTAACATATTGAATTCCACACTCTCTATATAGAATGAACTCCCTCAGCTTCAGAGTCCAATGAAAGCTGCTGAATAATGTTCCCTTGTTAACATATTGAATTCCACACCCAGCGCTTTGGAGTTTTCCCCAGATACTTAATGATAAAACTGACTGGAAAAATGTAACATTTCGAAATCTAACATGAAATACTAACTACTGCGATTATGGCTTCTGGTAGACTTTTTTTTTTTTTTTTTGATATCGTTTTGAAGTTTGTTGGTTTATATGATGTTAAATAAAAGATCTAAATTGTGTTCATATCATTTTTTTTTTCCCCCTAAAATTCTAGGTGCAAAATGTATCTGGAGATAGACAACGACGAAAAAGGAGTTGATGAGATGGACAAAATGTCCCAAGTGAAATTATCTCAAACTAGCTTTCTTTAAACTAATACAGCAATGTTTAAAAAAGAAATAAGTTATACGTCACATTTCTTTCAATGCCGTTTGAGACCTAACTGGAGAATGGAGGTATACCAAAGCAGGGCTGGGAATCAGACTCCCGCTGCACAGCAGTGTGATCCAGTCCTGGTTTCACTAGGAGTTTAATAATCAGACACACCTGAGCTTGTTAGCTAGACACACTGGGGGCTGATCAAGCTGGTAGTAAAACCTGGAATGGATCACACTGCTGTGCAATAGGAGTCTGATTCCCAGCCCTGTGATTCTTGTGTCGGCTTTGTATCCCTTTTAGACAGTAACCTGATTTCACTCCGAAAATGATTGCTGAGAGTTAGTAACTGGAGCGATTCCTTCAGTAGAAATCAGGATGATGTTCTTAACTAATGATGATAATGACTTTTTTTTTTTTTTTTGTAACAAAAAAAGTAAATGTTTTTTTTTTTTTTTTTTTTTTAAATAAGTATTAAATGAAAATAATTGAAGGTTGATGTTTCTGGTGGTGTTGTGGTGTTGTCTTATAGCAATTACTGACATACTGTTTATATATATATATATATATATATATATATATACACATAATATATATATATATATATATATATACAAGTAGTGAACAAATGGACACACCTGGGTAAACGAGGGACACTAAGTATATTGAAAGCAAGGGCTTCCACACAGGTGTGGCTCATGCGTTAATTAAGCAAATAACATCCCAGCATGCTTTAGGGTCATGTATAAAAATGCTGGACAGGCCAGGTTGCCTATAATTCTGGCTAGCATGGCTGCAAGAGGAGACCTCAGTGACTCTGAAAGAGGGGTGATTGTCGGGCGCTTGGCAGGAGCTTCAGTGACCCAGACAGCTCAACTTGCTGATGTTTCACGAGCAACGGTGTCTAAGGTGTGGCATGGAACTCCGAGGGAATGACATCATCAGCAAAGGGCAGCAGCGGGTGGAAGCGCAGACTCCAGGATCGTGATACCCGTGCATTCATTCAAAGTGCAAGGCAAAACAGGCGAGCAACTGCAGATCAACTGATTGCAAATTTGAACCTGGGGCGCGAGCGGCCAGTTTCATCAAAAACGGTCCGCCCAGAACTCCACAGAGCGGGATAGCTTAGTGACCCAACGCCCTATTAAGTGACTTTACATTGGGGTTTATATTTTTTGTCCACTACCTGTATATACACACACAGAGCTAGGGCTAAAAGTTTTACATCCTCCTTTTATCATAGTTCAGAAGCTGCCAAGTGTCTTTTAAAGAAGTCATCTAGTGATTTATCACTTGGCAACATCAGCAATATTTGTAATAGATTTTCAAATAACACGCACGTTATTGTATAATACAAACATGCCCTAAAATATATATCTTTAACATTTATACAGGTATAGAACGCTATACCGCACCTTCATTGAGAATTATTACACAGTAACAGAAATAATATAACAAATGTTACATACATTTTTTTTAAGTCACTGTGGTAGGTCGACAGTAATATATATCTATTTTAGGAGCGCTGACCATCTTTAAAATCCATTCTCTCACCTCTTATTAGCTTTATTAACATGATCACCGGCCCCTCCCTTTAAAGGAGCGCTGACCATCTTTAAAATCCATTCTCTCACCTCTTATTAGCTTTATTAACAGGATCACTGGCCCCTCCCTTTAAAGGAGCGCTGACCGTCTTTAAAATCCATTCTCTCACCTCTTATTAGCTTTATTAACAGGATCACTGGCCCCTCCCTTTAAAGGAGCGCTGCCCGTCTTTAAAATCCATTCTCTCACCTCTTATTAGCTTTATTAACATGATCACTGGCCCCTCCCTTTAAAGGAGTGCTGACCATCTTTAAAATCCATTCTCTCACCCTTTATTAGCTTTATTAACATGATCACCGGCCCCTCCCTTTAAAGGAGCGCTGACCATCTTTAAAATCCATTCTCTTACCTCTTATTAGCTTTATTAACATGATCACTGACCCCTCCCTTTAAAGGAGTGCTGACCATCTTTAAAATCCATTCTCTCACCCTTTATTAGCTTTATTAACATGATCACTGGCCCCTCTTTGTAAAGGAGCGCTGACCATCTTTAAAATCCATTCTCTCACCTCTTATTAGCTTTATTAACATGATCACTGACCCCTCCCTCAATTTCAATCCAAGGCAGACTCTCCTCCACAAATGATTATGACAATACCACTACAGGTACAGTGTTTACCTCATAACTATCTATTTACTAGGATTACATGACAGTAGGGGCTGATCCTGTGTGGTGGGGTGGGGTGGGGTGGGGTGGGGTGGGGGCATGTACTCCTGGTATACCCCTGGGTCCTCTGATTAATCTGAATTTACAAGTGTTTCAGGGTTACAATACAAACTTCATATTTAAATACAGTGCAGTTTACAGCATGCGCAAATAATATTATTAGTTTATAATTTTGTCCTTTAGCAGACGCTTTTATCCAAAGCGACTCGCAGAGACTAGGGGGGTGAACTCTGCATCATCAACAACTGCTGCTGCTGCTGCTGCTGCAGAGTCACTTCCAATAGGAGCTCGTTTGTTTGACGTCTCATCCGAAGGACGGAGCACAAGGAGGTGAAGTGACTTGCTCAGGGTCTCACACACACACGGAGTCAGTGGCTGAGTCGGGATTTGAACCTCCTGGTATCAAGACCCCTTTTCTTTAAAGCCAGCCTCATATATTATAATAATAATAATAATAATAATAATAATAATAATAATAATAAATAAGACCAACCACAATGAGAAATATTCACACACAAATCAAATAAAATCAGTAAGTGTGATACTGAAAATGATTTGGGTTATTTTGGGGTAAAACAGCGCACAATCACGTACATTTTATTGCAAAGTACGTATTAAAAAAATATATATATATATTATTATTTGTTTATTTAGCAGACGCCTTTATCCAAGGCGACTTACAGAGACTAGGGTGTGTGAACTATGCATCAGCTGCAGAGTCACTTACAACTACGTCTCACCCGAAAGACTGAGCACAAGGAGGTGAAGTGACTTGCTCAGGGTCACACAATGAGTCAGTGGCTGAGGTGGGATTTGAACCAGGGACCTCCTGGTTACAAGCCCTTTTCTTTAACCACTGGACCACACAGCTCCCTATATATATATAGATCTCTCTCTCTCTCTCTCTCTCTCTCTCTCTCTCTCTCTCTCTCTCTCTCTCTCTCTCTCTCTCTCTCTCTCTCTATATATATTAGCATTATCCAGATTTATGTTCACAAATACCTACTAAATAAAGGTCGCAAGCGTTTTGTTAGGTGTGTCGGATAAACACAGCTTTTTATATTAGAAATAATTTGTTTTGTTTTGTTTTTTTCAACCTTCTGTTGAAGTTTGTTGAGTGGGTTCTGTTTGTTGATGGTGGAAGGAAAGAGAGAAAAAGAGAGCGAGAGAGAGAGAGAGAGAGAGAGAGAGAGAGAGAGAGACAAAAAGCGTTTCTTCATTTTCTCTTTTCTCTTTTCTCTTCTCTCCTCCCTTTCTGTCGTAAAAGAGACAAGCCCCTTTCCACTCAGGTCTCTTCCCCCTTTTCATGTCCGACTGTAGACATTTTGCGAAACTCAAGAGGCGGCGCACCACACACCACCACCACCACAACAACAACAACAACAACCAACTCACTCGACAGCTGGGAAAAAAAAACATAACTAAATAAATAATCATTTATATATATAAAAAAGGTAAGCAGCGAACAATACACGTAGCTTGTGTTTTTGTTTTTGTTTTTTGTGTTTTTTTACTGAGACTAGGCCGCTGTCGTTGTTTTCGCTCGCCTGATCGGTCCTAGAGCCGTCCATTTTGGATATCGTTTTATTTAAAAACATTTTTACCAAAAAAAAAACAAAAAAAAAAAACAATGTTGTCTCCCAAACTAAATAAAGACTCGATCAATAAATAAATAAATACATACATACATACGACGTCGGTTATGAAACACAGAACGGGATTTTAAAAACCAAACTATTTTGGGATCTTGTATCACGGTCTCCACATCGTGAGGTCCTAAAGCCAGCCATTTTGAGATTTATTTTTTAATTTTTTTAAAAAATTTTTTTATTAATAAATAAAATATCTCTGAATTACAACACATTGCCGGCTTTTGATTGCGTTTCGTGTCTAATACACACACACACACACACACACACACACACACACACACACACATATATATATATATATATATATATATATATATATATATATATATATATATATATATATATATATATATATAGCAAATGCAAATGAGTATTTTTTCATTTTAATTTTTTTTCTACCCAGTTCGTACCGTCAAAAAGAACTACACGGTTCGTAAACATGTTAAAAAAAATTTTTTTTGCCAAAGGCGGTAGCAAAAACAAACTTTATAAATATTAAAATGTACAAGAAATACAGTATCATTTTATAGAGAGCTGC
This sequence comes from Acipenser oxyrinchus oxyrinchus, assembly GCA_030684275.1. Classification (NCBI taxonomy): domain Eukaryota; kingdom Metazoa; phylum Chordata; class Actinopteri; order Acipenseriformes; family Acipenseridae; genus Acipenser; species Acipenser oxyrinchus. The sequence goes on from CM060295.1 coordinate 928,313, forward strand.
TATTATTATTATTATTATTATTATTATTATTATTATTATTATTATTATTATTAATAGTACATTACTAAATGCATATTGTAATGATTTATTTATTAAAAGTCAGTGTTTCTTTGTGACGCAATGCAAATACATTTTATTAAAAAACCCAACTATAATTTGCTTTGAACATAATGATAAATGCACTACACCCGAATTAAAATCAGCGTATGAGGAAGTATTCTATTAAATTAACCTTCTTTACATAATCTCACGATGGGCTTGCTTTAAGGTACATCCCAACCCCAGTCTTGTGTCATTTTTAAATTTGTTTTCACCTCCTAAAAAGCTCCGAGTTCAAGTTACTTATAAAATGGTACAATGGTAAATGACAACAATTAAAAGGGACTAATTAAGCCAACGAAGCGTCTAGCTCAATAATCGAGAGCTCAGTTTGAATGCAAACCAGCCCCCACACAGCTGGGGGTGTCCCCAGGTCCTGGGATGGGGGGCGCTGGTTTAGGACGTTAGTTCTCATCATGTAGATCTGGGGGTGTCCCATCGCATTGGTCCTGTCGGGCCATTTTTCCGCTCCCGGTTTCACAGGTCAAAAACGAGATCGTTAACTAACTTCAGGGTCCGAATGCAGTTTTCAATTGCTTCAGTTCAACCATTTAGTACAGGGGTTTGGAACCTGAAAATCCTGTAGGAAATGTTCTAGGAATCCTTCACAAATTTTAAAAGAATTCCTGTAGGATCATGTAGGAACTGTAAAATTAATTATTATTATTATTATTATTATTATTATTATTATTATTATTATTATTATTATTATTATTATTATTAAATTTATTTATTTTTATTATTATTAATAATTATTATTAATAATGTATTTATTTTTATCCTATTAAAATAAATCTAATAGGAGGCTCGCTGGTCCCAGCGGTTAAAGAAAAGGGGTCTTGATACCAGAAGGTACAAATCCCGGCTCAGCCACTGACTCCCTGTGTGTGTGTGTGTGTGTGTGTGTGTGTGTGTGTGTGTGTGTGTGTGTGTGTGTGTGTGTGTGTGTGTGTGCGTGTGTGTGACCCTGAGCAAGTCACTTCACCTCCTTGCGCTCCGTCCTTCAGGATGAGACGTCAAACAAACGAGCTCCTATTGGAAGTGACTCTGCAGCAGCAGCAGCAGCAGTTGTTGATGATGCAGAGTTCACCCCCTTAGTCTCTGCGAGTCGCTTTGGATAAAAGCATCTGCTAAATAAACAAATAATAATAATAATAATAATAATAATAATAATAATAATAATAATAATAATAATAATAGGATTTAAAAGGATGTCCTGTAATTATCAAGGAGATGTATGCGGTCTGAGAATTATAATCTGGCAAAATGTGGTTTGTCTTTATTTACAGCTCTGGCCAAAAGTTTTGCATCACCTAGAATTTTAGGATACATTAAAAAAAAAAAAAAAACTGTATGAACATAATTTATGTATTTTATTTTAACATCTTTTATTTTTTTTAGGGGGGGGAGGTAAAAATTGGAATTTTGAAATTAGCCTTTTAATATCAATTAAAGTCACACTTGGATATTTGATGCGTTACCGGGGCCTGTATTTACATTTTCAAGGATGGAAATGCATTTTTGATTGCACAGCAGTGTGATCCATTCCCTGGTTTCGCTAGGAGTTTAATAATCAGACACACCTGAGCTTGTTAGCTAGACACACTGGGGGCTGATCAAGCTGGTAGTGAAACCTGGAATGGATCACACTGCTGTGCAATAGGAGTCTGATTCCCATTCCTGCAATAATAATGCTGGTTATCATCACAGGGATGGGAATTAGACTCCCGTTGCACAGCAGTGTGATCCAGTCCTGGTTTCACTAGGAGTTTAATAATCAGACACACCTGAGCTTGTTAGCTAGACACACTGGGGGCTGATCAAGCTGGTAGTGAAACCTGGAATGGATCACACTGCTGTGCAATAGGAGTCTGATTCCCCATCCCTGGAATGGATGATTTCTGTGTCTCATTTCCATCCCTGCACGGGGTTGTAAAAGTATGTCGCCAACCTTTGATTTCTTCTCTCGCCAGCTGAAATAACTCCACCTCCACCAAAATGGCATCTTCACCAGAACCAGAACCCACCCCGGCAGTCCAGAAAACGGAAGAAACCGCCAAGACCCGAAACCGACGACGCGCCCTCTGCTGGCCGGCGGGGGAAAAGCGGTCGAGCCCGCACCTACCGCTGCTCCATCTGCCAGAAGGCTTTCCCCAGCCTCTCCCTCCTCCTCCCTCACCGCGCCAGCCACGCCAAAGAACGCAAGCACCGCTGCGCCGACTGCCCCAAGACCTTCGAAACGCGGGCGCTGCTGTCCAAGCACCAGCGGTCCCACTCCTCCGAGCGCCCGTTCCAGTGCCCGCTGTGCCGCAAGGCCTACAAGTCCTCCGTGGAGCTGCGGAACCACTCGCGCAGCCACACGGGCGAGAAGCCCTTCGTGTGCTCGGAGTGCGGGAAGGCTTTCATGCAGGCCATCTGCCTTCGCATCCACATGACGCAGCACTCTGGGGAGAGGCCTCACTGCTGCCCGCAGTGCCCCAAGAGCTACCCCACGCTGTCCAAGCTGAAGGTTCACGTCAGGTCTGTTCCGTTTTTAGATTGTGTGTGTTTTTTTTTTTTCTTCCCAATTTTTAGAAGTTATTGTTATTATTAGTTTATTTAGCGGACGCCTTTATCCAAGGCGACTTACAGAGACTAGGGTGTGTGAACTATGCATCAGCTGCAGAGTCACTTACAACTACATCTCACCCGAAAGACGGAGCACAAGGAGGTGAAGTGACTTGCTCAGGGTCACACAGTGAGTCAGTGGCTGAGGTGGGATTTGAACCGGGGACCTCCTGGTTACAAGCCCCTTTTCTTTAACCACTGGACCACACAGCCTCCTATCATTAAAATAATCCCCCTCTTCAACCTAGCAATTCCCCCGCACCGCTGCTCAGGAGAACCGAAGGTTCAGCTGGTTTCACTGCGGGTGTCCGCTCTGAGCGCACTGTGGGCACCCTGGCCAGCAGGGTCCGCTGGAGCGCGACGAGGAGAAACGGTCCCGGATGCTCCCTTCGGGGTCGCCAGCGAATTCACACAGCCAGGACGCGAACCTGCGCCAACACAGAGGGTTACAGGAACCCACAATCCTGTTCAGTCTGACGCTACAATATAATCCCTTCTTCTCGGTGTCTGTGTTAGTTTACTACATTCTGAAAAGAGTTTAGTTTCATTAAAGCTGCAGACAGACAGACAGACAGACAGACAGACAGACAGAGCCCCACAATCCTGTTCAGTTTGACGCTACAATATAATCCCTTCTTCTTGGTGTCTGTGTTAGTTTACTACATTCTGAAAAGAGTTTAGTTTCATTAAAGCTGCAGACAGACAGACAGACAGACAGACAGACAGACAGAGCCCCACAATCCTGTTCAGTTTGACTCTACAATATAATCCCTTCTTCTTGGGGTCTGTGTTAGTTTACTACATTCTGAAAAGAGTTTAGTTTCATTAAAGCTGCAGACAGACAGACAGACAGACAGACAGAGCCCCACAATCCTGTTCAGTTTGACGCTACAATATAATCCCTTCTTCTTGGTGTCTGTGTTAGTTTACTACATTCTGAAAAGAGTTTAGTTTCATTAAAGCTGCAGACAGACAGACAGACAGACAGACAGACAGACAGACAGACAGACAGAGCCCCACAATCCTGTTCAGTTTGACGCTACAATATAATCCCTCCTTCTCGGTGTCTGTTAACAGTTTTTCTTTTTTTTTTCAACCCTTGTTAAATTTGCTTGTCCCGCAGGTCCCACACGGGAGAGAAGCCGTACTCCTGCACGGAATGCGGGAAGGAATTTGCCGACCCGTCTGTGTTCCGCAAACACAGGAGGAACCACCAGGGGCACCGTCCGTACGCCTGCAGCGAGTGCGGCAAGACCTACACCGAACTGAAGGACCTGAAAAACCACCAGCGCTCCCACACGGGGGAGAAGCCCTACCTGTGCTCGGACTGCGGCAAAGCCTTCTCCCGCTCCTCCTCTCTGGCCTGCCACCTCCGCATCCACTCCGACAGGAAGCCTTACGCCTGCGAGCAGTGCGGCAAAGATTTCACCCAGCTCTCCTCCTACCAGAGCCACCTGCGCACGCACTCTGGGGAAAAACCCTTCCTCTGCCCGCAGTGCGGCAAAATGTTCTCCGACCCGTCCAGCTTCCGCCGCCACCAGAGGCGCGACTCGAGTCAAGCCCTACCAGTGCGACAAGTGCTCCAAACAGTTCAGGCAGCCAGCGGACCTGGCCGTGCACCAGAGAATCCATTCGGGCCAACGGCCTTACAAGTGCCCCGATTGCGACAAGGCCTTCGTGGCGTCCTGGGACTTGCGCCGGCACGCGCTGGTCCACAGCGGGCAGCGCCGCCTCGTGCCAGGAGTGCGGCAAGGCCTTCGCCGAGCGGTCCTCCTCAACAAGCACCGCCAGCGTGCATTCCGGGAGCGGCCGTACAAGTCGCCCTCTGCTGCAAGTGCCAGTAGTCTCCTCCAGCCTGCGCAAGCGAGCGCACGCACCTGACCGAAAAGCCGGCCAAAGGAGGAGGAGGAGGAGGAGGAGGAGGAGGAGGGGGGGGAGCGGGAGGAGAGCAGCAGCAGCCGCCATCCGTGGAAGAATCCACATCTGGGGCAGCGTCCGGCTTCTGCTGTGCGCTGCCAGGCGTTTTGACAGCTGGACCGCCCTGCGGTCCCACGAGTGCATCTCGTTCCCCTGCCCCCGCTGCAGCGTCACCTTCGCCACCGCGGACGACCTGCGGAAGCACGAGAAGGCGAGCCACGCGGAGCCCCGGAGCCATGCCTGTGGAGAGTGCGGCAAAGCTTTCCTGAACAGAGCCGGGCTTCGGAAGCACGAGAGGATCCACTCCAGGGAGAGGCCCCACACCTGCGCGTGCTGCGGAAGGGTTTCCTGTTTGCCGCGTACCTGAGGAAGCACGAGAGGACCCACCGCGATCTGCCCGCCCCGGGAGGCGTGGAGGGATTGCTGGGGCAGCCCGTGATCGCACGCGCCATCGCCCGTACCCATCGCGACTTTTCAAACGCTGGCGACGGCGGCCGCCGTCTACCTTGAGAAGTCGACGGAAGTGACTTGGGAGGAGATCGGGGTGCATAAGGAAGCTGACGAGTTCAGAAAGGATTGCGAGGAGCAGAAGTGACCCCCTTTTTAATAGGGGGCGCTGCAGGAGAAACGGGAGAGGGGTGGGTCACTTCTGTCTCCGCGATCTTGCAACATTGTTGGCTGAAATCATAATTCAATGATGTTACGATTTACAGCCTCGTTCATTTATCCTGCAGTTACAATTCGAATGATATTTAGTTTAATTACAATTTATGCTGCAGGGTTTACAATTTTAAGTACAGTTATAGCAAAATTACAACTGCACAGCATCATGCTTTACTTGTTTATGTTAAATACCTAGCAATAATAACCACAGGTACGAATATAGAAATCTTTTTTATTTTTATTTTTATTTTTTTCTTAAATGATTTTGGGGTATCACTGAACATTATTGAAAGTACTAGAAGGACTGATAAGATCATTTGAACTGGACTCGATGTATACAAAGTGCTGCACAACAGAGAATTGTTTTTTATGAGTGCTGTGCTTTATCGATCGCATGAAAACTAGTGTTAAAATTGCCTTAAAACAACTTTCTTTCTACAACATGCAATACGAGAAGATGGAACAGTTTTATTTTTGAGGCATTCATATGTAATAATTGCCTGAATAAAGACATTCCATTTATTCATCTGAAAAGCTGAGCAGACTACAATATAATCCCTTCTTCTCGGTGTCTGTGTTAGTTTACTACATTCTGAAAAGAGTTTAGTTTCATTAAAGCTGCAGACAGACAGACAGACAGACAGACAGACAGCCCCACAATCCTGTTCAGTTTGACGCTACAATATAATCCCTTCTTCTTGGTGTCTGGGTTAGTTTACTACATTCTGAAAAGAGTTCAGTTTCATTAAAGCTGCAGACAGACAGACAGACAGACAGACAGGCAGACAGACAGAGCCCCACAATCCTGTTCAGTTTGACGCTACAATATAATCCCTTCTTCTTGGGGTCTGTGTTAGTTTACTACATTCTGAAAAGAGTTTAGTTTCATTAAAGCTGCAGACAGACAGACAGACAGACAGACAGAGCCCCACAATCCTGTTCAGTTTGACGCTACAATATAATCCCTCCTTCTTGTTGTCTGTTTTGGTTTACTACATTCTGAAAAGAGTTTAGTTTCATTAAAGCTGCAGACAGACAGACAGACAGACAGACAGACAGACAGACAGACAGAGCCCCACAATCCTGTTCAGTTTGACGCTACAATATAATCCCTTTTTCTTGGGGTCTGTGTTGGTTTACTACATTCTGAAAAGAGTTTAGTTTCATTAAAGCTGCAGACAGACAGACAGACAGACAGACAGACACAGCCCCACAATCCTGTTCAGTTACAATAGAGTTCCCTAGTGTAAAAAAAAGTCCTGTTTTAAATTTGCATCATTTGTTTTTTTATCGCAAACTTTATATTGATGACATTTGAAAAAACAGCCACAAGGTGTCAGTGTATGTTCTTAATAAAAGAACAGAGTTTTGACTTGGATTTTAAAATGCTTGAAACCTGTATTATTTTGCTGGTGCCTGTTTTAGGGATGGCAATCAGACTCCTATTGCGCAGCAGTGTGATCCATTCCAGGTTTTACTACCAGCTTGATCAGCCCCCAGTGTGTCTAGCTAACAACCTCAGGTGTGTCTGATTTGTGGGGTGGGGGGGACTTTTTTGACCAGAAAAAAAGAAACAAGGACCAGGGGTCACAAATGGAGATTAGATAAAGGGGCATGCAGAACAGAAAATAGGAGGCACTTTTTTACACAGAGAATTGTGAGGGTCTGGAACCAACTCCCCAGTAATGTTGTTGAAGCCGACACCCTGGGATCCTTCAAGAAGCTGCTTGATGAGATTCTGGGATCAATAAGCTACTAACAACCAAACGAGCAAGATGGGACGAAAACGGACCATATTTTGAGGGTTGTTTTGATGACGCTGAAACCACACATGAAAGGGATTTTCTAGGGTCCAGGGCCAGTGTGGTGCAGTGTAAATAATTAAATGGAAGGGTGAAGAGACTCATGGGCTATGTAGATCTTCTCTGACTGTGTGGTATGACCTAGATGCATATATTAGTATTTTTGGGTCTCTCAAGTAAGAGGGCACCCAGCTGCCCTTATAAAGGCCCCCACACACACACAGTTAAAGCACAGCACAATGTATTAAAGAACAGGGAAACATTGTAAAGCACAGAGAGGTCTGGTAAAGCATAGGGAAACATTGTAAAGCACAGAGAGGTCTGGTAAAGCATAGTGAAGCATTGTAAAGCACAGAGAGGTGTGGTAAAGCATAGGGAAGCATTGTAAAGCACAGAGAGGTCTGGTAAAGCATAGGGAAGCATTGTAAAGCACAGAGAGGTCTGGTAGAGCATAGGGAAGCATTGTAAAGCACAGAGAGGTCTGGTAAAGCATAGGGAAGCATTGTAAAGCACAGAGAGGTCTGGTAAAGCATAGGGAAGCATTGTAAAGCACAGAGAGGTCTGGTAAAGCATAGGGAAGCATTGTAAAGCACAGAGAGGTCTGGTAAAGCATAATGAAGCATTGTAAAGCACAGAGAGGTCTGGTCAAGCATAGGGAAGTATTGTAAAGCACAGAGAGGTCTGGTAAAGCATAGGGAAGCATTGTAAAGCACAGAGAGGTCTGGTAAAGCATAGGGAAGCATTGTAAAGCACAGAGAGGTCTGGTAAAGCATAGGGAAGCATTGTAAAGCACAGAGGTCTGGTATAGATCAGATATCTGTAGATATCTGGTGTGGTAAACAGAGACATGACTTGCTGGACCACATGCTTATGCGTTCTCGTATAGATAGCTAGATCGACACACAGACAGACAGACAGACAGTTAGTTTTACAATAAAACACAAAATGACATTTCACAATCATGCTCAGCAGTGACATATTATTTTATGTTTGTTTTGCAATCATTCTTGGAGCAATTAACTGTACGTTATCAGACTGCTTCAGCAAATAATTAAATAAACAAAGGAATAAATAAAATAGAAATTAGACATTTTCGAAGAGGGCTAGATCGGGAGAGCTGGTGTCAAGCCACCAATGTCAATGTACACAAACTGGACTGTCAATAAAGATGACTGATGATATCGTCATATTTGCAAACCTTTTGTATAAATGGCTATGTAGCTACCAGTAATATAGTAGCTTTAAAAAAGTACACTTTTTTTTTAAAATTATATACTTCAACTGCTATAAAAACTGGCACAGGGCCACTGAGTTTTTAGGTAACATTTCTGGTTTGATAAATACATTATAATACTAAAGTGTGCATTGTAATGGATAGATAGATAGACAGAGAGAGAGACAGACAGATAGACAGATAGATCGACAGTCAGACAGACAGACAGACAGACAGACAGACAGACAGACAGACAGATAGATCGACAGACAGACAGACAGACAGATAGACAGACAGACAGACAGACAGACAGACAGACAGACAGACAGACAGACAGACAGACAGACAGACAGATAGATAGACAGACAGACAGACAGACAGACAGATAGATCGACAGACAGACAGACAGACAGATAGATCGACAGACAGACAGACAGACAGATAGATCGACAGACAGACAGACAGATAGACGACAGACAGACAGACAGACAGACAGATAGATCGACAGACAGACAGACAGACAGACAGACAGACAGACAGACAGACAGACAGACAGATAGATCGACAGACAGACAGACAGACAGACAGACAGACAGATAGACAGACAGACAGACAGACAGACAGACAGACAGACAGACAGACAGATAGATCGACAGACAGATAGATCGACAGACAGACAGACAGACAGACAGATAGATCGACAGACAGACAGACAGACAGATAGATCGACAGACAGACATACAGACAGACAGACAGACAGACAGACAGACAGATAGATCGACAGACAGACAGACAGACAGACAGATAGATCGACAGACAGACAGACAGACAGACAGACAGACAGACAGACAGATAGACAGACAGACAGACAGACAGACAGACAGATAGATAGACAGACACAGACAAACAGACAGATAGATAGATAGACAGACACAGACAGACAGACAGATAGACAGATAGATAGATAGACAGATGTAAAATCAAATATTTTCATTTGCACAGTAAATGTTGAACGCACGCAATCCTGGAACGGAAAAACAAACTGTTGAAAATGTTGATGAACATTCACACTTCTGTGGTTAACAGGTTTTGTTTTCACATGTTTTTGCAGAACTGAGCAAAAAGCAACAAACCAAAAAAAGCAAAAAACAGGAAGAAGCCGTCGTAGCTTTTTACATTCGTCCCGTTCCGAGCCGCTGTTGGATCTCAGAACTCCAGAACCACACCACTCTCTGAGTGTGATGAAATGCCTGGAAAATCAGGTAAATATCTCACCATCCTGGTTAAACACCTGACTTGCTCACTCTTGTCCTCTGAGCCTGGTTTCATTGCTGGGCTAGGGTTAGGAATAACTCCGTTTAAGTATTTAAAGAACCCCTCCCTAATTCTTTTTTTTTTTTGGTTCTAGATAACATGGATTCCCTGAGCCTTCATCGCTCGTTCCTTTAAGTATTTGTTTATTTAGCAGACGCCTTTATCCAAGGCGACTTACAGAGACTAGGGTGTGTGAACTATGCATCAGCTGCAGAGTCTCTTACAACAACGTCTCACCCGAAAGACGGAGCACAAGGAGGTGAAGTGACTTGCTCAGGGTCACACAATGACTGAGGTGGGATTTGAACCGGGGACCCCCTGAGGTTAGGCTGGTTGGTCTGTGTTTGGTCAATGTCCTTTTTATTGATGTGCGGGTTCACCAGTGCCCTGTACAGCTTCGTTATAATCTCCTGTGGTTTGGACTTTACACTTTTGTCAATTGGCTGTACAGTTAAGCCTGTCTAGTCTATAAACCGGCCCTGTGTTTAGCACAACGTGGTTTTCAGCTCCTCGCCGACCTCCCTCCCCTTTCTGAAAGTGTTGAAGTGTTTAAATAGTTAATTCGACCGTTCTCTCTTTTATTTTTTAGGTAGGGCCCCCTATGTAATCCGGCACACTGTCTAATCCGTCTAATCTGTCTAAGACTGTCTAATCTAGTTCAATCCCACTTGGTGCTGGATAAGAGAGGTGTTTGGCTGATATACCAGAACACAGACAGACAGACAGACAGACAGACACGCAGATAGCTATGAGGTGGTCTGCTGGAATGTTTGACAGAGATACGTTTGCTAATGAGCAGATAATCAAGTAAACCCCCCCCCCTCACAGGAAGTTGGGGGAGATCAAAGCTTAGTTGTGGATTGCTTTTTCAGTAGAAAAAGGAAGTGAGGCTTGTGGTTGGTTAACTGGTGTTTTTTTCGTGTTTTTTTTTTGGGGGGGTCGAGGGGTGAGGGGGGGGGCGTTCTCACTGACATGAGACATTTACGAGAAAAATACCGAGTCCCAATAAATGTCAGCCCAGAACAACAGACTTTAAGAGAGTCCTTCTCGCTGGAAATGATGTGGGGGGCATATGTAAACAAACTGGAGGGTCAACAAACAACGGATTACTCGGTTTTGCTTTTATTCTCTAGAAACTTTTGTCAAAAACGGTTCTTTCTTTCTTGTAATGGGGGGGGTCAGCTTCTGTGATGTAAAATTAACCAGAAAAAAAGGACATTTTAAGAGTTTTATATACTGATAAACATAAGCACATAACAACAGAGAAAAATGATGACTGTTTACAAGTACTGTGCTTTACCAGACCTCTCTGTGCTTTACAATGCTTCCCTATGATTTGTAAAGCACAGAGAGGCGTGGTGAAGCATTGTAAAGCACAGAGAGGTCTGCTAAAGCATAGGGAAGCATTGTAAAGCACAGAGAGGTCTGGTAAAGCATAGGGAAGCATTGTAAAGCACAGAGAGGTCTGGTAAAACATAGGGAAGCATTGTAAAGCACAGAGAGGTCTGGTAAAACATAGGGAAGCATTGTAAAGCACAGAGAGGTCTGGTAAAGCATAGGGAAGCATTGTAAAGCACAGAGAGGTCTGGTAAAGCATAGGGAAGCATTGTAAAGCACAGAGAGGTCTGGTAAAGCATAGGGAAGCATTGTAAAGCACAGAGAGGTCTGGTAAAGCATAGGGAAGCATTGTAAAGCACAGAGAGGTCTGGTAAAGCATAGGGAAGCATTGTAAAGCACAGAGAGGTCTGGTAAATCATAGGGAAGCATTGTAAAGCACAGAGAGGTCTGGTAAAGCATAGGGAAGCATTGTAAAGCACAGAGAGGTGTGGTAAAGCACAGTGAAGCATTGTAAAGCACAGAGTATGTGAGATGCACAGTACAAACCACGGGAAAATGACCTTGCAAATCGACTATGGTAAACGTGACAGCCTCTCTATCTGCCATAATGAAACTAATGACGATGCCGAAGCACAGAGACCCAAGAAAGATTACTCATGTCATGTGGAAAACCTCCAGCAAGTGACTAACTGAACGACACAAGAAGGAAACAAATCTGACCACAGCTATTGTCGATAAGCAGGGTGTGAATTTTACTTTGTCTCGAAGTCACATGTTATATAAACAGCAAGATACGACCTCCCCCCCCCAACTGTATATATGTCTCAACGTGAACCAGCTGCTGCAAATCGCACCTATCGACCTTCATATCCTCTGGCAGTGAATGCGTGTCACTCAATTGTTGTGCTCTAGAAGTTTCACAGGTAAGTTGCTGTCTTATTTTACTTTTTCATTTTTCAATGCACTCTTTTACACAATCTGCTTTAAATTCTTCGTGGTTTGCGGTTGCAATGATGTAGTTCGCACGTCAAGCTGAGGCAAATAAAAAAAAAAATAAGAAGAAGAAGAAGAAGAAGAAGATGATAAAACTAAAAGGGAAGTCACAACTGAGACCACCCGAAAAAGTTTTTTTTTTTTGCAAGAAGTCATTTTTTTTTTTTTATAATTCAGCACATCATGTTGTAATTCGAACAAAGAGATCGACAACAAAACAAAACCTAATGTATGCAACAACTCTTATAAAAATGTTCTGTGACAATGGGGTTTGCTTATTAGGTGTAATATGAGTGTGTTCAATTTTTATTCTGCTTTTAAAGTGTATTTTTCTTTTTTAACTAAAAGCACAGCAAACTGTAATTCAGCACAGTGAAAGCATTGTAAAGCACTGAGAGGTCTGGTAAAGCATAGGGAAGCATTGTAAAGCACAGAGAGGTCTGGTAAAGCATAGGGAAGCATTGTAAATCACTGAGAGGTCTGGTAAAGCATAGGGAAGCATTGTAAAGCACAGAGAGATGTGGTCAAGCATAGGGAAGCATTGTAAAGCACAGAGAGGTCTGGTGAAGCATAGGGAAGCATTGTAAAGCACAGAGAGGTCTGGTAAAACATAGGGAAGCACTGTAAAGCACAGAGTTATGGTAAAGTACAGGAAAGCATAGTAAAGCACAGAGAGGTCTGGTAAAGCATAGGGAAGCATTGCAAAGCACAGAGAGGTCTGGTAAAGCATAGGGAAGCATTGTAAAGCACAGAGAGGTCTGGTAAAGCATAGGGAAGCATTGTAAAGCACAGAGAGGTCTGGTAAAGCATAGGGAAGCATTGTAAAGCACAGAGAGGTCTGGTAAAGCATAGGGAAGCATTGTAAAGCACAGAGAGGTCTGGTAAAGCATAGGGAAGCATTGTAAAGCACAGAGAGGTCTGGTAGAAGCATAGGGAAGCATTGTAAAGCACAGAGAGGTCTGGTAAAGCATAGGGAAGCATTGTAAAGCACAGAGAGGTCTGGTAAAGCATAGGGAAGCATTGTAAAGCACAGAGAGGTCTGGTAAAGCATAGGGAAGCATTGTAAAGCACAGAGAGGTCTGGTAGAAGCATAGGGAAGCATTGTAAAGCACAGAGAGGTCTGGTAAAGCATAGGGAAGCATTGTAAAGCACAGAGAGGTCTGGTAAAGCATAGGGAAGCATTGTAAAGCACAGAGAGGTCTGGTAAAGCATAGGGAAGCATTGTAAAGCACAGAGAGTTCTGGTAAAGCATAGGAAAGCATTGTAAAGCACAGAGAGGTCTGGTAAAGCATAGGGAAGCATTGTAAAGCACAGAGAGGTCTGGTAAAGCATAGGGAAGCATTGTAAAGCACAGAGAGGTCTGGTAAAGCATAGGGAAGCATTGTAAAGCACAGAGAGGTCTGGTAAAGCATAGGGAAGCATTGTAAAGCACAGAGAGGTCTGGTAAAGCATAGGGAAGCATTGTAAAGCACAGAGAGGTCTGGTAAAGCATAGGGAAGCATTGTAAAGCACAGAGAGGTCTGGTAAAGCATAGGGAAGCATTGTAAAGCACAGAGAGGTCTGGTAAAGCATAGGGAAGCATTGTAAAGCACAGAGAGGTCTGGTAAAGCATAGGGAAGCATTGTAAAGCACAGAGAGGTCTGGTAAAGCATAGGGAAGCATTGTAAAGCACAGAGAGGTCTGGTAAAGCATAGGGAAGCATTGTAAAGCACAGAGAGGTCTGGTAAAGCATAGGGAAGCATTGTAAAGCACAGAGAGGTCTGGTAAAGCATAGGGAAGCATTGTAAAGCACAGAGAGGTCTGGTAAAGCATAGGGAAGCATTGTAAAGCACAGAGAGGTCTGGTAAAGCATAGGGAAGCATTGTAAAGCACAGAGAGGTCTGGTAAAGCATAGGGAAGCATTGTAAAGCACAGAGAGGTCTGGTAAAGCATAGGGAAGCATTGTAAAGCACAGAGAGGTCTGGTAAAGCATAGGGAAGCATTGTAAAGCACAGAGAGGTCTGGTAAAGCATAGGGAAGCATTGTAAAGCACAGAGAGGTCTGGTAAAGCATAGGGAAGCATTGTAAAGCACAGAGAGGTCTGGTAAAGCATAGGGAAGCATTGTAAAGCACAGAGAGGTCTGGTAAAGCATAGGGAAGCACTGTAAAGCACAGAGAGGTCTGGTAAAGTATAGGAAAGCATTGTAAAGCATAGACAGGTCTGGTAAAGCATAGGGAAGCATTGTAAAGCACAGAGAGGTCTGGTAAAGCATAGGGAAGCATTGTAAAGCACAGAGAGGTCTGGTAAAGCATAGGGAAGCATTGTAAAGCACAGAGAGGTCTGGTAAAGCATAGGGAAGCATTGTAAAGCACAGAGAGGTCTGGTAAAGCATAGGGAAGCATTGTAAAGCACAGAGAGGTCTGGAGAAGCATAGGGAAGCATTGTAAAGCACAGAGAGGTCTGGTAAAACATAGGGAAGCACTGTAAAGCACAGAGTTATGATAAAGTATAGGAAAGCATTGTAAAGCACAGAGAGGTCTGGTCAAGCATAGGGAAGTATTGCAAACCACAGAGAGGTCTGGTAAAGCATAGGGAAGCATTGTAAAGCACAGAGAGGTCTGGTAAAGCATAGGGAAGCATTGTAAAGCACAGAGAGGTCTGGTAAAGCATAGGGAAGCATTGTAAAGCACAGAGAGGTCTGGTAAAGCATAGGGAAGCATTGTAAAGCACAGAGAGGTCTGGTAAAGCATAGGGAAGCATTGTAAAGCACAGAGAGGTCTGGTAAAGCATAGGGAAGCATTGTAAAGCACAGAGAGGTCTGGTAAAGCATAGGGAAGCATTGTAAAGCACAGAGAGGTCTGGTAAAGCATAGGGAAGCATTGTAAAGCACAGAGAGGTCTGGTAAAGCATAGAGAAGCATTGTAAAGCCCAGAGAGGTCTGGTAAAGCATAGGGAAGCATTGTAAAGCACAGAGAGGTCTGGTAAAGCATAGGGAAGCATTGCAGACCACAGAGATGTCTGGTAAAGCATAGGGAAGCATTGTAAAGCACAGAGAGGTCTGGTAAAGCATAGGGAAGCATTGCAGACCACAGAGATGTCTGGTAAAGCATAGGGAAGCATTGTAAACCACAGAGAGGTCTGGTAAAGCACAGGGAAGTATTGCAAACCACAGAGATGTCTGGTAAAACATAGGGAAGCATTGTAAAGCACAGAGACGTCTGGTAAAGCATAGGGAAGCATTGTAAAGCACAGAGAGGTGTGGTAATGCATAGGGAAGCATTGTAAAGCACAGAGATGACTGGTAAAGCATAGGGAAGCATTGTAAAGCACAGAGAGGTCTGGTCAAGCATAGGGAAGCATTGTAAAGCACAGAGAGGTCTGGTAAAGCATAGGGAAGTATTGCAAACCACAGAGAGGTCTGGTAAAGCATAGGGAAGCATTGTAAAGCACAGAGAGGTCTGGTGAAGCATAGGGAAGAATTGTAAAGCACAGAGAGGTCTGGTAAAGCATAGGGGAGCATTGTAAAGCACAGAGAGGTCTGGTAAAGCATAGGGAAGCATTGTAAAGCACAGAGAGGTCTGGTAAAGCATAGGGAAGCATTGTAAAGCACAGAGAGGTCTGGTAAAGCATAGGGAAGCATTGTAAACCACAGAGAGGTCTGGTAAAGCACAGGGAAGTATTGCAAACCACAGAGATGTCTGGTAAAACATAGGGAAGCACAGAGAGGTCTGGTAAAGTGGATGGTGGGTAGTGGCTGGTGGAGCGCACGAGTCGTGACACGGTACTCTGTTATTCTTAGTTTTTCATTCGCTGTTTTTTTTTTCTTTCTTTCCTGTGAAAAAAAAGTGTTTTCTCGAAAGCCGTGTGCACCAAGTGAAGCAACGGTACCAGTTACCGCAAACAACTGAAGAAAGCTGGTATAAAAAATAAAATATTTAACTGTTTGTTTTCTCGTTTCGAGTTTAACTGTTTGTTTTCTCGTTTCGAGTTTTGAAAAGCCGAAAAGCAGCCGGGGGCTAAGGTCGCTCGCAGAGAACACAATGTGCACAGAAACCCTCGCTGCAGGAGACAAAATTTTAAAAAAGACAGCTGAGAAGCCCACAGCAAAACCTCAGCTGAACCCACATGTAAGGGAGCCAGCTGCAGCAGACTGAGACCACAGCAATCAACGCCTTCGTTGTACATTTCGGTCTATATTTAAAAATTGCCTCTACCCTTATAGACGTACACCAGGGTTACGTTTCCTGTAATCTGGCAATCTTCCCATGCTTATGCTGTGCATTATTACCCTGGATTGTCTTTAAATATGCTTTACCAGACCTCTCTGTGCTTTACAATGCTTCCCTATGCTTTACCGCACCTCTCTGTGCTTTACAATGCTTCCCTATGCTTTACCAGACCTCTCTGTGCTTTACAATGCTTCCCTATGCTTTACCAGACCTCTCTGCGCTTTACAATGCTTCCCTATGCTTTACCAGACCTCTCTGTGCTTTACAATGCTTCCCTATGCTTTACCAGACCTCTCTGTGCTTTACCATGCTTCCCTATGCTTTACCACACCTCTCTGTGCTTTACAATGCTTGCCTATGCTTTACCAGACCTCTCTGTGCTTTACAATGCTTCCCTGTGCTTTACCAGACCTCTCTGTGCTTTACAATGCTTCCCTATGCTTTACCACACCTCTCTGTGCTTTACAATGCTTTCACTGTGCTGAATTACACTTCGTCTTTTTTCTTTGTTTTCCAAATTCCAAGACAAACTTTAAGAAGTGAAAAAACCTGAAATGGTGTCAGATCCAAGAGTATAAGTCCTACTGCAGGTAATCCGCAATCTATTACGATAAGTACAGAGAGGGATTCTGTGATGCATTCGTTTTCCATTGATCGTTGGATGCTGGAGTCCCACACAGGAACAAATCACTCATCAGAGACCCCCCGTTAATACAGAGCGCTCTGTTTGGAGGTGGTCATCATTATTCATAGATTGTGGCTGTCACAGGTATTAGTCAGAGAGAGAGAGAGAGAGAGAGAGAGAGAGAGAGAGAGAGAGAGAGAGAGAGAGAGAGAGAGAGCTTATAAAAGTCTGTATATTTGCAATTGTACCACGTCTTTCCCATGGTTAAACAATGCATTTGCCATAATTTACCCTGTTATACCATGTCTTTTTAATATGCTTTACCAGACCTCTCTGTGCTTTACAATGCTTCCCTATGCTTTACCACACCTCTCTGTGCTTTACAATGCTTCCCTGTGCTTTACCAGACCTCTCTGTGCTTTACAATGCTTCCCTATGCTTTACCAGACCTCTCTGTGCTTTTACAATGCTTCCCTATGCTTTTACCAGACCTCTCTGTGCTTTTACAATGCTTCCCTATGCTTTACCAGACCTCTCTGTGCTTTACAATGCTTCCCTATGCTTTACCACACCTCTCTGTGCTTTACCATGCTTCCCTATGCTTCACCAGACCTCTCTGTGCTTTACAATGCTTCCCTATGCTTTACCAGACCTCTCTGTGCTTTACAATGCTTCCCTATGCTTTACCAGACCTCTCTGTGCTTTACAATGCTTCCCTGTGCTTTACCAGACCTCTCTGTGCTTTACAATGCTTCCCTATGCTTTACCATGCTTTTTTGTGCTTTTACTGTGGTACACTTTTCTAACTGTGCTTTATTACAACGTGCTGTGCTTTTTACTGGAGGAAATGTTCATAAGGGACGGCTCAATGGAAGAATACCCATCAGGGTAGTTGTGAGGAGGCTTTTAGAAGAAGCGCTGAGAGATCCAGCGAGACTTTTCCATCGGCAAGGCTACAGATCTCATAAAGAACTGTGCCTTAGTGTGGTTGCATTTATTCAAATGTAGCAGGGGGAAATCACCAGGCGAATCGCACTGTTTCTGGTTATATATTGGGACTCGGTCTTTCCTGGAAATGCTTGAGACTGAGAATATGACAGCCCCCCACCCCACCCCACCCCACCCCCCAAGCCAACAAAACACCAGTTAGCCCACCACACGCCTCACTTCCTGTTTCCACTGACACTTTGATCTACTCATGAGCAACTTCCTGTGGGGTCTTTTAATTTCCTGCTCTGTACTAAAATATCTGCCCGTTGTTTCAAAAGAAACTCACAGATATCATCATTAGCATTACTATTATTAATTATAATGTATTAATAATAAGTTATTTGGCAGATGCCTTTCTCCCAGGCGACTCACGCAGGTGTTACAGGGCAGCGCAGGGTTACAATGCAAGCTTTGTATTTAAATACAGTGTAGTTTACAGCAAGTGCAAATAATAACACTACTAGAATACAATATGAACTAGGATGCTATGTATAATAATAACACTACTAGAATACAATATGAACTAGGATGCTATGTATAATAATAACACTACTAGAATCCAATATGAACTAGGATGCTGTGTATAATAATAACACTACTAGAATACAATATGAACTAGGATGCTATGTATAATAATAACACTACTAGAATACAATATGAACCAGGATGCTATGTATAATAATAACACTACTAGAATACAATATGAACCAGGATGCAGCGAGTTAGGATCACAGCGAGTTAGATCTACAGTGACAGATTAGCAGTGCGATAGTGCAAGGATAGCGCATCAGCTGAGGATCCAGTGACGAGGTGCTGAGGTCAGGAGAGTCCAGCGCAGAGCAGGAGGGGCGGAGCGAGAAATCTGCAAGCACAGTCTAAACAGTTTATAGAGACAGATCAAGTTGGCTGGGGGGGTGAGGGATGGGGCTGGGGCTGCCCCCTTACTGTTATTATCCAGCAAGATAAAACTGTTATGGAAAAGTTGCCATGAGAGTTAAACAACTGGGATTGAAATAAGACTCCTATTGCATATCAGTTTTATTACAAGCTGTCTGTCTGTCTGTCTGTCTGTGCTCCAGTCTATCTTTGGCCCAAAACAGCCAATAGTCAAAAGTGTAGAGCACAAATCAGAGGACTTTATGAGGCTGGATAATGCTCCTGTATATGAGACCGCACTCAGGATACTACAGAAAGGGAGCCCACAGGTGACGAAGCCTTTGGGAGTGTTTTCAGAAGCGAAGGCAATTCAGAGTACGTGTATGAGTTTCTGCGCTCCCCTAATTCAGATCCCCCCCCCATTTCTCTGTGTTTCTCATCCGCTCCTTCTTTACAGACAGGAACAGCCAATCTATTAATAAATAATAAATCTATAAATTTATTATTATTTTTATTTCTTTCAGACTGACGGCACGTTTTTGGAATTTTTATTTTTTTTTGGTTTTTCCTTCTTTCCAAGTCTTGCTGGTTTTCCCACGACGATGAAAAGGCAGCTTGTCTACTTCCTGTCCTGGACGCTTCACTTCCTGTCCCGCCCCTCCCTCCCGGAAGCCTGCACCACCGGCACCCCCGCAGAGTGCAAAGAAGCCGACTTTGTGCCGGGCTACAACCTGGCTGGAGAAGGGTTCGACATCGTGAAGATGGAACGCAAGGGCGCGTACGTCATCGACGTCAACAACTGGAAGAGGAAAGACGGAACGTGCACCCTCTGCAAGAACCCCTTTCTGGAGAACGTTGCTCAGAAGCTTCCTGTGACCGTGGTGGACTGGCGTCTCCTTCCTAAGTGCAGCTCGAAGATCTCCAGCACCGCCCACCAATCGAAGCGAAGTCCTCGCCAACGCCAGCACGCCTTCCATAGAGAACAACTGGTCAACCGAACTGGGTTTCAACAGCGAGAAGGTGTCGGGGAAACTGATGCTGGCGGGATCCCATTCCAAGCTGGCAGAGTACTCCATGGAGAAGACCAAGAACGATAAGTTCAGCTTCACCAGCCACGAGACCTCCTGCAGATTTTACAGGTAGGGTCCAACCACGTCCTTTTAAGGCATGTCAAGTTAAAAGCGCTTGTTGTCTTTTTCTGCTTGTTCAAAATAGCAAAGCGTAATAATGCAGCGTGAAAGCATGTTTAAGCACAGATTCGCATGGTAAAGCCCAGACAGACATGGTAAAGCCTATTGAACTATCGTAAATGCATTGCGAAATCGTGGGAAAAGCATGGTACACTGTGGTGGCAAGGGTTTGTGGGTAACTGAAATCCCAAGGATTTGTGGGTAACCCAGAAATCTAGCATGTATATACAGAACTTGTTCTCAACTGTTTTTTTGTTTTGTTTTGTTTTTTTCACCTGGTTAAATATAGAAATTGAATTTAATCAAAGGTTTAACGGTGAATTATTTATTTATTTTTTTCATGGATTTTGCAATTTCCGTGAATTCTACCCATCGGCGTGCAGTTGGTAATTTCCCATGAAAATTCCCATTTCTGAAAGAAATGAGGTCATTTTTACCATGAACAAAAACACAGTCCAGTCAATGTCATAAAATGTACAAATCTGGCTGTCTTGTCTCCAGTTACAGGGTAGTGGATGAACCCAGACTCCACCGAGAGTTTGGACGCACCACGAAAAAACTCCCAAGAAACTACAATGGCCAGACCAAGCAGCTGTACTACAAACTCATCGACACTTACGGCACGCATTATATCAAAAAGGTAAGGACAGAGAACACAAACGGAAGCCGACTTATTTTAAAACACAGTCCTTTCAGCTATGTATTTTTGTATCTTTTTTTGCGTTCCCTGAAAAACGGACAAGGGTTGGAACGGGCCAAAATGAAATAATCAGATATGCGTCGCACTCTTTTAATCGTCACAAAAAATTTTTAGGGATCGGACATGTGAGTGCTGACTGTATATATATATATATATATATGTTCTTGTACACGTTTCAGGTGCAGCTGGGTGGCAAAGTGAAAAGCATCACCTCTATCAAGACCTGCAAAGCCGCGCTGGAAGGACTGACCGTGAACGATGTAAAGGACTGCCTTGACGTGGAAGCTTCGGCCACCGTGAGCGAAAAGGTCGACGGGTCCGCCAAAATCCACCACTGCCAGGAGCTGAAGAAAAAATCCACCTCCAAGCAGAGCTTCCACGACTCCTTCAACGACCGGCAGACCGAGGTCACTGGGGGCAAAGCCACCTCCGGCGACCTCCTTTTCTCCACCGCCACGGACCCCAGCGCTTACCAGGAGTGGATGGAGAGCTTGAAGACCACCCCGGACATGGTCTCCTACGCCCTGGAGCCCCTGCACAATCTGATTCGCTTCAAAGGCCCCGTCAAGGATAACCTGAAAAAGGCCGTGGTCCACTACATCTTGGAAAAGGGCCTCCTGCGAAGCTGCTCCGGAAAATGCGACACGGGAGCCCGGAGCAACCTGGGAGACTCGTGCTCCTGCGTGTGTCACAGCGGCGCGGGCGTCAACAGCATGTGCTGCCCGACTCAGAGGGGGCTGGCCAAGCTGACAGTGAAGGTCGCCTGGGAGAACCTCTGGGAGACTACCATGGCCAAACGGACGGGTTTGTGAAGGTCATCTTGGGGACAGGGTGGAGAGGACCACCATCGTGCACGAGAACAACAACCCGCGCTGGAATCAGATTTTCGATTTCGGGAGCATCACCCTCACCATGGCCACGGAGCTGAAGTTCGAGGTCTGGGACGAAGACAACGGGTGGAACGACGACCTTCTGGGAAGCTGCTCTTGGAAGCTGGAGAAAGGGGTCAAGGAGAACCTGTGCGCCCTGAATCACGGGAATCTCTTCTTCTCCTACACCCTGGAGTGCGGACCCAGCTTGGGCGGCCCGACCTGCGGGGAGTACATCTCGACCCCAATGAACGCCGGGCTGATGAAGAGTCACGTGTCAAGGAACACCAGGAGAGTTCCTCAGGAGATGCTAGTGTCCATGGGAGTCGTGTTTCCCAGCCTTTCTCCTTTCCCTTCCAACACCAGCATGAGCGAGACAGTAAATAAAGAACCACCGATCTAGTGGGAAAGTTAGGGGTTTCTCCTCAGGTTTTTGAGTCCCAAGTTAGCCTGTCAAGGATCAGTTTCATAGCTGGTTTCACAGACCCCGATTCGTGCTCATCTCGGACTATCCAATGCTCTTCTTCGTCTTTATTATTATTTTATTATTTATTTCTTAGCAGACGCCCTTATCCAGGGCGGCTTACAATTGTTACAAGATATCACATTATTTTTACATACAATTCCCCATTTATACAGTTGGGTTTTTACTGGAGCAATCTAGGTAAAGTAAATTGCTCAAGGGTACAGCAGCAGAGTCCCCCACCTGGGATTGAACCCACGACCCTCCGGTCAAGAGTCCAGAGCCCTAACCACTACTCCACACTTCCACTTCATCATCATCATCATCATCATTAATATTAATGAGTCATTCAGCAGACGCTTTTATCCAAAGCGACTTACAGAGACTAGGGGGGGTGAACTATGCATCATCAACAACTGCTGCTGCTGCTGCTGCTGCTGCTGCAGAGTCACTTCTAATAGGAGCTTGTTTGTTTTACGTCTCATCCGAAGCATTGAGAGCGAAACAGCTGAGTAATACAGATCTGAAATAACACATTCTGAGAACCGACCACATTATTATAGAATCGTCACAGCCATGTAATATTTGATATATAGGATTTGAAATAAGTAAATGAAATCTCTGTAATGTTCCCATTCTATGAGGCTCTGTGCCTTTTAGTCGTAGTTTTTGCTGTAATAGTTAGCTAGGTTAAGCTAGTCAGCACTAATCTAGGAAACTCGCTTCTAAAACTGATCCTTGAAAAGTCGTTGATACAGTCATTCAGAGAAGCACCATATTATCATTTTCTATGAAGGAAATGTAGAGAACTGTCAAATCAAGTTTCAGAAATGTCATTTATTTTCAAGCAAGCCACGCAGGGTGAGCAAAACCAGTCAATGAAATTGATTTTTTTTTTTTTTTTAGTTTTCAGCAAGACAGACGATAACAAAATCATGAATCTGTCTATAATTGGGCTTTGAAATATGTTTTTTTATAAGTATCATTGGATCAGGAGAGGAGAATATTTTTTAATTTTTTATATTGTGTACAGTTTATATATCTATATTTTTTTAACAGATAATAGTTCCTATTGTGTGGTTTTTCTAATATAAATATTTAATATTTTAAAGATTGTATTTAACGTTATGTATTATTTACACTGTGTTAATATTTACCTTTTTTACCTGGGTAATATTCTCTAACATGTGTGAAACGCTGAGTGCTCTTTCCTTTCTGTGCACATATATTCCTGTATCAATGCAAATGCATGTCGTTTCTTTTGAAATAAAACATTTGCAACAAAGAGCCTGTTGTGTCCTTTTTCTTGAACTCAAAGAGTAAGTAGCTGGGTTTTGAAAAATGCACACAGAGTTAAAGGATGCGCTAGTCTCTTTAGCTAGAGATATCTTTTTTAAATGCTGATATCAACCCCCAAGACAGTCATGCTGTGGTGCACAAGAACCAGGCAGAGTCTGTGGGATGTCTAACTGAAACAAATGCA
Source organism: Acipenser oxyrinchus oxyrinchus (assembly GCA_030684275.1). Lineage (NCBI taxonomy): Eukaryota > Metazoa > Chordata > Actinopteri > Acipenseriformes > Acipenseridae > Acipenser > Acipenser oxyrinchus. The sequence continues at coordinate 951,664 of CM060295.1, forward strand.
TGAGAACTCAGCACAGTCTGTGGTTCGCTCCTTCCCGTCCTAACCTATCAACTAAGAAAAGCTCTACAGCCCCTTTCAAGTCCTAGCAGCCTTGACCATATCCTGTATGACTTTACGTGCCATATTTTCAAAGCGTTTTTCCTCCATTCTTTAATTGACTCCTATTTTTTTTTTCTTTTGAAAAGGAGATCAAAATCCGGTGAATGTTACAAAATGAAAAAGCGTGCTGGAGTTTCTCGTTTCTCGGTTGTTTTGTAAGTAGCTGGGTTCCGAAAAATCTAGTGCGACACGTGGCTCTACAACTGTTTGAATAACGGACCGGTCGATTTTCATTTCATTGTTCACATCCTGACAACTTTTTACACTGATATCTTCAAAGTCTGTTTCAAAGCTCTTTTCTAAATGTCTGCTCTAGTGCACTGGGGGGGTTTGGGAGCGATTTAAAAAAAAATTAATAAAACATAACAAGAAGTGCTCTGGCACCACATCATTCTTGCTGTGTTACCTGCTTGACAATGTGGGCAATAATCCTGACCCTATCATGTGCATTAGAGCGGACATTTTGAAAAGAGCTTTGAAGCAGACTTTATATATGCGTATCGTATCGTGACATCAGCGTATTGTGACATCAGCGTATCGTGACATCAGCGCATCGTGACATCAGCGCATCGTGACATCAGCGCATCGTGACATCAGCATATCGTGACACCCTTGTTAAGCACTAGCTATCGCCCCTTCCCCTAAAAAGTAACAATAATCTGTAATTCATAATCCATAATTGCACAGAAAGAAAGTGAGTCACAGCATTAATGAGACTCAGAGCCATGGAGGATGTAGTTCAAGCCCTTGCATGCACATTTATTAACGAAATAAACAAAACAAACACAGGGACCACTCAACAAGAGTGCAAAGAAGAGCTACCAGAATTATCCCGGGTTTAGAAGGCATGTCGTATGCAGACAGGCTAAAAGAATTGAATCTGTTCAGTGTTGAACAAAGAAGACTACGCAGCGATCCGATTCAAGCATTCAAAATCCTAAAAGGTATAGACAATGTCGACCCAGGGGACTGAAAAAAGAAACAAGGACCAGGGGTCACAAATGGAGATTAGATAAAGGGGCATTCAGAACAGAAAATAGGAGGCACTTTTTTTACACAGAGAATCGTGAGGGTCTGGAACCAACTCCCCAGTAATGTTGTTGTTGCTGACACCCTGGAATCCTTCAAGAAGCTGCTTGATGAGATTCTGGGATCAATAAGCTACTAACATCCAAACGAGCAAGACAGGCCGAATGGGGCCTCCTCTCGTTTGTAAACTTTCTTATGTTCTTATGTTCTTAACTGACATGAGGGCCAAAATAAAAGGTTCACACAAAACCATACTGGCTGGGTCCTTCACTATGAAGTTTACAGTCCGTACACAGTCACACACAGTCACACACAGTCTCACACAGTCACACACAGTTACACACAGTCTCACACAGTTACACACAGTCACACACAGTCACACACAGTCACATACAGTCTCACACAGTCACACACAGTCACACACAGTCTCACACAGTCACATACAGTCTCACACAGTCACACACAGTCACACAGTCACACAGTTACACACACAGTTACATAGTCACACAGTTTCACAGACCGTTGCACACAGTTTTACACAGTTACACACAGTCACACACAGTTACACACACAGTTACATACAGTCACACAGTTTCACAGACCATTGCACACAGTTTTACACACAGTCACACAGATCGTTACACACAGTTTTTTTTCACACACAGTTTCACATAACTAACTCCCTCTCCCCACACAAATGATTTCTCCACCCTTTTATAAAGGTGGCCATGGCCCAGTTAGCTAATTGGAGGATGGCCACACCTGCGATTGTTGGCAGGGGCAGAATTAACCCCATCCCTGCCAATCTTACATTCCCCCTCCCTGCCACCAATCAGACACTGGATAGATAATCCAGTCCTGGTATTTGTTCCAACCCTGTGCTAAATTGTTTAATAATTGAACCAAGTAACCCTCCATCAAGACATCAAAGTCTTTCATTATCTCATGTTACCCGCAAAACTTGGTCTTGGTGCTTATCTTGGCGCGTGCCAAGTTCAAATCAGCATGAAGTTTTAACATCTACTCTCATGTAATGGAAATCACTAGATTTTTGGGGGTATTTGTCTTATCAGGCAACTGAACAAACCATATGTTGGTTCGTGTCACACTTTCAAAAACCTCTATATTTTAGATAAGCCTTGAAGGATGACGTCTGCAACTGATATGAAAAACCTCAGTGCTACGTGACTCATTGTGAAAGTTTTTTGTTTTTTTTTGGTCTACAGCTTTGTGATCTCAAGTGACGTGGCGTTTCATTGCTGTAACAACAGTATTTCTTAGCAGACGCCCTTATCCAGGGCGACTTACAATTATTAGAAGATATCACATTATTTTTACATACAATTACATTATTTTTATACATTATTTTTACATACAATTCCCCATTTATACAGTTGGGTTTTACTGGAGCAATCTAGGTAAAGTACCTTGCTCAAGGGTACAGCAGCCGTGCCCCCCCCCACCTGGGATTGAACCCACGACCCTCCGGTCAAGAGTCCAGAGCCCTGACCACTACTCCTAACTCCACACAGTTATCCAACCTTTCTATCTACCCGTTATAGATTAGAATTAGGGCTTGAAGTTTAACTCTTATTTTTGATCGCATGACCAGCCTGTAGATTTATTTGGAGCTGATTTTCTGTTTCCTAATTAAACTCGGAAGAAAGCCGTTAATTACAAAACAACGTCGCTGTTATTTTTTTAAATTAATTAATTTTTTTTACCTTCATATCTCGACTGAGCCGGATTCTGTTTCGCTTCGTTTTTTGTTTTTTTTTATATATATATTTTTTGATTTCAAACAGACGTGACCCACGACTTGAATCGCTCATCGCTGATCCTAATTGCATTTCGTTCTTGCGGTCGCTTCGTTTATCGTTGTGCTTTTGATTATTTGCATTCTTTTAAGAGAGTTGAACCGACGGATTTTCTTTTCAGCAGAAAATACTCACGACTTTACTTAAAATCAACTGTTTAGCAGCTGAGAACAGTTTACAAAAGGCCTAATTAAGCAAATGGTTGTCCAAAAATCTGTTGCAAAGCTCTTTTCAAAATGTCTGCTCTAGTGCACTGATAGTGTAAGAAATATTGCCCACATTGTCAAACAAACAGGTAACAGCGATAACGATAATCCATGGTGTGGTACAGAACTGAAAAACCACTGTTATGTTTTTTTTTTTTTTTTTAATCGTTCTTCCTGTAGCGATTTAGAGGACAGATCTCAAACCCCAGAGCACTAGAGTGGCCATTGTGAACAGAGTTTTGAAACAGGCCATCTTGATGCAACGTAACGTACTCTCCAGCGGTTAAAGAAAAGGGCTTGTAACCAGGAGATCCCCGGTTCAAATCCCAGCTCAGCCACTGACTCATTGTGTGACCCTGAGCAAGTCACTTCACCTCCTTGTGCTCCGTCTTTCGGGTGAGACGTAGTTGTAAGTGACTCTGCAGCTGATGCATAGTTCACACACCCTAGTCTCTGTAAGTCACCTTGGATAAAGGCGTCTGCTAAATAAAGAAATAATAATAATAATTTTGTAACATTCACCAGATTTTAATCTCCCCAAAAAGGAGTCAATTAAAGAATGGAGGAAAAACACTTTGAAAATATAGCACGCAAAGTCATACAGGATATGGTCAAGGCTGTTAGGATTGTAATGGGGCTGTAGAGCTTTTCTTAGCTGATAGGTTAGGACAGGAAGGAGCGAACCACAGACTGTGCTGAGTTCTCATGCATTTGATATAGTTAGACATCCCACAGACTCTGCCTGGTTCTTGTGCACCACAGCATGACTGTCTTGGGGGTTGATATCAGCATTTAAAAAAGATTAACATCTCTAGCTAAAGGGACTAACCCATTTTATGCATCTAAATAATGTCAAATAACTTTCATTTAAATATAGCACCTTTCACACCAAAGTGTCTGAAGGCCTTGCATAACAAAATACTGAAATTGAAGAAGGAATCTATGAAAAAGCCCTAGGAGTTTATGTTGACTCAGAAATGTCTTCATCTAGACAATGTGGGGAAGCTATAAAAAAGGCCAACAAGATATATTGTGAAAAGTGTTGAATTTAAATCAAGGGAAGTCATGTTAAAACTTTACAATGCATTAGTAAGACCTCACCTAGAATATTGTGTTCAGTTCTGGTCACCTCGTTACAAAAAGGATATCGCTGCTCTAGAAAGAGTGCAAAGAAGAGCAACCAGAATTATCCCGGGTTTAAAAGGCGTGTCGTATGCAGACAGGCTAAAAGAATTGAATCTATTCAGTCTTGAACAAAGAACACTACGTGGTGATCTGATTCAAACATTCAAAATCCTAAAAGGTATTGACAATGTCGACCCAGGGGACTGAAAAAAGAAACAAGGACCAGGGGTCACAAATTAGATAAAGGGGCATTCAGAACAGAAAATAGGAGGCACTTTTTTACACAGAGAATTGTGAGGGTCTGGAACCAACTCCCCAGTAATGTTGTTGAAGCCGACACCCTGGGATCCTTCAAGAAGCTGCTTGATGAGATTCTGGGATCAATAAGCTACTAACAACCAAACAAGCAAGATGGGTCGAATGGGGCCTCCTCTCATTTGTAAACTTTCTTATGTTCTTGTGTTCTTAAAATGTCTGCAAATTTAAGAACATTGTAAATACATACAAACAATACCAGGAGGTTCAAATCCCAGCTCAGCCACTGACTCACTGCATGTGTGTGTGTGTGTGTGTGTGCGTGCGTGCGTGCATGCGTGCGTGCGTGCGTGCGTGCGTGCGTGTGTGTGTGTGTGTGTCACCCTGAGCAAGTCACTTCACCTCCTTGTGCTCCGTCCTTCGAATGAGACGTCAAACAAACAAGCTCCTATTGGAAGTGACTCTGCAGCAGCAGCAGCAGCAGCAGTTGTTGATGATGCAGAGTTCACCCTCCTAGTCTCTGAAATTAAGCTTTGGATAAAAGCGTCAGCTGAATGACTAATTAATAATAGATATAGCGTTTGTGAGAAGTAAAATGTTTTGGTCAGAACAAAACACCCTTTTTTATCACACACACGCGAGATGCCTCAAACAGCGCGATGGGCATGTGTTTATTAGGTTTTGGAGAAGTGGTCAAAAGGCAAACGTCCTAGCCTATAAATTTATTCCTTTTATGGGTGCATGCAGCCTGCTTCCTTCGTTATATAAACCCCTTCAGTTTTCGGGTGATCTCATTCCCGCTGGTTTCAGATCTGAAGTAGTCACAGAGGTAAGTTAAAGACAATTGGATGGGGGGGAGATAGGGGGTTTGACTAAGGTCTCTAAAATAAAAATTTAAAAAAAACCAATATGCATTCTTATACACTTATCAGTTAGTCTTTCCCACTCAGATACTGAGAGACTGATATATGCTTTTGTATCTTCTAGAATGTATTATTATTATTATTATTATTGTTATTATTATTATTATTATTATTATTATTTATTAGCAGACGCCCATTCACAGGGCGACTTACAGTTCTATACAAAAATTACATATCGAGAATTACAGCATAATTAAGAGCAAGATACTAAATACAATGACTTCAGTCCTAATAAGAGCGAATATTGTAATGCCCTATCCTCTGGTGATCATAGCCTTGTTATATCTCAGCTTCAACCAACTCCCCAGTAATGTTGTTGAAGCCGACACCCTGGGATCCTTCAAGAAGCTGCTTGATGAGATTCTGGGATCAATAAGCTACTAACAACCAAACGAGCAAGATGGGCCGAATGGCCTCCTCTCGTTTGTAAACTTTCTTATGATCTTATGTTCTTATACCAAATGCTGCAGCAAGAATTTGAACCGGGACTAAGAGTCGAGATCACAGTACACCTGTGTTAGCATCTCTGCAGTGGCTTCCAGTCCGATTCAGGATAGATTTTAAGGTGTTGATTTTACCTTGTAAGGCATTCAAATGATCTTTCAATACCATATACCCCCAGATGCCCAGTCGGATCACAGAATACCAGGCTGCTTACACGCACAAATTTAAAAAAAAGTGATCCGCCTCTCTCTGTAAGGGAAGGTGTGGCTGTTTTTTTAAAAAAAAAAGATTTCTTTTGTTTAATCTCGCATTCTCTTAATATTTTTATTCAGGTGAAGCGCTTTCGCGGCAATTTTTATTGTGAAAGGCGCTATATAAAAAAAAAATAAAAAAAAAAAAGAAAAAAGATTATTATTATAACTGAAAGACATCCTGGATATAAATGTCTGTAACTTTTGAAAATGAGTTTTCAATGGTTTTAATAAGTGTGAATGCCTGCTATCTACACCCTCAGTCTAATAAATAATATTACAAGGCTACAGCACAGTAATGCAATAATCATTTGACCCCATTGGCATATTTAAATATGTAAATGCTCTGTGCGGCTCTTCTGAAAATCCAAGCCCTCCAAAAGGACTCCTGGTATTATTATTATTATTATTATTATTATTATTATTATTATTATTATGTATTTCTTAGCAAACACCCTTATCCAGGGCGACTTACAATTGTTACAAGATATCACATTATTTTTCCATACAATTCCCCATTTATACAGTTGGGTTTTTACTGGAGCAATCTAGGTAAAGTACCTTGCTCAAGGGTACAGCAGCAGTGTCCCCCACCTGGGATTGAACCCACGACCCTCCGGTCAAGAGTCCAGCACAGATTAACAGACTATAATCGGACAAAAATGACGGCTCCCCTCCGAATGGGCTAGCAATTGAACAATACGAAGCAGAAATGAGACATCATTTTTCAAAAGGGCGAAATAAGAACTGTGTCGCAAAATTATTTTTGAAAACCTGATTGATGTAACTAAATCGAGTTAAAGGGTTCGACAGGTGGCTACAGGACACATTTTATATCAACCCTTCGAAAGCTGTGTGTTTAGGTTGACCCAAATCAAGTTTCAGAAATCACTTTGTGAACTGGTTCTTGCCCCTTTCGAAAATCAAAGCCCCAAGTGTCTTGACGCTGTGTTTTGTTGTTATTATTATTATTATTATTATTATTATTATTAGTAATGGTTATTTAAATTGTTTACTGTTTGTCCTCTGGTTAGGTGGAGGCTGTGGTATTATTTTGTAGTGATGTGTTAACACTTCAAATATATATATATATATATATATATATATATATATATATATATATATATATATATATATATATATATATATATATATATATATTTGAAATTCTGGGATCAATAAGCTACTAACAACCAAACGAGCAAGATGGGCCAAATGGGGCCTCCTCTTGTTTGTAAACTTTCTTATGTTCTTAACAAGATGCTTGGATATAATGTGAGAAGTGTTGAATTTAAATCAAGGGAAGTAATGTTTAAACTTTACAATGCATTAGTAAGACCTCACCTAGAATATTGTGTTCAGTTCTGGTCACCTCGTTACAAAAAGGATATTGCTGCTCTAGAAAGAGTGCAAAGAAGAGCAACCAGAATTATCCCGGGTTTAAAAGGCATGTCGTATGCAGACAGGCTCAAAGAATTGAATCTATTCAGTCTTGAACAAAGAAGACTACGCGGTGATCTGATTCAAGCATTCAAAATCCTAAAAGGTATTGACAATGTCGACCCAGGGGACTTTTTCGACCTGAAAAAAGAAACAAGGACCAGGGGTCACAAATTAGATAAAGGGGCATTCAGAACAGAAAATAGGAGGCACTTTTTTACACAGAGAATTGTGAGGGTCTGGAACCAACTCCCCAGTAATGTTGTTGAAGCTGACACCCTGGGATCCTTCAAGAAGCTGCTTGATGAGATTCTGGGATCAATAAGCTACTAACAACCAAACAAGCAAGATGGGCTGAATGGGGCCTCCTCTCGTTTGGAAACGAACTAGTGATTCTAGTGATTCTATTACCACTATTTATTAGAATCCATATAATCAATACTGGACCCAGCCAAACCCTGTATCCCTTCACTATATAACATCATTTTCCAGGTCTATGTTTCTCTGTCACTAACATTATTCTGATTTCCATTACATGAGAGTATTTTATTTATTTATTTAGCAGACGCCTTTATCCAAGGCGACTTACAGAGACTAGGGTGTGTGAACTATGCATCAGCTGCAGCCCCTATTAACTCTGTCTAATTGAACAAATAATTAGATCGATTCTACTAATTGAGAGCTTAAGTTGGAATGAAAACCAGAAGGCCCCCCCCCCCCTCGAGAGGACTGCAGTTTGACCCCCCCTCCACCCTCCACCCTTCACCCTCCTCCCCGAGTTAAATGCTTCAAATGTGTATTTTAATTGATGAGTTATTATCAGTTTTCTATAAATGCATGTACTTTAAAAAAAAAAAAAAAAAATCAAATATGATTACCTTATAATTTCTTTATTGTCTGTCTATTAGAAATTTGGGGTATTTTATTAATCTATTATCATTTTTTAATTGGCTTTGTTTATTTAGTAGACGCCTTTATCCAAGGCGACTTACAGAGACTCGGATGTGTGAGCTATGCATCAGCTGCAGAGTCACTTACAATTACGTCTCACCGAAAGACGGAGCACAAGGAGGTGAAGTGACTTGCTCAGGGTCACACAATGAGTCAGTGGCTGAGGTGGGATTTGAACCGGGGACCTCCTGGTTACAAGCCCTTTTTTTTAACCACTGGACCACACAGCCTCCTTAAATTGAACTAAATGAAACTGTAAATGTATGAAGCTGACTCCAGGTCTTTGTTCCAAACTGGTTATAATTTGTTTAGTTTAACTAACCTGAACTAGTCCAACATAGTATTTCACCTGTTCAACCTGGAGTGAAATCGCTCTCCAAGACTCTGATTGGACAGGCGAGGGTGACAAAAACCTCAACTCCAAAATAAATGAGAGAAAAAATAAATAAATAAACGATGTTGTGTTTGTGCGATTATAATTCATTCTAATTCATTTCAGATTGCTTTCAGCTCCCCGAGAAGAAAATATTACTTTCCCGTTCAGAAAGGCTTTTTGGCCTAGCTGGTTTCCACGGCGATGAAGCACCTTGTCTTCTTCCTCCTGTCTTGGCAGCTTCACTTCCTGTCCTGCCCTGGTTTCCAGGATTCCTACATCCTTGGCACCCCCAATGAGTGCAAAAGAGCCGAGTTTGTGCCGGGCTACAACCTGGCGGGAGAAGGCTTCGACATCGTGAAGATGGAGCATGAAGCGCCGTACGTCATCAACATGGAAGCCTGGGAAAACAAAAACAAAACCTGCAAGCTGCGCTGGAACTCCTATCTGAAGAAGAAACAGAAGCTGCCCCTGTCTGTGGTGGACTGGAGGGCCCTTTCGAAGTGCAAGACGGTTCTTTCCAGCGCCGTCTATGAGTCAAGCGAGTCCCTGGTGAACGAGAGCTCCTCCGCCATGGACAACAGCTGGAAATTTGGGCTGGACATCACCGCCGATCCCAGATTCCAACCGTCCATGATACTGGCAGGCACTCACTCCAGGGCCTCTGAGTTCGCCTTGAAGAAATCGAAGCAGGACAAGTACAGCTTCACTCAACACCAGGTTGACTGCCAGATTTACAGGTATGATCAGTGAGATGAAACTGTCAAGTCAAGGAGAGCGACTTCGGACTTTATCAGGACAGTACCTGAGAGAGAGAGAGGGAGAGAGAGAGGGGGGGAGAGGGAGAGAGAGAGGAGAGAGGAGAGAGAGAGAGAGGGAGAGGAGAGAGAGAGAGGGAGAGAGAGAGAGAGAGAGAGAGAGAGAGAGGGAGAGAGAGAGAGAGGAGAGGGAGAGAGAGAGAGGAGAGAGAGAGAGAGGAGAGAGAGAGAGAGAGAGAGAGAGAGAGAGAGAGGAGAGAGAGAGAGAGAGAGAGAGAGGAGAGAGAGAGAGAGAGAGAGAGAGAGAGAGAGAGAGAGAGAGAGGAGAGAGAGAGGAGAGGAGAGAGAGAGAGAGAGAGAGAGAGAGAGAGAGAGAGAGAGAGAGGGAGAGAGAGAGAGAGAGAGAGAGAGAGAGAGAGAGAGAGAGAGAGAGAGAGAGAGAGAGAGAGAGAGAGAGAGAGAGAGAGAGAGAGAGAGAGAGAGAGGAGAGAGAGAGAGAGAGAGAGAGAGAGAGGGAGAGAGAGAGAGAGAGGAGAGAGAGAGAGAGAGAGAGAGGGAGAGAGAGAGAGAGAGAGAGAGAGAGAGAGAGAGAGAGAGAGAGAGAGAGAGAGAGAGAGAGAGAGAGAGAGAGAGAGAGAGGAGAGAGAGAGGAGGGAGAGAGAGAGGAGAGGGAGGAGGGAGAGGAGAGGGAGAGAGGGAGAGAGAGGGAGAGAGAGAGAGACAGAGAGCGAGAGAGAGAGAGAGCGAGAGAGAGAGAGAGAGAGAGAGAGTAGGATCAAGAGAGAGAGAGCGAGAGAGAGACAGAGAGCAAGAGAGCGAGAGACAGAGAGTGAGAGGGAGAGACACAGAAAAAGAGAGAGAGAGAAGTCAAGCAGACAAACATTTCAGCAAGAGGGGTCCATTTGTTAGTTCCCGTATGCTGAGTGGATTCTTCAAGCCCTCTGAAATCCTTATTTCCCATTCCGTTAATTTCACCTTCTCTTGATTGAACAGATACAGGCTTGCAAGTGCTCCCCCGATCAAACAGGAGTTCTTGGAGGCCCTTGCCCTGCTCCCCAATCGCTACAACAAAAAAACAAAACCCTCATACCGCAGTTTTATCAACACGTACGGCACCCACTTCATCAAACATGTCCAGATCGGAGGCAAGATCAGGAGCATCACCTCAATCAAAACCTGCCTCGCGTCGGTGATGAAGCTTTCGATGTCTGCAGTCAAAGACTGCCTGGACGCAGAAGTATCTGCCACCATTGGACAGGCAGCCAAAGTGAAGGCCGAAACTCACCACTGCAAGTCTCTTAAGAAGAACCTGTTGCATGGCCAGAGCTTACACGCCACGTTCAGCGAACGTCACTCTGAGATCACAGGGGCAGGATCGAATCGGGGACCTCCTCTTCTCTGGAGATTGAACCCCGGCGCTACAAGGAGTGGTTGGGGTCCTTGAAGGAGGCGCGGATGTGGTCACCTCCTCCTGGCTCCCTTTACACAACCTCATCCAGAAGAAGAATCTCCTCGCCCGGAGCAGCCTGCAGAAAGCCCTGAAGGACTACATTCTAGAGAACGCTCTTTTGAAGACCTGCTCCCGTCAATGTTCAGCCGGGTCGAGGGCCAGCGTGAGGGACACCTGTGCCTGCCTGTGCCACGGCCAAGCAAAGCTGGCCACCAACTGCTGCCCGACTGGAACGGGGGTGGCCAAGCTGGTGGTCAAGAATCTGAAAGCGAAGGGTCTCTACGGAGACTACTTCACCCAGACCGACGGCTTTGTGAAGGTTTCCTTCGAAGGGCGAACTGACCAAACCGCAGTCATCCCGAATAACGACAACCCCGTCTGGCCGGAACGTTTCAACTTCGGAACCATCGACTTGACAGCGGCTTCTCTCCTGAACTTTAAGGTCTACGATGATGATGGCATCTGGAACACCGACCTGCTTGGCAAGTGCTCTGTACCGCTCAGGAGCGGGAATGTGAGTGATCTGTGCACCATGAACCACGGGACCCTCTACTTCTCCTACTCCCTGGAGTGCGGACCCAGCTTGGGCGGCCCGACCTGTGGGGAGTACGTTCCATCGCCCATGAGTGCCGAGCTGATGCAGAGCTTCGTGTCCAGGAATGCCGTGCCCCTCCCTCGCAGCTTGGTGGCGGAGATGATGAAGGGCTACTCGGGCTGGAGCCCCGAGTTCCAGCGCAACCGCAGCCGGGAAGAGTAGCCAGCCTGGGAGGAACCAGAGTCGGTCAACCCAGTTTGGGAGTCAAGCTTGCGGGCTTAAGCTTACGGCTAGTTTATGAGGATCGAAGAATCGCCCTGGTTAGTTGAGGAAAAAAAAAAATGACTGATCAGTGATCGATGAAAGACCTTCCCCCCAAAGTGATTCTTCCTTTAAAGGAGTGCAAACTACTAACTTATTCTTGTCTGTTTAATAGCACTAGCAACATTAGGACATTATGCAAACCCCAGATTTAAATACCATGTGCTTACTTCTTATTAGATTTAGGAACCTTGGAAACAGCCCCTGACCCCCGACCCTCCCCTGATCCCCTCCCCGACCCCCGATCCCCCTTGACGGATCGGAATAAATATCTTTTTTCCCCCAAAAATGATTTAGATCTAATCCAGCCCACATCTTTGTTCCAACCTGCTCTAACTGTTCAATTGAACCTACATTTTCAATTAGGTTGATTGAGGTTGGAACCAAATTGTGGACTGGAATAAATCAAAAGAGAGGAATGGATTCACCCCCAACCCTCCAGAGACCACTGATTGTAGCATTACATGGTTTGTATCACTGTTTATTTTAAAGGGCTTTTTAGCAATAAAAATAATGCATTCATCAAACTGTTGGGTCTATACCATTTATTTCTTTCATTGTTTTACAAATTTCTTTACCGTGGTGGAGTCACAGTTTTGTCTTTCTAAGTTTGTTTGTCTATTTTTAAACGTGGCACTTCTGTGTATTTGATGGCCGATGCATTTTGGAAATGGGCGGAGGTGAAATATTTAGCTTGAATTAGAATTCACGTAGCCAATCAGACAGTTTCTAGTATTTATAAGGATGTCTCAAACAAATGCTTATAAACACACAGACAAACCTCTGATCACTCTCCTGGCTGCACCTACCTCTGCAGGACACGCTTAGGTAAGTTGAAGACAAGGTTTTTATACAAAGTGTGGCGCTTTTAGTAGTTTATTGGTACCTGATGTAACGCAATTTCTACTTTAGTTGTATTTACTTATTACAGTAGAGAAAATGATTATTATTATTATTATTATTATTATTATTATTATTATTATTATTATTATTATTATTATTATTATTATCAACAGAGGCTCAGGGGTCCAGTAGTTAAAGAAAAGGGGTCTTGATGCCAGCAGGTTCAAATCCCTGTGTGTGTGTGTGTGTGTGTGTGTGTGTGTGTGTGTGTGTGTGTGTGTGTGTGTGTGTGTGTGTGTGTGTGTGTGTGTGTGTGTGTGTGTGTGTGTGTGTGTGTGTGTGTGTGTGTGTGTGTGTGTGTGTGTGTGTGTGTGTGTGTGTGTGTGTGTGTGTGTGTGTGTGTGTGTGTGTGACCCTGAGCAAGTCGCTTCACCTCCTTGTGCTCCGTCCTTCGGATGAGACGTCAAACAAACGAGCTCCTATTGGAAGTGACTCTGCAGCAGCAGCAGCAGTTGTTGATGATGCAGAGTTCACCCTCCTAGTCTCTGTAAGTCGCTTTGGATAAAAGCGTCTGCTAAATGACTAATTTATTATTATTATTATTATTATTATTATTATTATTATTATTATTATTATTATTATTATTAATAATCATTATCACTTAGGTTTGCCTTAAATAGATAAGCGCAAGCAAACCGTGAGGATTCAGGGGAGCGAGGGAGTGGGGGAGCAGGGTAGGGGGGTGGTGTGTGGGGAGGGGGCTGGTTTAGGGGTCTCTATACACTTTACTAGCTGTAAAGTAGCCTAGTTTTCCTCAGTTTAAATTTCATGCTGTGGTTTCATCCATCGTTCTATTTGTACACCAGGATGTGCCTAACTATGTATTCTGTGGTCTCATTTTAAATATAGCCTGCATTAAAACGATTCATCAAAGTTACTATAATCTAAGGTTAGTACTGCATACAATTACACTCCTACAGCTAGGACTAAAAGTTTTGCATCTATATAGAATGAACTGATTCATCTTCATAAAGTCGAATGAAAGCTGCTGAATAATGTTCCCTTGTTAACATATTGAATTCCACCCCCTCTATATAGAATGAACTCCCTCAGCTTCATAGAGTCCAATGAAAGCTGCTGAATAATGTTCTCTTGTTAACATATTGAATTCCACACCCTCTATATAGAATGAACTCCCTCAGCTTCATAGAGTCCAATGAAAGCTGCTGAATAATGTTCCCTTGTTAACATATTGAATTGCACACCCTCTATATAGAATGAACTCCCTCAGCTTCATAGAGTCCAATGAAAGCTGCTGAATAATGTTCTCTTGTTAACATATTGAATTCCACACCCTCTATATAGAATGAACTCCCTCAGCTTCATAGAGTCCAATGAAAGCTGCTGAATAATGTTCTCTTGTTAACATATTGAATTCCACACCCTCTATATAGAATGAACTCCCTCAGCTTCATAGAGTCCAATGAAAGCTGCTGAATAATGTTCCCTTGTTAACATATTGAATTACACACCCAGCGCTTTGGAGTTTTCCCAGATACTTAACGAAAAAACTGACTGGGAAAAATGCGACATTTCAAAATCTAACATGAAATACTTACTGTACTGCGATTATGGCTTCCGGTAGACTTTTTTTGCGATATCATGTAGTTTCTTTGATTCGCATGAAGTTAAATAAAATATCAAAATTATGTTCATATATATAAAGATGTCTCAATCCTAAAATTGTAAACGTTTGGCGATAGCTGTAATTCTACTACCACTACTACTACGACTAATAATAATAATAATAATAATAATAATAATAATAATAATAATAATAATAATAATAATAATAATAACATGCAAATTATTCCTAATCCCTGCCGTCATTAGTTCCCCCATCAATTTATTTCATGTGCGCGTTTAGGAACCCGGGCGAAAATATAACCGCGTCACAATGCACAACATTCACATTACACGAAGCCAGTCTGATGAAGAAGATCCGCTTTTGTACTTTTGAAATGCAAATAGATAAATAAATAAATAAATAAATAAAAGCGAGTGGTTTGATCATTTTATTTAAAAGCTCAGGTCTGCGATGTATTTAGTAAGCGATCACATTTTTTTTTCTGTCCCAAATAGTTTGACCCAAGTGGGGCTACGCTGGAGAATAATTCCCACTAGTCTACCTGAAAACTAAATTTAAACTTGGGTCTGTGGGTAGATTTGAACACATATGGCTAAAAGCATTGAATCTATTCAGTCTTGAACACAGAAGACTATCTGATTCAAGCATTCAAAATCCTAAAAGGTATAGACAATGTCAACCCAGGGGACTGAAAAAAGAAACAAGGACCAGGGGTCACAAATTAGATAAAGGGGCATTCAGAACAGAAAATAGGAGGCACTTTTTTACACAGAGAATTGTGAGGGTCTGGAACCAACTCCCCAGTAATGTTGTTGAAGCTGACACCCTGGGATCCTTCAAGAAGCTGCTTGATGAGATTCTGGGATCAATAAGCTACTAACAACCAAACGAGCAAGATGGGTCGAATGGGGCCTCCTCTCGTTTGTAAACTTTTTTATGTTCTTATGTTATTTTATTTTCAATAGCTTTACATCATAATGGAGTGTTTAAAGCTGATCACACCATTTGAATTGCTAAAATATATATTTATATATATGTGTGTGTGTGTGTGTGTGTGAAAAGTCATATGATGATAATTCTGAGGCTATAGGAGTAATTGTGTCGGTTTGTGAAGCCGTTTCTCAATGTTAATTTTTTTACAAACAGATCAACAAAACAACAACAACAACAACAATGTATGTATGTAACAGCGCTTCTAAAACTGTCCCATCAGAATGCGGTTTGCTGGTTAGTTATGTAGGTGTGTGTTCGCAAAGTTTTAGCTTTAAAACATAATTTGTAAACTTTTACCATATAAAAGTTTCCTACAGTAAAAGCATTGCAAAGTCTATTAAAGCACAGTGAAAGCATAGGGAAGCATTGTAAAGCACAGAGAGGTCTGGTAAAGCATAGGGAAGCAATGTAAAGCACAGAGAGGTTTGGTAAAGCATAGGGAAGCATTGTAAAGCACAGAGAGGTCTGGTAAAGCATAGGGAAGCATTGTAAAGCACAGAGAGGTCTGGTAAAGCATAGGGAAGCATTGTAAAGCACAGAGAGGTCTGGTAAAGCATAGGGAAGCATTGTAAAGCACAGAGCGGTCTGGTAAAGCATAGGGAAGCATTGTAAAGCACAGAGAGGTATGACAAAGCTAATTAATAGATTTTTTCTAAATCTCAAAATATTTGTAAAATAAGTGGAGGGAGTTTCTCTGGAAACAGACTGGCTCATTGGAGGGGTGTTGGTACACCATTATCAAAACAGAAACCCTGGTGACTAGAATGAAGCGTCCTTTTTTTTTTGTTAGTGCCCTATGCAGTTGAATCAACACAGCAATCCAGGGTGAACTATGGTAAATGCATGGGGATAGCATGGTGGGGCAATCTGCAAAACACCAAACGAATCAAGAGGTTATTAGTGGGTTCAAATTCCTGGTCATTTCAATATTAATAATACTAGACTTCATTGAGGGGAGCGCTGAACCCCAGGACTGGGTGCAGCAGCAGGGCTAGTGTGAGTTTCTAACCCTGCTCAAACTCCTGGCTCCTGATCATTTCAATATTAATAATAATAATACTAGACTTCATTGAGGGGAGCTCTGAACCCCAGGACTGGGTACAGCAGCAGCAGCAGCAGCAGCAGCAGGGCTAGTGTGAGTTTCTAACCCTGCTCAAACTCCTGGCTCCTGATCATTTCAATATTATTATTATTAATAATAATAATAATAATAATAATAATAATAATAATAATAATAATAATAATAATAATAATAATAATAATACCTTTCAAACACTCTTTACATTTTTTTTATTATATATTGTTTCAGATTTTTATCCTTCCTCATCTTGACAGGTTTCTTAGCCTAGACCAGTTTCCCCACGATAATGAAGGGGCAGTTTGTCTACTTCCTGTCCTGGACGCTTCACTTCCTGTCCCGCCCCTCCCTCCCGGAAGCCTGCACCACCGGCACCCCCGCAGAGTGCAAAGAAGCCGACTTTGTGCCGGGCTACAACCTGGCGGGAGAAGGGTTCGACATCGTGAAGATGGAACGCAAGGGCGCGTACGTCATCGACGTCAACAACTGGAAGAGGAAAGACGGAACGTGCACCCTCTGCAAGAACCCCTTTCTGGAGAACGTTGCTCAGAAGCTTCCTGTGACCGTGGTGGACTGGCGTCTCCTTCCTAAGTGCAGCTCGAAGATCTCCAGCACCGTCCACCAATCGAGCGAGTCCCTCGTCAACGCCAGCACGTCTTCCATAGAGAACAACTGGTCAACCGAACTGGGCATCAGCAGCTTGAAGGGATCAGGAAACCTGATGCTGGCAGGATCCCATTCCAGGCTGGCAGAGTACTCCATGGAGAAGACCAAGAGCGATAAGTTCAGCTTCACCAGCCACGAGACCTCCTGCAGATTTTACAGGTAGGGTCCAACCACGTCCTTTTAAAGGAGGCTGTGTGGTCCAGTGGTTAAGGAAAAGGGTTTGTAACCAGGAGGTCCTTGGTTCAAATCCCACCTCAGCCACTGACTCATTGTGTGACCCTGAGCAAGTCACTTAACCTCCTTGTGCTCCGTCTTTCGGGTGAGACGTTGTTGTAAGTGACTCTGCAGCTGATGCATAGTTCACACACCCTAGTCTCTGTGAGTCGCCTTGGATAAAGGCGTTTGCTAAATAAACTAATAATAATAATAATAATAATAATAAAGTATCTGCTGTCTTTTTCTGCTTGTTAAAGTTTCCCATAGCAAAGTGTAATAATATCTCTAAATTCAGCACTAATGGAGACGCTCTGTCTAGTACAAAGAAGCGACCGTTTCACGTGTCCGTTGTTATTTTCATTTATTTTTGATAATTATTATTATTATTATTATTATTATTTGGCACACCCCTTTCTCCCAGGCGACTCACGCATGTGTTCCAGGGCAGCACAGGGTTACAATGCAAGCTTCATATTTAAACACAGTGCAGTTTACAGCCAGTGCATAATAATAACACTACTAGAATACAATAGGAACTAGGATGCTGTGTATAATAATAACACTACTAGAATACAATATGAACTAGGATGCTATGCATAATAATAACACTACTAGAATACAATAGGAACTAGGATGCTGTGTATAATAATAACACTACTAGAATACAATATGAACCAGGATGCTATGTATAATAATAACACTACTAGAATACAATATGAACTAGGATGCTGTGTATAATAATAACACTACTAGAATACAATATGAACTAGGATGCTGTGTATAATAATAACACTACTAGAATACAATATGAACTAGGATGCTGTGTATAATAATAACACTACTAGAATACAATATGAACTAGGATGCTGTGTATAATAATAACACTACTAGAATACAATATGAACTAGGATGCTGTGTATAATAATAACACTACTAGAATACAATATGAGCTAGGATGCAGCGAGTTAGATCTACAGTGACATTATACAGAGTTGTTGTGGATAAATTTTGAAATGTTTAGGAACATTGATTAAGTTTTGACTGCTTGAAACGCTAATTTTTTCTGCTTCTAATAAATATTCTGTTCAAATCGTGAAATGTTTATTTTCTTGACCGTCAACTAAGGCATTTTTTACATAAGAACATAAGAAAGTTTACAAACGAGAGGAGGTCCCATTCAGCCCATCTTGCTCGTTTGGTTGTTAGTAGCTTATTGATCCCAGAATCTCATCAAGCAGCTTCTTGAAGGATCACAGGGTGTCAGCTTCAACAACATTACTGGGGAGTTGGTTCCAGACCCTCACGATTCTCTGTGTAAAAAAAGTGCCTCCTATTTTCTGTTCTGAATGCCCCTTTATCTAATCTCCACCTGGTCCTTGTTTCTTTTTTTCAGGTCAAAAAAAGTCCCCTGGGTCGACATTGTCTATACCTTTTAGGATTTTGAATGCTTGAATCAGATCACCATGTATTTTTTTTTACATTAAAAAAAATAAAAACAAAAACACAGTCCAGTCAATCTCATAAAATGTACAAATCTGTCTGTTTTGTCTCCAGTTACAGGGTAGTGGATGAACCCAGACTTCACCGAGAGTTTGCCAACACAGCGAAAAAACTACCAAGAATCTACGACGGCCAGACTAAGCAGCTGTACTATAAACTCATTGACACTTACGGCACGCATTATATTAAGAAGGTACGGACCAGTCGTTACAAAACCAGAGAGACAGACGCAAATACAACTTGGCTATTGACATGTTTTGTGTGTGTGTGCGTGTAATCATCCGGAACAATTAAAACGCAGAATAATGCAGAATTGAGAAACACTACCAGAAATACAGACTCAATGACAAACATTTCAGTGTCTTCAAACAGCTCTCTTTAGCATAGGCCACCATTATAAAACCCAAAAGGTATGGTAAAGAATATAATAAAAAACAGAAAGGAAAAGGTATGGTAAAGCATATTAAGAAGACGTGGCAAACTATGGTAACTGCATAGTTTGAAGAGCTCCTTTATCCAAAAGGTGGCTGGACGTCTATCTCTCTCTCTCTCTCTCTCTCTCTCTCTCTCTCTCTCTCTCTCTCTCTCTCTCTCTCTCTCTCTCTCTCTCTCTCTCTCTCTCTCTCTCTCTCTCTCTCTCTCTCTCTCTCTCTCTCTCTCTCTCTCTCTCTCTCTCTCTCTCTCTCTCTCTCTCTCTCTCTCTCTCTCTCTCTCTCTCTCTCTCTCTCTCTCTTAGATATTTTGCACATTTGGGGGGGGGGGGTTACACTAACATAGAATCAACCCACGGCATGTCATGTATACATTTTAAATTAAAAAAAAAAGTTTTACTTTCTTTTGGATCGATATATATATATATATATATATATATATATATATATATATATATATATATATATATATATATATATATAGAATGTTCTAAGACTTTAGTGTATATATATATATATATATATATATATATATATATATATATATATATATATA
This sequence comes from Acipenser oxyrinchus oxyrinchus, assembly GCA_030684275.1. NCBI lineage: Eukaryota > Metazoa > Chordata > Actinopteri > Acipenseriformes > Acipenseridae > Acipenser > Acipenser oxyrinchus. The sequence continues at coordinate 971,572 of CM060295.1, forward strand.
TATATATAAGAACATAAGAAGAACATAAGAACATAAGAAAGTTTACAAACGAGAGGAGGCCCCATTTGGCCCATCTTGCTTGTTTGGTTGTTAGTAGCTTATTGATCCCAGAATCTCATCAAGCAGCTTCTTGAAGGATCCCAGGGTGTCAGCTTCAACAACATTACTGGGGAGTTGGTTCCAGACCCTCACGATTCTCTGTGTAAAAAAAGTGCCTCCTATTTTCTGTTCTGAATGCCCCTTTATCTAATCTCCATTTGTGACCCCTGGTCCTTGTTTCTTTTTTCAGGTCAGAAAAAGTCCCTGGGTCGACATTGTCAATACCTTTTAGGATTTTGAATGCTTGAATCAGATCGCCGCGTAGCCTTCTTTGTTCAAGACTGAACAGATTCAATTCTTTTAGCCTGTCTGCATACGACATGCCTTTTAAACCCGGGATAATTCTGGTCGCTCTTCTTTGCGCTCTTTCTAGAGCAGCGATATCCTTTATATATATATATATATATATATATATATATATATATATATATATATATATATATATATAGAGAAGTTTTTTCTTGAATATGTTTCAGGTGCAGCTGGGCGGCAAAGTGACAGCCACCACCTCCATCAAAACCTGCAAAACCTCGCTGGATGGGCTGACAGTGAATGACGTGAAGGACTGCCTTGATGTGGAAATCGAGGCCACTGTGCCTGGCAAGGCCACGGTGGACATGAAGGCTAAAGTCCAGCATTGCCAGGAGCTGAAGAAGAAGAGCAACAACAAGCAGAGCTTCCACGACTCCTTCAACGACCGGCAGACCGAGATCACCGGGGGCAAAACCACCTCCGGCGACCTCCTTTTCTCCTCCTCCACGAACCCCAGCGCTTACCAGGAGTGGATGGAGAGCTTGAAGACCACCCCGGACATGGTCTCCTACGCCCTGGAGCCCCTGCACAATCTGATTCGCTTCAAAGGCCCCGTCAAGGAGCATCTGAAAAAGGCATTGGTCGAGTACATTTTGGGAAAGGGGCTCCAGCGAAGCTGCTCCGGAAAATGCAGCCTGGGGGCCCGGAGCAACATGGGAGACTCGTGCTCCTGCGTGTGTCACAGCGGCGCGGGCATCAACAGCATGTGCTGCCCAACTCAGAGGGGGCTGGCCAAGCTGACGGTGAAGGTCATCAGGGGTGAGAAACTCTGGGGGGACTACGATACGCAGACAGACGGGTTCGTGAAGGTCTTCTTGGGGGACAAGATGCTGAAGACCAGAACCGAGCAAAACAATGACAACCCGCGCTGGAATCAGATTTTCGATTTCGGGAGCATCACCCTCACCATGGCCACGGAGCTGAAGTTCGAGGTCTGGGACGAAGACAACGGGTGGAACGACGACCTTCTGGGAAGCTGCTCTTGGAAGCTGGAGAAAGGGGTCAAGGAGAACCTGTGCGCCCTGAATCACGGGAATCTCTTCTTCTCCTACACCCTGGAGTGCGGACCCAGCTTGGGCGGCCCCACCTGCGAGGAGCACGTTCCATCGCCCATGAGCGCCGAGCTGATGCAGAGCTTCGTGTCCAGGAATGCCGTGCCCCTCCCTCGCAGCTTGGTGGCAGAGATGATGAAGGGCTACTCCGGGCTGGAGCCTCCGAGTTCCAGCGGCAACCGCAGCCGGGAAGAGTAGCCAGCCTGGGAGGAACCAGAGTCGGGTCAACCCAGTTTGGGAGTCAAGCTTGCGGGCTTCGCTTACGGCTAGTTTATGAGGATCGAAGAATCTGCCCCTGGTTAGTTGAGGAAAAAAAATGACTGATCAGTGATCGATGAAAGACTTCCCCCCCCCCCCAAGTGATTCTTCCTTTAAACGAGTGCAAACCACTACCTTATTCTTGTCTGTTTAATAGCACTAGCAACATTAGGACATTATGCAAACCACAGATTTAAATACCATGTCCTTACTTCTTATTAGATTTAGGAACCTTAGCAACAGCCCCCTCCGACCCCTGACCCCTGACCCCTGACCCCTGACCCCACTGACCCCCGACCCCCTTGACTGATCAGATTAAATATCTTTTTCCCCAAAAGTCTTTTTTTTTTTAAAGCATGAAATGGTTTGTAACGCTGTTTATTTTAAAGAGCTTTTTCAGCAATAAAAGATGCATTCATCAAAGTCGATGTGTCTTTAGTCTGTCCCTTTATTTCTTTATTTTTGAGGTCTTTTTTGTCTGGTCCGTGGTGTTCTTGCTAACCGATGGAACAAAAGAACATACCGGGTGGGGGGGGAAGAAAGGTTTTGGTCAAATTAAAAAGCCTGTGGCGAATCAAACAATTTCCCGTATCTAGAAGGGTTCAGACCTTGCGGTTTAACCTCAGTTTGTCGTGTCTCAAACACCTCTGATAGAGCTTGAGTTTGTCTGTGCTTATAAAAGCACGGACAAACCTCTGATCGCTCTCCTGGCTGCTTCTACCTCTGAGGGACACACTGAGGTAAGTCAAAGACAAGACTTTTATACAAAGCGTTTGTGATTTTAAGGGTTTTCCCAGAACAGCGCAATTTCATCTCAGCGGAATAGAATTTGTACTAGGCTGTTTTACCTAGAGGAGATTCCACTATAGATATGAACAGAATTTAGATTTTTTTTTTAACATCATGCAATCAAAGAAACTACAAAATGTCATCGCAAAAGTCTACCAAAAGCCAGAACAGCAGTACAGTAAGTATTTAAAGCCAGATGTTGAAATGTTACGTTATTTCAAACATTAACATAACATTATTCCGCATTAATAATACATCTGTACACTGCTGGTACATATGACCTAATTTCTAGAGAAAGTGATGTATCTGTTAAACCAACCCGATTTCCTTTGCAAGTGCTTGTAAAAAGTCTACAACCCTTTGAATTTTTTTCACATTTTGTTGTGTCAGTACCTCAGAGTTTCATGCATTTAAATGAGGATTTTTTCCCCCACTTATCTAAACACCATACTCTGCACTGTTAAGGGGAAACAAAAGTTTTTTATTGAGAAAAAAATTATATATTAAAAATTCAAAACTGAAAGATTATAATTGGATACGTCTCCACCCCTCTGAGTTAGTGGAAGCACCTTTGGCAGCAATTACAGCTGTGAGTCTGTTGGGATAGGACCAACTTTGCACACCTAGATTTGGCAATATTTGACCATTCTTCTTTACAAAACTGCTCAAGCTCTGTCAAGTTCTTTGGGGAGCGTTGATGGACAGCAATCTTCAAGTCATGCCACAAATTTTCGATTGGATTTAGGTCGGGGCTCTGACTGGACCACTCAAGGACATTTACCTTTTTGTTCTTCAGCCACTCCAGTGTAGCTTTGGCTGTGTGCTTTGGGTCGTTGTCATGCTGAAAGGTGAACTTCCGTCCCAGTTTCAGCTTTCTTGCAAAGGGCAGCAGGTTTTCCTCAAGGGACTTCTCTGTACTTTGCTCCATTCATTTTCCCTTCTATCCTGACAAGTGCCCCAGTCCCTGCCGATGAGAAACATCCCCATAACATGATGCTGGCACCACCATGCTTCACAGTAGGGATGGTGTTCTTTGGGTGATGCGCTGTGTTGGGTTTGCGTCAAACATAACACTTTGCATTTAGGCCAAAAAGTTCCATTTTAGTTTCGTCAGACCACGAAACTTTTTGCCACATAGCTACAGAATCTCCCGACTGTTTTTTTTTGCATCCTTCAAACGGGATTCAAGGTGGGCTTTCTTGAGTAATGGCTTCCTTCTTGCCACCCTACCATACAGGCCAGATTTGTGGAGTGCTTGGGATATTGCTGTCACATGCACACTTTGACCAGTCTTGGCCATAAAAGCCTGTAGCTCTTGCAAAAATGCCATTGGCCTCTTGGTAGCCTCTCTGATCAGTCTCCTTCTTGCTCGGTCATCCAGTTTGGAGGGACGGCCTGATCTAGGCAGGGTCTTGGTGGTGCCATACACCTTCCACTTCTTAATAATCGTCTTGACCGTGCTCCAAGGGATATTCAAGGCCACTTAACTTGGTGTGTGATTTTGAAGGCGATTGGTTACACCTGAGCTAATTTAGGATTCATTTTCTACAAATGTCTAGAATATTTTTTTCACTTGGAAGTTGTGGGGTAGGATGTGTAGATAAATGAAAAAAAAAACTATTTTAATGCATTTTAATTCCAGGCTATCAAGCAACAAAAAGTGAACATTTTGAAAGGGGGTGTAGACTTTCTAAAGGCACTGAAACGGCATTTAACTATTATTATTATTATTATTATTTATTTCTTAGCAGACGTCCTTATTCTGGGCGACTTACAATTGTTACAAGATATCACATTATTTTTACATACAATTCCCCATTTATACAGTTGGGTTTTTACTGGAGCAATCTAGGTAAAGTACCTTGCTCAAGGGTACAGCAGCAGTGTCCCCCCCACCTGGGATTGAACCCACGACCCTCCGGTCAAGAGTCCAGAGCCCTAACCACTACTCCAGACTGAAGCTAAATGCAGTATAACGTAACACACATGCGTCAATAAGGCAAACATTTGCTGTAATAATTTTTGTCTCAAAAATAAATAAATAAATAAATAAAAAGTTTACATTTACACTATTCTTTCAGAAGTGTGAATTTTCTAGATATTCCGCAGAAATGGGTACATTTCACGGAAATGACAGCCTTAGTCCTGTTTTTATACACCAGTTATAACCGGCTGTGCATCTATTAGTTAGAGTTGGGATGTGTGAACTGCTGAGGATTAGAAATATCGCCTACTAACCCCCCTTTTCCTGTTTTAATAAGCGCAACGCAGTCTCAACTAAACAAAGCTTTGACCATATCCTGTACTAACAGTAGCTGTCAGCTAACGCCTCTCTCTTTGCATTGACTAAGAGTTAACCAAAGAATTCAGCAAACACACAGTAGCCCTGAATGCAATCAACAGTCACGTCCAACTGTTTTGTATCATCTAGAATTATTATTATTAATTTCTTAGCAGACGCCCTTATCCAGGGCGACTTACAATTGTTACAAGATATCACATTATTTTTACATACAATTCCCCATTGATACAGTTGGGTTTTTACTGGAGCAATCTAGGTAAAGTACCTTGCTTAAGGGTACAGCAGCAGTGTCCCCCGCCTGGGATTGAACCCACGACCCTCCGGTCAAGAGTCCAGAGCCCTGACCACTACTCCACACCGCTGCCCTGTCAGATTGAAATAAAAAACTAGAACTATATGAACATTATTTAGATCTTTTATTAAACCATGTAAATGAAAGAAACTACTAAATAATATTGCTTACATTTTTTTTTTTTTTAAATAGTCTACCTGAAGCCATAATCTCAGTACAATAAGTATTTCATGTTAGATTTCGAAATGTCACATTTTTTTCCAGTCAGTTTTTCCATTAAGTATCTGGGAGCGGCTGTGTGGAATTCAATATGTTAACAAGGGAACATTATTCAGCAGCTTTCATTGGACTCTATGAAGCTGAGGGAGTTCATTCTATATAGAGGGTGTGGAATTCAATATGTTAACAAGGGAACATTATTCAGCAGCTTTCATTGGACTCTATGAAGCTGAGGGAGTTCATTCTATATAGAGGGTGTGGAATTCAATATGTTAACAAGGGAACATTATTCAGCAGCTTTCATTGGACTCTATGAAGCTGAGGGAGTTCATTCTATATAGAGGGGTGGAATTCAATATGTTAACAAGGGAACATTATTCAGCAGCTTTCATTGGACTCTATGAAGCTGAGGGAGTTCATTCTATATAGAGGGTGTGGAATTCAATATGTTAACAAGGGAACATTATTCAGCAGCTTTCATTGGACTCTATGAAGCTGAGGGAGTTCATTCTATATAGAGGGGTGGAATTCAATATGTTAACAAGGAACATTATTCAGCAGCTTTCATTGGACTCTATGAAGCTGAGGGAGTTCATTCTATATAGAGGGGTGGAATTCAATATGTTAACAAGGGAACATTATTCAGCAGCTTTCATTGGACTCTATGAAGCTGAGGGAGTTCATTCTATATAGAGGGGTGGAATTCAATATGTTAACAAGGGAACATTATTCAGCAGCTTTCATTGGACTCTATGAAGCTGAGGAGTTCATTCTATATAGAGGGTGTGGAATTCAATATGTTAACAAGGGAACATTATTCAGCAGCTTTCATTGGACTCTATGAAGCTGAGGGAGTTCATTCTATATAGAGGGGGTGGAATTCAATATGTTAACAAGGGAACATTATTCAGCAGCTTTCATTGGACTCTATGAAGCTGAGGGAGTTCATTCTATATAGAGGGTGTGGAATTCAATATGTTAACAAGGGAACATTATTCAGCAGCTTTCATTGGACTCTATGAAGCTGAGGGAGTTCATTCTATATAGAGGGTGTGGAATTCAATATGTTAACATAACATTATTCAGCAGGTTTCATTGGACTTTATGAAGCTGAATCAATTAATTTCTATAAAGAGGGGGATGCAGAATTTGTTGTCCGTGGCTGTACCTCTAGTTTCTGACACAGTTGTGTTAATTCACAAATTGCTTACAGTGAAGTACAGTGCCATACAATGAAGAGATTTAACGCTGCTGTCCCCATCAATTCTGTATATTTAGAGTAGATGTGAGCTGGTGAGTTGAATGACAAAGTCCTGGCCTTGAGTTTGTCTGGAGACTCCTAAAAGTTGGCAAATCATGTGACAGTGTGACCTTTCAACTCTTGTCAGCCCCGCCTACTCGCTCTGCCTGTACAAATGTAAACAAGGTGAATAATGGCAGTGTTGAAAGATCGTAGATTTTGATTGGAATGGAATTAGTTTTATTGGAAGGCTGTTCTTCAGACAAGCTCGAAGCCAGCTCAGAGCCAAATTAGACACAGCGAGAGAAAAAAAAATAACCGTACAGGCTCAAATCTTTCATGTAATTGATTCAAAACACACTCTGTTTTTCTTTTATTGTAAGATTGACAGCAGCCTCAACAGCATTTCCCACCCAGTGTAACAAGCCTAGACGATGGAGCGGCGAAGCGGGCAGCTTGTCTTTTACTTCCTGTCCTGGACGCTTCACTTCCTGTCCCACCCCGCCCTCTTGGAAGCCTGCACCACCGGCACGGCCAATGAGTGCAAAGAAGCCGAGTTTGTGCCGGGCTACAACCTGGCTGGAGAAGGGTTCGACATCGTGAAGATGGTGCGCAAGGGCGCGTACGTCATCAACGTCAACGACTGGAGCACCAAAAAAAAGACCTGCACCCTCTGCAAGAACCCCTTTCTGGAGAACAAGGCTCAGAAGCTGCCCCTGTCCGTGGTGGACTGGCGGGCCCTGTCCCACTGCAAGATGAAGGTCTCCAGCAGCGTCTACGACTCCAGCGAGTCCCTGGTGAACGACAGCACCTCCAGTGTCGATAACAACTGGAAGGTGGGGCTGGATATCGACATCAGTCCGAAATACAAGCCTTCCATGATGCTGGCCGGCTCCAAGTCTAACCTGGCGCGGTATTCGATGGAGAAAACCAAGAAGGACAAGTTCAGCTTCGCAAGTCACGAGATCCACTGCACCCATTACAGGTAATAAAGCAGCTGGTTGCAGCTTGGGATGTAGCTAGAATGGTGATTCCAAGCCGTGCTGTTGTTGACGACGGGCCCTTGATGGACTAACGTTTTTTAAAGGTTACACAGACCACATAGGAGGCTGTGTGGTCCAGTGGTTAAAGAAAAGGGCTTGTAACCAGGAAGTCCCCAGTTCAAATCCCACCTCAGCCGCTGACTCACTGTGTGACCCTGAGCAAGTCACTTAACCTCCTTGTGCTCCGTCTTTCGGGTGAGACGTAATTGTAAGTGACTCTGCAGCTGATGCATAGTTCACACCCTAGTCTCTGTAAGTCGCCTTGGATAAAGGCGCCTGCTAAATAAACTAATAATAATAATAAAGGTTCCAGACAACCAGCCTGCAGCAGTGTTTCTAAAAAAAAAAATTTTTTAAAAACTGTACAAAATGACACAAAATCTCCCATAGTAGGGTATTAACCTCGCCGCTGTAGAAGCGTGCAAGTAATTATACAGGAGAGAGCTGTCCGTTTTCGAAATAAGTTCAAGGGAGCAGAGAGGCTGCTGGGAAGATCACGCTAAAGTACTGATGACGTCATAAAAATGGTTCAACTGGATAATGAGCTAGTTATTATTATTATTATTTAGCAGACGCCTTTATCCAGGGCGACTTACAGAGACTAGGGTGTGTGAACTATGCATCAGCTGCAGAGTCACTTACAACAACGTCTCACCCGAAAGACGGAGCACAAGGAGGTGAAGTGACTTGCTCAGGGTCACACAATGAGTCAGTGGCCTAGGTGGGATTTGAACCAGGGACCTCCTAGTTACAACCCTGTTTCTTTAACCACTGGACCACACAGCCTCCTGGTTAGTGTATAGCAGAATTTAAACATCATGCACCCTTTCCTGCACCACCAAATCCAATGGCAGTACAGCCTTTGACTTAAGAAAATGAATCATTCCGAAAACGTTTAATGAATACTCTTGATTTCTCTCTCTCTCTCTCTCTCTCCCATCCCAATCCCAATCCCAATCCCAATCCCATGCTTGTGCTTGCAGTTACAGGCTAGTGGAAATGCCTCATCTTCACGGAGAATTTGCCAAGTCCATCAAGAGGCTTCCCATGACCTACGACAAGGACACCCGCGCGAGCTACCGCAGCCTGATCGACGTTTACGGGACTCACTTCATCAAGCAAGTGCAGCTGGGGGGGAAGGTGAAGAGCACCACCTCCATTCGAACCTGCGAAGCATCCCTGAAAGGCCTCTCCGAAACCGAGGTCAAGGACTGCCTTGACCTCGAAGCCTCTACCACCATCGGGCAAGCCGCCAACTTCAAGACCGAAGCCCACCACTGCAAGAAGGACAAGAAGAAGTTGGGGACCGCCCTGAACTTCCACAGCATGTTCAGCGATCGCCACTCGGAGGTCACTGGCGGGCAGGCGGGCACGACGGACCTTCTCTTTTCTGGGGAAACAGACCCTGCGGCTTATCAGCAATGGATGGAAAGTCTAAAGACCAACCCAGATGTTATTTTCTACTCCCTGCTCCCGATTCACAACCTGGTACGCTTCAAGGGCCCCAAGAAGGACAATCTGAAGCAGGCTTTGCAAGACTACATCCTGGAGAACGCCTTTTTGAAGACCTGCTCCGGCCAGTGCAAAGGGGGTTCCTCCCCTAGCGCCAGGGACCCCTGTTCTTGCGTCTGCCAGGAGAGCTCTGACATTAACAGTCAGTGCTGTCCGACCCAACCGGGGCTGGCCAAGCTGAGGGTGGAGGTATCCAAAGCCACCGGATTGTGGGGTGACACGACCAGCAAGACCGACGCCTTCGTCAAAGTTTCCTACGGGAGCAAAATCGTGCAGACCACAGTGATCGACAACAACGACAACCCGGTCTGGGGAGCCCGTTTCGATTTCGGGCCCGTGAAGATGTCTATGGCCGAAGAGCTGCAGTTCGAAGTGTGGGACGAGGACAACATGTGGTACAAGCGGTGGAACGACTTCCTGGGGAAATGCGCCATCAAACCTCGAAGAGGATCCGACTTAAGCGAGATGTGCACCCTGAACCACGGCACCCTCTACTTCTCCTACACCCTGGAGTGCGGACCCAGCTTGGGCGGCCCGACCTGCGGGGAGTACGTTCCCTCGCCCATGAGCGCCGAGCTGATGCAGAGCTTCGTGTCCAGGAATGCCGTGCCCCTCCCTCACAGCTTGGTGGCAGAGATGATGAAGGGCTACTCCGGGCTGGAGCCTCCGAGTTCCAGCGGCAACCGCAGCCGGGAAGAGTAGCCAGCCTGGGAGGAACCGGAGTCGGGTCAACCCAGTTTGGGAGTCAAGCTTGCGGGCTTCGCTTACGGCTAGTTTATGAGGATCGAAGAATCCGCCCCTGGTTAGTTGAGGAAAGAAAATTCATTCCAGCTGTGCTATAATGCTCCCCCACCCCTCACTATATAGAGTGTCTTCTTATATGTAGCAATTGCTGCTCCACTGAACAAGATACGAGATAAAAACTTTTTTTGTCCACCTGACCTAGTTTCTTATTTCTTTACCTTATCTGGGAATCTGCATTAAAAAATCTGCGCTGGGGATTTCGAAGGAGGCTCTGGCGCTCCCGCGGTTAGGGAGGCAAAACCATCCGGGACCGTTTCTCCTCATCGCGCTCCAGCGAACCCATCCGGCCACAGTGAGCTCAGAGCGGACACCCGCAGTGCTGGTCTTTGACCACCAGAGGGCGGTAGCTCGCCGACATCCGCTCTGGAGCGCCAGAGTGTGGAAGAGGAAGCTGGCTCAGGTCGTGGGATCGGAGGACTCCAGCTGAACCTTCGGTTCTCCTGAGCAGCGGTGCGGAGGAATTGCTGATGTGAGGGGGATGTAATAATTGATCAGATCATTTTATCACATTTGTTCGGCACTCTGTCCTATTTTTCACTCGATTTGTTTCCTTGTATCATTAAACGGTTTGTGTTTAAATAGAAATTGCAAGCGCTTTTAGCAATAAAGATGCACATTTACAAACCTTGCTGTCTTTATTGAGCCTGCTTATTAGATAAACTAGTCTAGAGTTTTATGATATGGCTTTATCTTTTACCAAGAGAACAAATGAACAAGGACATTACAGCGAGAACTACAAAAAGAGATAATATTATTACACGCTTATTAATATCCTATTGCGTTAAAGAGAATTCTTAACCACGCTGATACTCAGACGGGGGTGGCTGGTGTCGATCGGGCTGATTCACCTTTCAGAGTGAATTAAGAAACAGCTGTTTGGGTTTGTGTGGATCGCTGCTTTTTCTTCAGACTCTGCGGAGAACAGCGACCCACACAAACCCAAGCAGCTGTTTCTTAATTCACTCTGAACGGGTGAAATCAGCCCGATCGACACCAGCCTGAAGTCGTTTCGTGCAGCCTTGACTCTGAGCCTAACTGTTGGGCATGCTTCTCAAAATACCCCTCAATGCAGCCAGTGTCACATCCCCTTTGTGAAGTCACTGAGATCCAATCAACGACTGTTGGCAAACAGGCTTACTTTATTATTACTATTATTATTTATTTCTTAGCAGGCGCCCTTATCCAGGGCGACTTACAATTGTTACAAGATATCACATTATTTTTACATACAATCCCCCATTTATACAGTTGGGTTTTACTGGAGCAATCTAGGTAAAGTACCTTGCTCAAGGGTACAGCAGCAGTGCCCCCCCCCACCTGGGATTGAACCCACGACCCTCCGGTCAAGAGTCCAGAGCCCTAACCACTACTCCACACTACTTTGAGGATAACAAGACAGGAGATCAAGCACGTTCCCTTAGATCATAGGCTTTTCTAAATCTCACTTGCATGAATTTCCCTCGCTTGCTCTTGCATACGTTTTCCAGTCATTGCAACATACTGCATATTTGTCGACATGCAATTAAAAAAGAAAAAAAAAAACCCACAGAATTCTCACCACAGTATCACATTAAACAAAAACAAAACCCTTGACAGTTACTTTACTAATACAGACTAACTCACCCCGTTTCACACAAACGTTTTCAAACAGTTTGAAAGAATCCTTTGCTTGCAGGTATCACATCTTTTGCATGACTGATATTATGTTGTCATTTATTATTATTATTATTATTATTGAGTCATTCAGCAGACGCTTTTATCCAAAGCGACTTACAGAGACTAGGGGGGGTGAACTCTGCATCATCAACAACTGCTGCTGCTGCTGCTGCTGCAGAGTCACTTCCAATAGGAGCTCGTTTGTTTGACGTCTCATCCGAAGGACGGAGCACAAGGAGGTGAAGTGACTTGCTCAGGGTCACACACACACACACACACACACACACACACACACACACACACACACACACACACACACACACACACACACACACACACACACACACACACACACACACACACACACACACACACACACACAGGGATTCAGTGGCTGAGCCGGGATTTGAACCTCCCTTTTATCAAGACCCCTTTTCTTTAACCACTGGGACCACACAGCCTGCAGGTTTGCACTAGAAGATAATTGCAGGCAATTTCTCTAGTATGGTGTCTATGCCAGTGGCAGCCACTTCTCCTGTGAATTGCAGGCAAAATAAAAATATTAAACTCAAACTAAAGTAGCTGTTCATTTGATGATGCTGGCTAGAAGTTGCATACATGTTACAGTAAAAGTCTGAAACTGGTCAAGGCAGTAAACGTCCGGAATTATGAAGAAATATATGGCTTTTCGGACAAAATGTAAAGACTTGTGGTTAGTCTTACCATAAAAGACAGACTCACTGGCTGAGTGAGGATTTATTTCATGCTTTGATAAGATTTCCACCTCCTGGTCATTTTATTAATATACCAAAACCAGGGAGGTTAAGGTGGTTATAGAGCTAGTTTCAAGCCCTGATACTATGAGAAATATAATATCTATCGATTATCACCCCACTGCTCATAAACTTTGCCGTCTAGCGGAGATTCATTGTAACTCATTAGATTCCTCTAATATTTCTATCCCAGTATATTCCTTCAACTTTACAACAAGAAAAAATTAAATAAAATGTGTGACATCGTTTGAAAAACAATACAGCAAACGTCAACAGACATGGGATAAAAAATATTGACAAAACATGTGTGGTTAAGCAAGTGAATTTTATTTGTTGACAATTCAAGACAGCGGTTTAAGATTTGCGTTTTTTTTTAACAGGACTCAGTTCCCCCCCGTTTGCAGAACTGAAGCCTGAATAAAATTCTTAGAAGGGGGAAAAACATTTCAAAAAAATATATATATATATGTTAAAGTCGTGACTTTAACAGGACACACATGCAACCCATTTCAAACACACAGAGAAACAGGAAGGCAGCATCACGTATGTTAAAAAGCAGACAACTTTTTAGTTGTTTAAATGCTTAACTGATTACTCAGCAGAAACTGAAATTCTCACACCCTGACGTGTTTTCATGCAGGTAGCTATATAAAGGGTATCAACGACACACCTTGAGGTTTTGCAATAGATTATTATTAATAGATACACAGCTGTTATATACCTGTTGTTATAAAAACGTCCGAAACGAAGTCAAAGTTCACAACACCACCTTATTATAAATCATTTTTGGTTTTCATCCCCGGGGCTCGAGTGGGTTAAGACAAACAAATCAATTAACTAACTCGTTAATTATTTAATCAATTACACAATTCTATTGTCTGAATTTGTTAATACATTTCCAGTTAATTCGATTACAAATGTATTATTACGATAGCAGTCTGGAGTAGTGGTTAGGGCTCTGGACTCTTGACCGGAGAGTCGTGGGTTCAATCCCAGGTGGGGGGGACACTGCTGCTGTACCCTTGAGCAAGGTACTTTGTAAGTCGCCCTGGATAAGGGTGTCTGCTAAGAAATAAATAATAATAATATCATGTACTATGCATGTCTCTGTATTTAAAGTATTATGGATTTTCTTGTTGTAACTGCATTTTGTAAAGCGCTTTGTGGTCCAATATGAAAGGCGCTATATAAAATAAAGATCGATCGATTGATTGATTGATTGATTATAACTGCTTTGATCTGTAACACCATTATAACACAGCTGGAAGAATGACTATATTCATACAGTTAATGTTTTGAGATTCTGCGTTTATCAGGGAGCTCCCCCTAAATCCCTGGTTTAGAAAGACACGGGGTATCCATGCTTGTGATGGGGTGTCCGTCTGCCGTGTGGGGGCGTGCGTTCGCTGCTGAGAGACGGGCAGGAGATCCAGACGGAGGCTGAAGTCGATACGCCCCCCGCAGGCGAGCAGGATTTATTACAGATCAACACACTGAACAACAGTGTAGGAAAACTTCTGTGGGATCTCCAGTCTCTGAACTAATCATCTCTGTTCAATAATAAACTGGCTGAAGAGACTGATCAGGGTGGATATGTGACGGATTACTGTAATAATAATAATAATAATAATAATAATAATAATAATAATAATAATAATAGATCCATTGAAAGCATTTTCTGAATGTATGCAAAGCTATTTCTAAAACAACTAAATATCAATTCTCTGTTTATAAGTAAATAGGTTCCAGAAAGCTCCTTAACTTACAAAACTAGGCAAACATGAATTCACTTCAGTAAGAGAACTTACACGTGTTTCATAATTCATTATTATGAATACAAACACATTTGAGTTCAGAGACAGTAAGACTTTACGATGTTGTTAGTGTTTTTAAAAAAAAAGCTTTTAAAAACATGCTTTTCATGTATATTCTTTTAGAAACTAGATGAAATAAGCAGTAAAAGAACAATTTTAATGATTTTTTTTTTTTTTTTTAAATCAAGTGATTTCAAATCACGATTTTAAATCAGTGATTTTAAAAAAGACAAACGGACTTGATTTTAATCAGCCAATATATAAGACTAAAGCAACATACAGATCTGGCCAAGTTTTGCATAGCCCAGAATTTTAGGATTGAGACAGAATTTAAATTTATTTTTAATAAATGATATATTATATATATATATATACATATATAGGAACATAATTTAGATATGATATTCAACATTATGTGATCAAAGAAACTGCAAAATGCCATAATAGGCTTTTTTACCAGGTATATTCCTGTTAAGCATAGGAAAACCACATATGCAGTTCACCATATTAACGTAACATTATTCAGCTGGTTTGCGTTTCGCTTTAGGAACGGTTCAAAACTTCCGGCACTGCACAGCTTCTCGTTTTACGTTCTGCAAAAGCTCTGCCGAGACGCCTCTAGGGCTGCGCGGCGCGCCCTATCAACAAAGACCGATCGATCAATTCTCAGAAGGCGCACTGGTGGCCTCTGAGTTTCACCGCAGAGGTGAAAGTCTTATTGCACCCGTCACAGTGACACAGCTTCTCCCCCGTGTGAAATCGCTGGTGCTTTTTAAAGCTGTGCGCGTGCCTAAAACACTTCCCGCAAAAGTTGCAAAGGAAAGGCTTCTCTCCCGTGTGAATACGCTGGTGGGACTCCAAGGTACCCATGTGCTTGAAACTTTTCCCGCACTCTTTACAAGAGTGTGGCTTTTCCCCCGTGTGGAGGAGACGGTGGGTGTTCAGATGCCCCAGCTGCTTGAAACTTTTCCCGCAGTCTTTGCAAACGTAGGGCTTCAATCCCGTGTGGACCCGCTGGTGGGATTTCAGCGTCCCCAAGTGATTGAAACTCTTTCCGCAGTCGGTGCAGAGGTAGGGTTTTTTCCCCGTGTGGATCCGCTGGTGGGCTTTGAGGTTGCGCAGGTAGCTGAAACGTTTGCCACACTCGGGGCAATGGTACGGCTTCAGCCCGGCGTGTGACTCCAGATGGGTCTTCAGGGCGCTGAATGTGCCGCAGGCGATGCCGCACTCCGTGCAGATGAACTGCTTCTCCTCAGAGTGGCTCTCCTGGTGTCTGGCGAGGTTCGACAGCCGGGCGAATCGCCGGCCGCAGTCCGGGCAGCTGTGAGGCATCTCCGAGTGGACCAGCTGGTGACGTTTCAGCTTCCTGGCGTTGATGTAACTCTTGTCGCATTCGCTGCACTGGTAAGGTCCGCCCGGGTATTTGGGACGCTTACCGGAAGATGGAGGCAGGGAGGGTCCGACTGGCTCCTCTTTAACATGGATCAGCCCCAGCTCGCTCATACTCTCCGCCATGCAGCCCTGTGAAGTCTCTGCTTCAGAAACGTCCTCAGATTCCTCCTCGGTTTTGACGCGGACCGTTTCCGGATCGAAAGGGTCATCTTGCGCGTGGTCCTCGGCGGTCTCCACTTTGACGTGGACAAGGCGGAGCTCGCCCGCTTCCTCTTTGAGGCGGACGGGGTCCAGAAGGTCCTCTTTAGTGTGGACAGGTTCTGGCTCCTGTTTAAGACACACGGGTTCAAGTTCAGGCGGTTCTGCTTTGATGCAGGCAGGTTCCATTTCTTCCCTTGCCCGACACACCTAGATAAGGCGGCTTCTCTTCTCTGACCTAAAAATAAATAAATAAATAAATAAATAAATAAATAGACAAAAACAAAAAAGTTGTTATTTTTTTCTTCTTCTTCAAACTGCTGCGCTTCCCTAAGTATATATTTAATCTCAAAGT
Source organism: Acipenser oxyrinchus oxyrinchus (assembly GCA_030684275.1). Taxonomy (NCBI): domain Eukaryota; kingdom Metazoa; phylum Chordata; class Actinopteri; order Acipenseriformes; family Acipenseridae; genus Acipenser; species Acipenser oxyrinchus. The sequence goes on from CM060295.1 coordinate 987,682, forward strand.
GCCGGAAGATCGTTTTATTGCAGACGCTTGTCGCAACACCTGAGGGAACGAGATACAGGTGAGAAAGAAGAGATCTCTCTCTCTCTCTCTCCTCCTCCTCCCTCTCCTCTCTCCTCTCCTCTCCTCTCCCTCTCCCTCTCCTAGTGAAACCAGGAATGGATCACACTGCTGTGCAATGGGAGTCTGATTCCCAGCCCTGTGATGATAACCAGCATGATTATCACAGGGATGGGAATCAGACTCCTATTGCACAGCAGTGTGATCCATTCCAGGTTTTACTACCAGCTTGATCAGCCCCCCCAGTGTGTCTAGCTAACAAGCTCAGGTGTGTCTGATTATTAAACTCCTAGCGAAACCAGAACTGGATCAAACTGCTGTGCAACGGGAGTCTGATTCCCATCCTTGTGTAACTATATATATAGAGAGAGAGAGAGAGTCATTAATCAATTCAAACTAAGTCAGTGTGGTGCTCACATTAATTGTTAGTAAGCACTGCAAAACTATTTTTAGAATGATTTTCAACTCGGAACCGATCCTGCTGCATTATTACCAAAGAACTGGAGTAGACGTCTTCTTAATAAGTGTTTGAAACAGGAAATTAGCTGCTTTAGAAAATGAGCTGCTTTAAAAAAACTGAAAGCTTGCCTCATGCCTCATGCCTGGGTTTTGTTCGACTGTGTGTCACATTTTTCGTGTCAGTTTTTTTCCTGTGAAAACTACAAAGTGTGGAATTCAATATGTTAACAAGGGAACATTATCCAGCAGCTTTCATTGGACTTTATGAAGCACTCTATATACAGAGGGGGATGCAAAACTTGTGTGGTCAGAGCTGAACTAGCTACGCCATTTTTTAGTATTATTATTATTATTATTATTATTATTATTATTATTATTATCTACTTCAATACGTCAAAATCACGTAATGTATCACCCGCCTCACTTACAATAAATACAGATTTTTTTTTTTTTAGAAATGAATAAAAAGAGTTTTTAAAACGCACAACAATCTAAATTTTTTTTTTTTTTAACTACAGATGTAGCTAAAGCTTACCTCCGCGTTTTCGTAAGCCTACTAAATCAACAACCGCTTACAAGAGGCAATCATAATGCATTTATTTAGATAAAATATTCAAATGCATTTTGCAGCAGCAGCTTCTCAATTTGCTCTCCGGTTTCTGCAAACTGAAGATTTAGCTGCTTCCGGTGGGAGTCGCATTCTAAACCTTCCCCTCTCCGCTGTTGTTGTTGTTTTTTTGTTTTTTTTTAAATTAAAAATAACATTTTTTGCTTGTTTAAAAGAATATCATTTTACATGTTGACAAACACGCCGATTAAATCCAACGGCGTGTGTCTTCTTCTTTCAACAAATTCCTTTAAAAAAAAATGTTTAAAAAACAAGCCTCTCTCTCTCTCTCGTCTCTATATAAACTATGGTTCCGTTTGTGTTTTTTTTTTTTTTTTTGTAATTATTCGCATGTATTGTATTTTGCAATTTAAAAAAAAAAAATGACAAACTTTTTTTATTTTATTTTATTTTGTATTGTTTTATTTATTCATTAAGAAAAAAAAACGTAAATAACCAACATATTTAATTATAAAACTACAACACACCAAAAAACACGAGAAAAAAAGGTAGAACATAATTAAACTAAAGCTCACAAACATATATATATATATATATATATATATATATATATATATATATATATATATATATATATATATATATATATATATATATATATATATATAAATGCGTGTTTTAACTGTTAATAAAACGTGTTTTATGGTTGTGTTTTTAGTTAGTATGCATTAATTAGGCCTAATCTCTGAGGACCGGTCATTACACAGTTACGTCATCAAAGACACTTTAACGCACGCATAATTCCCAACAGTCCCTATATGATCGGGACAGTCCCGATTTCCTGGCATATGTCCCGCGTCCCAATGCATAGGAAGAAAGTCCCGATATTTACCCATAGAAAAAAAAATAATAATAATTTATTCTCTACAGCAGAGTTAGTGAAAAACACACTCTGTGCTCTTCGTGCGTCTGACATACCTGCTGAGCACTAACTCATACAGAGAAGAACGCTTCATTTATATATATATATATATATATATATATATATATATATATATATATATATATATATATATATATATATATATATATATATATATAGCTCAAAAGCCAGCAGCTCAACGTTTCGATATGTTCCACATATCTTTCTCAAGGGAGCCTGTGTTTGAATCAAAGCATTGGAGGCATTTATAGGTTTTGACTCTGTGTGTGTGTGTGTGTGTGTGTGTGTGTGTGTGTGTGTGTGTGTGTGTGTGTGTGTGTGTGTGTGTGTGTGTGTGTGTGTGTGTGTGTGTGTGTGTGTGTGTGTGTGTGTGTGTGTGTGTGTGTGTGTGTGTGTGTGTGTGTGTGTGTGTGTACATATGTGTGTATGTAAGCTGTGGTCCAGTGGTTAAAGAAAACGGCTTGTAACCAGGAGGTCCTTGGTTCAAATCCCACCTCAGCCACTGACTCATTGTGTGACCCTGAGCAAGTCACTTCACCTCCTTGTGCTCCGTCTTTCGGGTGAGACGTAGTTGTAAGTGACTCTGCAGCTGATGCATAGTTCACACACCCTAGTCTCTGTAAGTCACCTTGGATAAAGGCGTCTGCAAGTATGCGGTTGACAACAAGGCCAGTTATTACTGCTATTAAAAACAAAACAAGTACATTTGACTCCTGTAGTGTAGCTAGACACAGTGCCTCGACGTTTTTTTTTGTTTGTTTTCAGGTTCATATTCCAGTTTGTTATAGACGGTGTGAAACGTTTCTAGGGCTCTGGACTCTTGGTTACATACCTGTTGTTATAAAAACGTCCGAAACGAAGTCAAAGTTCACCTTATTATAAATTCGATCATTTTTGGTTTCATCCCCCGGGGCTCGTGTGGGTTAAGACAAACAAATCAATGAACGAACTCATTAATTATTTAATCAATTAATCAATTCTATTGTCTGAATTTGTTAATTCATTTCCAGTTCATTCGATTACAAATGGATTATTACTATAGCAGTATGGAGTAGTGGTCAGGGCTCTGGACTCTTGACCGGAGGGTCGTGGGTTCAATCCCAGGTGGGGGACACTGCTGCTGTACCCTTGAGCAAGGTACTTTACCTAGATTGCTCTAGTAAAAACCCAACTGTATAAATGGGGAATTGTATGTAAAAATAATGTGATATCTTGTAACAATTGTAAGTCGCCCTGGATAAGGGCATCTGCTAAGAAATAAATAATAATAATATATGATTTTGTTCAAAGTGACTCCAGTGCCCCGGTTTTTTGTAAAGCAGAGGTGGAACTCTATCGCCACCTAGTGGTTATTTTCTATATAGCGGCGAGGCGAGACCTCTTTAACTTATTGTAAAGCCAGACATATTTGCGACCAAAATACTTCGGCAAATCACACCCGTCAAACATATTTTGTTGCAGAAAACGTTCGAATATACGCAGTGTTTACTGTTAGTGGAATTTGATATTCGTGCCAAAGCAACTAAGACCCTATGAGAAACTGAAATACACAAATCAGAACATCATTTTAAAAATCACACACACACACCGTGACAGAGAGGATTAAAATGCATATCTCCCGAGATTGCGATCGTGTATTGCGTCTCATTCAAATCCTGTGGCGTCATACGGTTAAAAGCTCCTCTCCCGGCTTCTGCCAATGTTATTAACATGATCACTGACCCCTCCCTTTAAAGGAGCGCTGACCATCTTTAAAATCCATTCTCTCACCTCTTATTAGCTTTATTAACATGATCACTGGCCCCTCTTTGTAAAGGAGCGCTGACCATCTTTAAAATCCATTCTCTCACCTCTTATTAGCTTTATTAACATGATCACTGGCCCCTCCCTTTAAAGGAGCGCTGACCATCTTTAAAATCCATTCTCTCACCTCTTATTAGCTTTATTAACATGATCACTGGCCCCTCCCTTTAAAGGAGCGCTGACCATCTTTAAAATCCATTCTCTCACCTTTTATTAGCTTTATTAACATGATCAGTGGCCCCTCTTGTCTTTTTCTTGAACTGAACAAGCTTTATTTTTCTCCTGTGAATGAACGATGTTGTTTAGTCTAATAGTACGTCATGCTGTTTATTATTATTATTATTATTATTATTATTATTATTATTATTATTATTATTATATAAATAAAGGGAGTGTATTTAAATCATTTAACGATATACATTAAAAAAATAACATTCAAATATAGGTTATAAAAAAAAAAACATTGTATTGTGTTCTCTTTTTGGGGGGGGGATAATTATAATAATAATAATAATAATAATAATAATAATAATAATAATAATAGCCCTCATGCATTCTGAACAGCACTATCGGACTGTCTCCATTATGAATCAACCATTGCGGGTCTTCCCCTGCCCTCTTCCCTGAAAAGGAGGCGGAGACCAGGCGGGATGGGAAGTGTAGTTTTCAGCCAACCTCCCCCGCATTCAGTGGCATCAGTGCCGTTCCGACAAGGGACTACAAACAACATGGCGGCCCTGTTTTTTTTTTTTTTTTACCGTGGCGCCCTAGCGGGGGACGGCGGTAGTTGTAGGCGGTTGAGTTTGGCCTTGTTCCTTGGAGAATGGAAGAAATCAGATGAAGCACTGGATGAAGCACCCTTTATCTTAAGGGGGTGAGGGGACGGAGGGAGGGAGGGAGCAATTCAGTCTCCGTGCCTCAAGCCTGCCCTGGACTGGAGGGAGCATATATATATATATACAGGGTAATTCGAAAGTTAAATAAATGTATAAATTATATTGGAGGAGAGGAGAGGAGAGGAGAGGAGGAGAGGAGAGAGAGAGAGAGAGGAGAGGAGAGGAGAGAGAGAGGAGAGGAGAGGAGAGAGAGGAGAGAGAGAGAGGAGAGGAGAGGAGAGGAGAGGAGAGGAGAGGAGAGGAGAGGCTGTGTGGTCCAGTGGTTAAAGAAAAGGGCTTGTAACCAGGAGGTCCCCGGTTCAAATCCCACCTCAGCCACTGACTCATTGTTTGACCCTGAGCAAGTCACTTCACCTCCTTGTGCTCTGTCTTTCGGGTGAGACGTAGTTGAAAGTGACTCTGCAGCTGATGCATAGTTCACACACCCTAGACTCTGTAAGTCGCATTGGATAAAGGCGTCTGCTAAATAAACAAATATATATAAACATAATTAAAATATTTTATTTAACATCATGTAATCAAACAACCTACACAAAAACGATATCGCAATAAATAAATAAATAAATACATACATTTTTTTATAATACAGCGTGTGTACTTATGCCACAGATACACAGCTTAAATAGACACCTTCATATTGTAATATTCATTTGGATATCTGTACTTGAGCAATACAGCGTTATAAAACTCCAATATAAAAATAAATAAATAAATAAATAAAAAGATCTCTCTGCAGTGCTGGAAGCTCATTAATATTACGCACGGATCGCTCATGAATATTCACGAGCACGGAGGAGGAGTTTCCTATTACAGGCTCCGCCCCCCGCCCCGCCCCCTTGTGTTTTAACGGGCGACCCATTTGAGCGAAAGGGGGGGGTGTTACTGACAGCGGGTAAGAGGGCACCGTTTACACGACAGATAGAAATCTAAAATATATAATAATAATAATAATTAAACTTCGTTTTACCTTTTGGGAGAGCACCGCTGCTGCAAACTAAAAATCCACTTTCGCTGGCGTAGTTATGCTACAGCCACCTCTCTTTCGGGTTACCGGTGACTAGCGATTATAGTATAAAGATTTAGGGAGTTGGGTATTTATTTATTTATTTATTTTAATTTTTTCTCGGTTTTGCCCCCCTCCCGGTTGTTGTTTTTTGAACACCGGGGACACGCCAGTTGATCGCCTGCGCCACTCCCGTTTCGATGCATCCCGGCGTCGCCTCTGTTTCTGCCGCCTCGTCCCCAGGAGAGGTCGGGGAAGACAAACAGCAGCTCGGCCCCGGGCCCGGTTCCGACTCTCCCGTCCGAGACGGTTCGGTGACGACGACGACTTACCGGGATTTCGTTACCAGTACCTACCTGGACCTGATGAGCGCCAACCAGCACTCGGTTTACGCCTTGAACTGGAGGCGGCTGTACCTCAGCCGGGCGAAGCTGAAAGCCTCCAGCCGGACATCAGCTCTCCTCTCCGGCTTCGCTATGGTGAGTCGAACCGGGGAGGCTATGCGTGTTTTTTTTTAAATTTTTATTTATTTTAAAACGACTTATTTGGTCTTTATAGAAACGCCTTGGTCAGTTGGAAATCGTAATAACGTTTTATACTTCAGTAGACCTTGTTGTTTGTTTTTATTAACGTAACTCTGACGTGTCAACATCTGAACAGGTACGCGCGCTATCTCGTGACGTGTTTCTTACGTAGAAAGCCCCCAAACATTCTAAATATCGTCATCAACAACGTCATAATCATCATGATATTCTGTAAGGAGAGTATTAAAAAACCAACCCCGTTGCAGAATATGATATAAAATTATTAAAAAAGCTGGTTATTAAACATGCGGTAATAATTCACAGTTTAATATTCCACATTACAAACACTTGAATGTAGGTATGTTACTATGGGATGGTAGAGTACTTATCCATTTTATAATATCCTTTTGCTTTGTAAAATTCACAAGACTGTTTACCTTTTAAAAGCGCTTTTTTTTTTAAATAAAGCTTTTGATATTGTTAAGTCGGCCCGACCTCCCGTCACAAAATATTTATTTATCAATCTCGTACAGACCCGCGTTGGGTCTATGACGTCAGCCAGCTGGCATACATCATTGCTTTACCAGGTAGTTTGTTTTCCCTATGGCCGTGCGTGGTCAAATATTTTCGGTGCTAGTATGGAAAACATGTGTGTGAATGTAAATCCAGCACTTGCTCCTTAAACTGCTTTGCAATGTAAGTATTATTATTATTATTATTATTATTATTATTATTATTATTATTATTTAGCAAATGGACCCTCAATCTGATCCAGTCCTGGTTTCACTCAGACACACCTGAGCTTGTTACCCAGACACACTGGGGGCTGATCAAGCTCATAGTAAAACCTGGACTGGGTGACACTGCTGTGCAATAGGAGTCTGATTCCCAGCCCTGCAATAATAATGCTGGTTATCATCACAGGGCTGGGAATCAGACTCCCGCTGCACTGCAGTGTGATCCAGTCCTGGTTTCACTAGGAGTTTAATAATCAGACACACCTGAGCTTGTTAGCTAGACACACTGGGGGCTGATCAAGCTGGTAGTAAAACCTGGACTGGATCACACTGCTGTGCAATAGGAGTCTGATTCCCATTTCTGTATCCACTGCTGTGTGGGATCCAGCCTTCTGGTATAATATTTGCAGACGGTGGGGGGGGGGGGGGTCTACAATTTTATAAGTAACTTAAAATCTGTACCTGAGCCGAAAACAACAACAAAAAAACACATCTAATTAAGCCAATGATCGGTTCAATGAAGGGTCTAGTTCAGTAATCGAGAGCTCTGAATGAAAACCAGCCCCCACAGCGAGTGGGGGGGGGGTTGGTTGAGGTGAATTTTATGCAACTGGGGCAGCAGTGTGGAGTAGTGGTTAGGGCTCTGGACTCTTGACCGGAGGGTCATGGGTTCAATCCCAGGTGGGGGGGACACTGCTGCTGTACCCTTGAGCAAGGTACTTTACCTAGATTGCTCCAATAAAAACCCAACTGTATAAATGGGGAATTGTATGTAAAAATAATGTGATATCTTGTAACAATTGTAAGTCGCCCTGGATAAGGGCGTCTGCTAAGAAAGAAATATTATTATTATTATTATTATTATTATTATTATTATTATTATTATTATTATTATTATTAATTTAAAATAAATAATAATAATAATATTTAAAATAAATAATTTAAAATAAATAATGCCGGATTATAGAGGGGCAGTCAAATTATTATTAATAATAATAATAATAATAATAATAATAATAATAATAATAATAATATTATTTGACTGCCCCTCTATAATCCGACATTATTTATTTTAAATTATTTATTTTAAATATTATTATTATTATTATTATTATTATTATTATTATTATTATTATTATTATTTATTTTAAATTAATAATAATAATAATAATAATAATAATAATAACTGATCGCATCACTGTCTCTCTGTCTCCCCCTGCAGGTGGCCATGGTGGAAGTGCAGCTGGACAATGACTACGATTACCCCAGCGGCCTCCTCATGGCGTTCAGCGTGTGCACGACAGTGCTGGTGGCGTCCACCTCTTAAGCCCTGATGGTCAGCACCTGCATCCTCCCCACATCGAAGCGGTCAGCAACATCCACAACCTGAACTCCGTGTGCGAGTCGCCTCACGAGAGGATGCACCGCTACATCGAGCTGGCCTGGGGCTTCTCCACCGCCCTGGGGATCCTCCTGTTCCTGGCCGAGGTGGTGCTCTTGTGCTGGGTCAAGTTCTTGCCCCTGGGGGCCCCCTCTTCTACCGCTGGCTGGAGCGTGGCGCTGGTGTCCACTGTGATTATGGTCCCCGTGGGTTTTGTGTTCGTGGCTTTTGCCCTTCACTTTTACCGGTCGCTGGTGGGGCACAAGACTGACCGCCACAGACAGGAGATCGCCGAACTGAACGAGATTAAATACCAGCTAGACGGGGCAGACGCAGTTTAATACAATGGGGGCGAGAAACCATTCAAAATAATGGAAAGAAGCCATTTATTTAGCACTATAGGTACAGTAAAGCCTGTCTAGTCTATAAAGCAGCCCTCTGTATATCACAGCGTGGTTTTCAGCTCCTCCCGACCCCCTTTTGCTGAAATGAATGGCGCTCCGATCCTCTACAATCCGGAACCCGTCTGTTCCGAATCCGGCAGGATTCTGAAATCTCTTCTGCTCGATTGGAGATGTGATTGTGCAGGACAGAGTCCTGTGTGTGTGTGTGTGTGTGTGTGTGTGTGTGTGTGTGTGTGTGTGTGTGTGTGTGTGTGTGTGTGTGTGTGTGTGTGTGTGTGTGTGTGTGTGTGTGTGTGTGTGTGTGTGTGTGTGTGTGTGTGTGTGTGTGTGTGTGTGTGTGTGTGTTTTCTTTTTCTAAGTGTATAATTCAGTATGTTATGTAAATACACACGTGATGATACATCTACAGTAAAAATCCTTTTTCACATAACTGGTGGGGGGGTGTCAGTCTGTGGTCTTCAGCACAGTACTATCAGGCAATGGTAGCACAAGTATAGGGCAGCTGCAATAGGGCGAGGCTGGTAGAATGGGACCACAGTGTGCTGACTATACCCTCAATGATCTTCAATGGCAATGCAGACAGACAGTGGAGCTACAATGGCAATAATGGTTCTGTATTACACTGAGGGGCAATGGTAGCACAAGTATAGGGCAGCTGCAATGGGGTGAGGCTGGTAGAATGGGACCACAGTGTGCTAACTATACCCTTCCCAAATGAAATGGCAGTAAGTCAATTAGGCATATAGGAACACCTCCTAAGAGAACACTTCGCCGAAGGGAACACCCTGGTGGTGAAACAGATTTTTCCCATTGTAAATGCTCTGGCTAAAAGAACAGGAAGTTTGCGAAGAAAAACACCTTCTTGGCACCGATAGCGATTTGTTCACCACGGATACAGTACTGTTTTGTAACCTGATAACTCATCATCAGCAAACCTAAATTAAAATGGTTTATTAAGTCTTTACAAAATGGCATGTTAAACAAACAGTGAAAATCCGCCGCTGTTTCTCTTGCTACAGAAAGCTGGAAATTGTTCAAGCTTTTGAAAGAAAACCTGAATCGGACACAAGTTGCCGAAAAATGTGGGGTTTCTCGTTCTGGTGAGTTGCTTCACCATTCTGTAAAATAATCTGCACGTCTTGTAGATTGCTGCTGCATTTTTTTAACATGTGCTGTGTCAGTTTGACAGTTTATTAATGTCAGTTTGTCTGTTACTTTATTATTATAGTTTTATTAACATACACTTTGGCTATTGCTTTTCTCATACTTATTCAGTTAATTTCCTACGTTGATGCCCTAACCCTAACCCTAACTCCGTCTTCGAGAACACTTAGAGACATTATTATTATTATTATTATTATTATTATTATGCATTTCTTAGCAGACGCCCATATCCAGAGCGACTTACAGTTATTACAGACTATCACATTACAGGCCAGAGCAGCTATAAACTGCAGTAAATTCAGTAGAACAAAAGATCAATTTCAAATCCGAGCTAAAATCAGACTCGGAGTCAAGTGGGTGCCATCTAGTCCGGTATCGTCGAGAGTCGTGATGCCTTGCTTGTCTCCCCTAAACTGTACCCAGATACTGTGTCCCAATATACTGTACCCAGATACTGTGTCCCAAATCAAGCTGAAGCTCTAACGGATAACGACACAGAACGTCTGTACAGCGCTGAAACACAATGTTTTAAAAAAAACCCAACTGTACTGCTGATCCTCGTCTTCTTTAATATCAGCATCGCAAGGGTAATCGTGGATTATAAAAAAAATAACAGACGGGCCTCTTCAGCGAGTCACAGGAAAACAATTCCATCTCGGGTTTCTGTGACAGTTTAGAAACTCCACCTTCGCTCTCGTAGTTTATGATGTCACAGAAACCCTCGATGGAATTATTTTCCTGTAACTCGCTGAAGAGGCCCATCTATGTTTCTATATAAAATGTTCTTCTGCTTTAGCCTGTACTTCAAAATTGGTTTTATAATAAAAGCTTTCTAATAAATTAAGTTGTTCGTCTTTGTTTCTTTGAATCAGGGCTGGGAATCAGACTCCCGCTGCACAGCAGTGTGATCCAGTCCTGGTTTCACTAGGAGTTTAATAATCAGACACACCTGAGCTTGTTTAGCGAGACACACTGGGGGGCTGATCAACCTGGTAGTAAAACCTGGAATTATTATTATTATTTAGCAGACACCTTTATCCAAGGCGACTTACAGGGACTAGGGTGTGTGAACTATGCATCAGCTGCAGAGTCGCTTACAATTACGTCTCACCCGAAAGACGGAGCACAAGGAGGTGAAGTGACTTGCTCAGGGTCACACAATGAGTCAGTGGCTGAGGTGGGATTTGAACCGGAGACCTCCTGGTTACAAGCCCTTTTCTTTAACCACTGGACCACACAGCCTCCATTCAATAACGGAGCAGATAACAGTGTCAGTGATAGTTACATCAGGATATAATTAAATACAAAATACTACAGATACAATAACACTTGACAGATTACAATATATATCGATACTACAGATTCAATAACACTTGACAGATTACAATATATATCGAAACGTTGGGCAGCTGGCTCTTTGAGCTAAATATATATATATATATATATATATATATATATATATATATATATATATATATATCGTGCAAATTTAACAAACAAATTATATTCAAATACTATCCCATAGACATTTGAACCACTGAAAATTAAAACAATACCCCCTTTAAACCTAAGGTTTTTATGAAACACATCGGGTTTTTTTTAAATAATCTACTTTTAAGAAATAGCGAGTGTGAAATCACGTGGTGAATGCTGTTGGTAATCAAAATAAAATGCGCGTCTCTTGTATTTGGGCCCCAATAACATTAATATATATATATATATATATATATATATATATATATATATATATATATATATATATATATATATATATATATACAAAACACTCGTTATTTAACTAAACAGAGGCACACACATTAAAACAAAATAAATCCGCAATATATATATATATCGCAATAAGCGTTGAATCAGCAGTTTGAAAAACACTCGCCGATTTCAAATTTCTCTCCAGCTTACCGAGTTGAGTCCGCAGATTCGCCACAGCCCCGGTTCCTTTAAGAACAAAACATTTAATTAATTAATTAACGGAACAAAAATTCGCAAGAAACGACGCGTTTTTTTTAACGCTATAGCACCCGAACTAAGATTTAATATTTTTATTTTTTTTTAACTGAAAACGGCGTCTCCTGCTATCAGAGGGCGGGTGTCGAAAGTGCGAGCGAGGTATCGCACAGTGGCGGATGGAGGAGGAAGCGGCTCTCAGTTTGCCGGAGTTTGTTTATTAATTTTGTTGTTGGGGGTGTGTTTTTTTTTTTTTTTAATGTTATTTACTGTTTGTGTGTGTGTGTGTGTGTGTGTGTGTTTAACCCTATACTGTGTGTCTGTGTGTGTGTGTGTCTGCGTGCGTGTGTCAGTGAGTGTGTGCTGCGTGCGTGCGTGTGTCAGTGAGTGTGTGCTGCGTGCGTGCGTGTGTCAGTGTGTGTGTGCTGCGTGCGTGCGTGTGTCAGTGTGTGTGTGCTGCGTGCGTGCGTGTGTCAGTGTGTGTGTGCTGCGTGCGTGCGTGTGTCAGTGAGTGTGTGCTGCGTGCGTGCGTGTGTCAGTGAGTGTGTGCTGCGTGCGTGCGTGTGTCAGTGTGTGTGTGCTGCGTGCGTGCGTGTGTCAGTGTGTGTGTGCTGCGTGCGTGCGTGTGTCAGTGAGTGTGTGCTGCGTGCGTGCGTGCGTCAGTGTGTGTGTGCTGCGTGCGTGCGTGTGTCCGTGCGCGTGTTTCTGCCTGACAGGTGGTGGCGGACGTGCGGTTTTACTACCAGCTTGATCAGCCCCCAGTGTGTCTAGCTAACAAGCTCAGGTGTGTCTGATTATTAAACTCCTAGTGAAACCAGGACTGGATCACACTGCTGTGCAACGGGAGTCTGATTCCCAGCCCTGTGATGATAACCAGCATGATTATTGCAGGGCTGGGAATCAGACTCCTATTGCACAGCAGTGTCGCCCAGTCCAGGTTTTACTACCAGCTTGATCAGGCCCCAGTGTGTCTAGCTAACAAGCTCAGGTGTGTCTGATTATTAAACTCCTAGTGAAACCAGGACTGGATCACACTGCTGTGCAACGGGAGTCTGATTCCCATCCCTGACACTCTAGTGTGTAATTGAAGAGAGCTCTTGAGTCGGGTTTAAAATTTGGGACGATGCTCCTCGTTTGTTTTCATCGTTTCATTTCTGTTTTCTAAAGTTTTATTTTTTTTACATTTTGTTTCTTAAAAATGTTTTAATAATAGTTTTAACATGTCAAAATGAATTATTATTAATAATAATAATAATAATAATAATAATAATAATAATAATAAAGTTATGATAGTTTGGACCAGTAACGTTATATTGTGGCAAACTTTGAATTAAAAACAAACAAAACATTAGCAGAAAAGGTTAAAAAGTTGCATTTTTAGCCTGTGTATTTTTTTTTTTTAATTATTATTATTTTTTATTTATTTTGCGTAATGAATCTCAGTCAAATCACTATGATGCCACACTTGCAGTGATGAAAATAATTTTAAGTCCTATGTCTTACCTGGAATCGTTTTTGGTTTATGATATATACAAACAAAAAAAAAAAATGACGTGGCATTACAAAAACGACAAGGTGTGCATATTGTAGATTTTGGATGTTTCTTGTAGAAACACAAGTTATTTTATGTAAATATGTTCTGTTATCTACTAAAGACCTGTTTTTCTCTTGTATTAAGTTGAGACCTTTATTAATGGCGCATTAAAAAAAAAAAGAAAATTTAAATACCTTTTTGCTGACCCTTCTTTTTTTCAGTCAAAAAAATAAGTTACTTTTGAATAAAGGAGTTTTTCTTTTGTCGCTTATTTTTAACATGACCGAAAAAATTTTTTAAAAAAAAAACAGGACTGTAGATACACAAAGTGTCCACTAGATGGCGCCCCAGTTCTACACTGCCTTGAAAAGGGGCAATGCCTTTTCAACGGGCTTTTTCAAAAACGTTCAAAGGGCTTTTTTTCCGGGTCGTACTGTGAACACAAATTCAAGCAGAAATCCATAATTAAAACGGATTGAAATGAAAGCAATGCGTTGAAGCGACTTGCCACTTGTATAACTTCGCCACTGAGATCAAACTGCATTTCAGCAATTTGCATTATCCTTCATAGTGTGATAATGCTGTATTATTATTATTATTATTATTAGTTTATGTGGCAGACGCCTTTATCCAAGACGACTTACAGGTATTTCATGGCAGTATACCTACCTCCGGACTAAGTGAATTAACCCATTAAATGGATTTTGTGGTAACTTTTCTTTAAAAGAATCAGAAGCTGTATTTATGTAATTTGATCCATTCTAAGTCAATGTTACCTTGTTTTTTTTTTTTTCAATCTTTTGTCCTATTTTTTAAGGACGGTCGAGATTGAAGTGAAATTTCACGCCGGCTACAAAGCTCAACGCATACAAAATTTCAAATAAAATGGAGCCACTTTATCATCACAGCTTCGTATTTTATATTGTAGCGTCATCTCAAGGGGGATGTGTTAAATTTGCAAAAGTTACATTTTGTTAAAAATGCTTCAAAAAAAAAAAAAGTCTGAGGACAAATTGGGGGAACCTTATCGCCATGTGCCACTCAAACTGGCGTCATGAAAAATAGTTCACCCTGATTGGTCGGATTGTATAGTGACGTCACGCCACCAGCCTATTCGCAACGCCCCTTTTTTGGGTTTTTTTTGTGAAGTGCTGTCCGATCTGAGGATAATGGTACCGTTTCTACAACTGGGTCGGTTTCGGTGGGGGAAATATATATATATATATATTTTTGTTGGTTTTTGCTGTAGTTAAGATTTAGCTGAGCGGTTCGGTTAGAATATTAATTATCTTCTGGGTTGGTGTTTCACGAATAAATCACAATTCTGGCTCGGGGGCTTTTTTTTGGGCGATTGATTGATTGATTGATTGATTGATTGATTGATTGATTTTGTATTTATGTTATTTCAATAGCCGTATCATGTTTTAATTAAAAGATTGGGTGAAATCGGGTGGGTGTGTGTGTGTGTAACATTTTCTTACAGACAAATAAAACGGATGAATATATATATATATATATATATATATATATATATATATATATATATATATATATATATATATATATATATATATATATATATATACTAACAATTTAGTTTGTTGTCGACTTTCACCCTGTGTGGAGTTTTGTCTGACTGAGTTTTGTCGAGTTCAATGAGAAGCCCCCACAAATATAGGAACAGAGTAATCAACATGCTAATAAGCTCGCTCTCTCTCTCTCTCTCTCTCTCTCTCTCTCTCTCTCTCTCTCTCTCTCTCTCTCTCTCTCTCTCTCTCTCTCTCTCTCTCTCTCTATATATATTTATTTGTAAATATGGTTCAGTTCACTTTGTTTGCTTACACAGTTACAAAATACCGGGTTATAAAGTCACCGCAAGTCGCTTTTTATCGACGCGCTGTTTATTCTTACCGGTACCGCCTTTTAACATCTCCGTGTAAAACCTGTGGGCTGGGTGGCTCCGCGGTTAAAAAAAAAGGGGTCTTGATACCAGGAGGTTCAAATCCCGGCTCAGCCA
>CM060295.1:1007915-1027915 GCA_030684275.1 Acipenser oxyrinchus oxyrinchus
GCCTTCTTAAAGATTCATAACAGAAGTTCCTACGCTCTTTTCATTGCAAAAGAGGACTGGACTGAATCAGACAGCTGTGCGGAGATGGGGGTCATGTGACTCAGCTTGTCTATTAATGGATGAAAGAATCCGCTGCTCAGAACCCTGGCCGAGCTCTGATGGGCGTTAGGAAATGTTTCTGTGTTCTTGTGTTCTCCTGTTCAAACTAAAGCCACTCCACAATATGGACACTATCACTTTCCCATCCCCCCTCTCTCTCTCTCACCTCCCCCTCCTCTCTCTCTCTCTCTCTCTCTCCTCCCCCTCCTCTCTCTCACAGACTCACACACATAATTCATCCTTGAGGCCATAGCAGTCAGATGAAATGACATTAGAATACACACACACACGCATACACACACGCACACACACACACACACACACACACACATATACACACACACGCATACACGCGCACACACACACATACACAGAGACACACAGACACGCATGCATACACAGACACACACACACACACACACACACTGAAGCACGCAATAAACACAGACAAAGACACACACACACACACACACACACCTTACACAGCTTCTGAAAAGTCTCCTGGTTTTTACCATGTGTGTCTCTGTGCACCTTCCCTCGCTGACTATTTTAAACGGATTGCGCGCGCGGTCCTTTTAAAGTCGTCGTGTTAAATGAGGCAGTCGCTAATCTGCCTATTTTGACAATTTCCCAAAGATTTCTCAGGATGTCATATGCGCACGACAAATCACGACCTCAGAAGCCGGGGGGTGGGGGGTGTTCGGATACATTCAGCACTCGGCTCTATTAATTTGGCTTTCCAGTCGAAGTAAACAATACCAAATACAGTTCAGTGACAGAGCCGAGACCGCCTTCCTTTCATCTCAGTCTGTGTGCTTTTGGAACAGATGGCACGAGAAAAGCCAGCTGTTGCTTTTCTCTTCACCTGCAAACTATAACTGCAGAGTTTCAAATTAAACAAACGGGGCAGTGTGTTCGTACTGTGAACTTTGGTTTTGAAATGCATGCCTCGCGGTTTCACTGGTTTGCTTGATGGTTTACTTATCATCAATTGTTTCTGTCCTGATTGAAGAGAAAAGGGGGCTCCCTCCAGTCCAGGGCAGGCTTGAGGCACGGAGACTGAACTGCTCCCTCCCTCAACCCCTCTAAGAGAAAGGGGGCTCCCTCCAGTCCAGGGCAGGCTTGAGGCTCGGAGACTGAACTGCTCCCTCCCTCAACCCCTCTAAGAGAAAGGGGGCTCCCTCCAGTCCAGGGCAGACTTGAGGCTTGGAGACTGAACTGCTCCCTCCCTCAACCCCCCTAAGAGAAAGGGTGCTCCCTCCAGTCCAGGGCAGACTTGAGGCTCGGAGACTGAACTGCTCCCTCCGTCCCTCCCTCACCCCCTAAGAGAAAGGGGGCTCCCTCCAGTCCAGGGCAGACTTGAGGCACGGAGACTGAACTGCTCCCTCCCTCAACCCCTCTAAGAGAAAGGGGGCTCCCTCCAGTCCAGGGCAGACTTAATATCCACATTCAAGACATGCTTAAAAAAAAAAAAAAAAAAACCTATAGATGATTCATCAGCAAATATAAGCAGGAGAGAGATTCGAGGCTGCGATGAAATGGCTTCTGCATGGAGGTTCTCCCTGGCTGTGAAAGCATCGCGTTAGCGATCGTGCTAATATCTGCAGCCAGGGAGGATGTATATAACATGGCAGCTGCATTGCAGGACACGACACACTGTGGCTGCAGATCTCTGAGAGAAAAAAACAAATAGGCTGGAGGTCTGTTATTTCTTATTGCTTGTGCTTTGCCCGCTGCGTGTTTTTAAATGATCACCACCACAGCTTGTCCGATTGCGATGAAGCTTGCAAAGCTGATTCATTCCAGACCGCTGGACCTGAGAAATCTTACGAAACTCCCCCCCCCCAAACATTAATTTAACCCTTATTTATAAACAGTAAACATACCAAATCAAGTGTTATTATTATAATTATTATTATTATTATTATTATTATTATTATTATTATTATTATTATTTATAAATAAAAAATAAAAATATTTTTATTTCCGACCCTCCCTCCACCCGATGCACCTGCTGTTGCTCAACCACTGGGCCGATAATAGTAAATATAGGAGGCTGTGTGGTCCAGTGGTTAAAGAAAACAGCTTGTAACCAGGAGGTCCCCGGTTCAAATCCCACCTCAGCCACTGACTCATTGTGTGACCCTGAGCAAGTCACTTCACCTCCTTGTGCTCCGTCTTTCGGGTGAGACGTAATTGTAAGTGACTCTGCAGCTGATGCATAGTTCACACACCCTAGTCTCTGTAAGTCGCCTTGGATAAAGGCGTTTGGATAAAAATGTTGCATAAACGCTTCATTTTAGTTCAATCTGTGCTTGATCTCTAATGGGTTGGTATCCGGTGGTCGGCGACTGCTTGAAAAAGTATTTACTGGCCGACGGGGTCGTTTTATATTATCGTTCACAAATGCAGCTGCATCCATCCGTGCGTCTTTAAACAAAAACAACAATTGAAACCACCGCGCGTGTACTATAACGAGGCGTTCGCTAAAATGCACTTCCCGGTTTCTCAGGCGGTGCCAAAGTAATCCGATACTTCTGTGGTTGTATTTATTTATGTATTTATTTATTTATTTTTTTGCAGTGTAAGTGCAGTGCGCGTTAACCCGATACTGGAGTGGCGTTTAATAAAAGCACAAGCAAGCGCAGAAACACAAACACAAACGCTTTGGAGCCTATTAATCCCTTGCTTTTGTGTTTTCTCGGCTTTACAATGCTTCCCTATGCTTTACCAGACCTCTCTGTGCTTTACAATGCTTCCCTATGCTTTAGCAGACCTCTCTGTGCTTTACAATGCTTCCCTATGCTTTACCAGACCTCTCTGTGCTTTACAATGCTTCCCTATGCTTCACCAGACCTCTCTGTGCTTTACAATGCTTCCCTGTGCTTTACCAGACCTCTCTGTGCTTTACAATGCTTCCCTATGCTTTACCAGACCTCCCTGTGCTTTACAATGCTTCCCTATGCTTTACCAGACCTCTCTGTGCTTTACAATGCTTCCTATGCTTTACCAGACCTCTCTGTGCTTTACAATGCTTCCCTATGCTTTAGCCAGACCTCTCTGTGCTTTACAATGCTTCCCTATGCTTTACCAGACCTCTCTGTGCTTTACAATGCTTCCCTATGCTTTACCAGACCTCTCTGTGCTTTACAATGCTTCCCTATGCTTTACAGACCTCTCTGTGCTTTACAATGCTTCCCTATGCTTTACCAGACCTCTCTGTGCTTTACAATGCTTCCCTATGCTTTACCACACCTCTCTGTGCTTTACAATGCTTCCCTATGCTTTACCAGACCTCTCTGTGCTTTACAATGCTTCCCTATGCTTTACCAGACCTCTCTGTGCTTTACAATGCTTCCCTATGCTTTACCAGACCTCTCTGTGCTTTACCACGCTTGCCTATGCTTTACCAGACCTCTCTGTGCTTTACAATGCACAAAAAAACCCTTTACATTTCAACACAGTAACAATTTAAACAGAATCATTCATAATTAATACGGCTGCCATTTTTTAAACAGACTTTTATGCCTTACGCTGCTGGGACAGCAACTCGCGATTCTAATGTGCCTTCGAGACTACAGGATGCTGCTCGTATAGACTCCCTCGTGAACGCATGACTACTTCAGTGTGCGTGCTTATTACAAGACGCGCGGGACACCGTGAGACGCAGTGGTGGTGATGTCATAGTAGCAAAATTATCTTCACTGGCATACAGACAGAACGGCGATGCAATTAGAGATGCAACGGTAGCACAAGTATAGGGCAGCTGCAATGGGGTGAGGCTGGTAGAATGGGACCACAGTGTGCTGACTATACCCTAAATGATCTTCAATGGCAATGCAGACAGACAGTGGAGCTACAATGGCAATAATGGTTCTGTATTACACTGAGGGGCAATGGTAGCACAAGTATAGGGCAGCTGCAATGGGGTGAGGCTGGTAGAATGGGACCACAGTGTGCTGACTATACCCTAAATGATCTTCAATGGCAATGCAGACAGACAGTGGAGCTACAATGGCAATAATGGTTCTGTATTACACTGAGGGGCAATGGTAGCACAAGTATAGGGCAGCTGCAATGGGGTGAGGCTGGTAGAATGGGACCACAGTGTGCTGACTATACCCTCAATGATCACAGACAGTGGAGCTATATTTGTGTGTAAGGAGACTGTCTGTAACCTACAATTACACACACACACACATTAAATAACGGCTAAATAATTTACAATTGGGAGCGTTTTGAAATCGCGCGAGAGGACAGCAGTCAGACACGCGCATCAGTGCGTGCATGCGATTTTAATTGTGAATTGTATTTCTCAATTATTTCCAATATTGCATGCCATGTTTTTATTATTATTATTATTATTATTATTATTATTATTATTATTATTATTATTATTAAAATGAATGTTACAGCTTTGAGATGCAATGTCTCCCATATCGCACCTTTGGCACGAATTATATTATGTTAACAAATGCGCGTTTCTTCTGTAAACAGTGTACTGCGCGTCTCTTTGTTAAACGGCCTGTATCCTGTGTTTAATAGTTGTTTTTTCCTCGTTCTCTTGAATGCCACTTCTTGCATGTCGCTTTGTGTTGAATAGTTTTTGCACGTGAAATATTAAAACGGTTGCGTGCGTGTTTGTGCACAATGTAAAACCTCCACGGCACGTGTTATTGTGTTCGTGTTGAATCAGTCTTTGTTTCCAATCGAACTCTGAAGGTACATATAGGACAGCTCTATGGGTTGGCATCACTCTCCATAGATATATAATCACCCTGTAGAATGAACTCATTTTGCTTCATACAGTCCAATGAAACCTGCCGAATAATGAATGTTACGTTAATGTATTGAATTACACACCGCCCGTTTGGGGTTTTCCCCAGATACTTAACGGCAAAAGTGAGTGGACATTTTGAAATCTAACATGAAATACTTAAAAAGTGGGTAAGCGCCCGTTTAGTGGAGCCGAACAGACAAATTGAATAGATAAAGATGAACAGATACATCGTTATTGGCCTTCAGCCTAGAACATAAACAACCAATCACAGAACACTGTACATACGTGCTTACTGCACGCACACGCAATATCTTGTCTTAAACCCAGGATTTGCAGCTCACAGGAGTGTAGAAATTACTAAACTCTGTGTTCCTGAAATGAGAACTGGTTAAAAGCTATATTGGCCAATTTTTGTTTTAAAAGTGGGTAAAAACGCCATTTAGCTCCGTATACCCTTAAACAAAGGCTCGCTGGAAAGTAGTCCCGGTAAGCATGGTATTCCACTCGTGTTAATTGCGCTAGTTCTACCCACGCTTGTGGTGCAAAAACACTTGCCCAGAGCTTCCATACGTCACTTTTGTTTTAGAGCGCTGGAGTGTGCCGGTTTGAAAGAGGCACATTTTATATAAACTTGCATAAAGAAATCCGAAGTCGTGTTTTTTTTCGGTGGGGGATGGTGTTCTCCTGTCGACAACCAATCAGCTGCTACCCTCTAGTGACCTGAAACCGGAAGTGCAGGGCTATCCCCAGATATACTGAAAATAAGGCTTCAAAACCCGAGAACAATAAAAACGGTTTTCATTGTTTTCAGCTACTAAAAAAAAAAAAAAAGTTTCAGATGTCAAAGTTACTTTTACAGTTAACTAAAAACTGATTACGAGCTGAAAACAATTAAGAAGGCCTAATTAAGCTTATTGTTAGTTCAACTAAGGGTCTAGTTCAGTAACTGAGAGCTCAGTTGAAATGAAAACTAGCAGATAATTTGTTGGCTGTGCAAGCTGTTAAGGTCAATAGGGAAGCCTTGTGTTGACTAAATCACTCAGAGCTCCAGGAGCCAATCAGAGGACAGAATTCCGGCCCCTTTGTTGTGCTGGAACGCTTTGATTGGCTGTTGACCTGGCACTGGGCGTCGCCAGAGCGCTGTGTGGATTCTGATTGGCTGGCCGTTCTCTTCTATTCTTATTAGGTCATGTTTTTTTTTGTCATCTAGTTCTGAGTGTAAAATAAATATATTTTTAAAAAAAAATAATCAAAGATCCTGCAAGCTAGCAGGACTTAAGTGAAAAAAAGAGATACATTGTGGTATATTTTAACATATATATTCTGATTCTAAGATTATTATTATTTTTCTTTACCTTATAAGGTGTGTTTTTCAACCACTGCCAAATTGCATTTTTTTAAAAAATATATTATTATTAAACTCAGATTCCACTGACCCACCTGTTTCATCAGATCAACTCCTCAATGGCAATGCAGACATGGTAAAGCATAGGGAAGCATTGTAAAGCACAGAGAGGTCTGGTAAAGCATAGGGAAGCATTGTAAAGCACAGAGAGGTCTGGTAAAGCATAGGGAAGCATTGTAAAGCACAGAGAGGTCTGGTAAAGCATAGGGAAGCATTGTAAAGCACAGAGAGGTCTGGTAAAAGCATAGGGAAGCATTGTAAAAGCACAGAGAGGTCTGGTAAAGCATAGGGAAGCATTGTAAAAGCACAGAGAGGTCTGGTAAAGCATAGGGAAGCATTGTAAAAAGCACAGAGAGGTCTGGTAAAGCATAGGGAAGCATTGTAAAGCACAGAGAGGTCTGGTAAAGCATAGGGAAGCATTGTAAAAGCACAGAGAGGTCTGGTAAAGCATAGGGAAGCATTGTAAAGCACAGAGAGGTCTGGTAAAGCATAGGGAAGCATTGTAAAGCACAGAGAGGTCTGGTAAAGCATAGGGAAGCATTGTAAAAGCACAGAGAGGTCTGGTAAAGCATAGGGAAGCATTGTAAAGCACAGAGAGGTCTGGTAAAGCATAGGGAAGCATTGTAAAGCACAGAGAGGTCTGGTAAAGCATAGGGAAGCATTGTAAAGCACAGAGAGGTCTGGTAAAGCATAGGGAAGCATTGTAAAGCACAGAGAGGTCTGGTAAAGCATAGGGAAGCATTGTAAAGCACAGAGAGGTCTGGTAAAGCATAGGGAAGCATTGTAAAGCACAGAGAGGTCTGGTAAAGCATAGGGAAGCATTGTAAAAGCACAGAGAGGTCTGGTAAAGCATAGGGAAGCATTGTAAAGCACAGAGAGGTCTGGTAAAGCATAGGGAAGCATTGTAAAGCACAGAGAGGTCTGGTAAAGCATAGGGAAGCATTGTAAAGCACAGAGAGGTCTGGTAAAGCATAGGGAAGCATTGTAAAGCACAGAGAGGTCTGGTAAAGCATAGGGAAGCATTGTAAAGCACAGAGAGGTCTGGTAAAGCATAGGGAAGCATTGTAAAGCACAGAGAGGTCTGGTAAAGCATAGGGAAGCATTGTAAAGCACAGAGAGGTCTGGTAAAGCATAGGGAAGCATTGTAAAGCACAGAGAGGTCTGGTAAAGCATAGGGAAGCATTGTAAAAGCACAGAGAGGTCTGGTAAAGCATAGGGAAGCATTGTAAAAGCACAGAGAGGTCTGGTAAAGCATAGGGAAGCATTGTAAAAGCACAGAGAGGTCTGGTAAAGCATAGGGAAGCATTGTAAAAGCACAGAGAGGTCTGGTAAAAGCATAGGGAAGCATTGTAAAAGCACAGAGAGGTCTGGTAAAGCATAGGGAAGCATTGTAAAGCACAGAGAGGTCTGGTAAAGCATAGGGAAGCATTGTAAAAGCACAGAGAGGTCTGGTAAAGCATAGGGAAGCATTGTAAAGCACAGAGAGGTCTGGTAAAAGCATAGGGAAGCATTGTAAAAGCACAGAGAGGTCTGGTAAAAGCATAGGGAAGCATTGTAAAAGCACAGAGAGGTCTGGTAAAGCATAGGGAAGCATTGTAAAAGCACAGAGAGGTCTGGTAAAGCATAGGGAAGCATTGTAAAGCACAGAGAGGTCTGGTAAAGCATAGGGAAGCATTGTAAAAGCACAGAGAGGTCTGGTAAAGCATAGGGAAGCATTGTAAAAGCACAGAGAGGTCTGGTAAAGCATAGGGAAGCATTGTAAAAGCACAGAGAGGTCTGGTAAAGCATAGGGAAGCATTGTAAAGCACAGAGAGGTCTGGTAAAGCATAGGGAAGCATTGTAAAAGCACAGAGAGGTCTGGTAAAGCATAGGGAAGCATTGTAAAGCACAGAGAGGTCTGGTAAAGCATAGGGAAGCATTGTAAAAGCACAGAGAGGTCTGGTAAAGCATAGGGAAGCATTGTAAAAGCACAGAGAGGTCTGGTAAAGCATAGGGAAGCATTGTAAAGCACAGAGAGGTCTGGTAAAGCATAGGGAAGCATTGTAAAAGCACAGAGAGGTCTGGTAAAGCATAGGGAAGCATTGTAAAGCACAGAGAGGTCTGGTAAAGCATAGGGAAGCATTGTAAAAGCACAGAGAGGTCTGGTAAAGCATAGGGAAGCATTGTAAAGCACAGAGAGGTCTGGTAAAAGCATAGGGAAGCATTGTAAAGCACAGAGAGGTCTGGTAAAGCATAGGGAAGCATTGTAAAGCACAGAGAGGTCTGGTAAAAGCATAGGGAAGCATTGTAAAGCACAGAGAGGTCTGGTAAAGCATAGGGAAGCATTGTAAAAGCACAGAGAGGTCTGGTAAAGCATAGGGAAGCATTGTAAAGCACAGAGAGGTCTGGTAAAGCATAGGGAAGCATTGTAAAAGCACAGAGAGGTCTGGTAAAGCATAGGGAAGCATTGTAAAGCACAGAGAGGTCTGGTAAAGCATAGGGAAGCATTGTAAAGCACAGAGAGGTCTGGTAAAGCATAGGGAAGCATTGTAAAGCACAGAGAGGTCTGGTAAAGCATAGGGAAGCATTGTAAAGCACAGAGAGGTCTGGTAAAGCATAGGGAAGCATTGTAAAGCACAGAGAGGTCTGGTAAAGCATAGGGAAGCATTGTAAAGGACAGATAGTGATTGTAAAGCATATATATATATACGGCAACTAACCCTTATAAAAATATCCCATAATAACAGCAGAACAAAGCGTAATAAAGCACGTGACAGGGGATTGGGTGTCTGCGTCTGTCTCCGAGTCACATGACGTCGGCGCCGGGAGACAGGGGTGCAAATCGTTTTGAAAATTGGTGCTAAACTGTTTTTGAATGTTTGCCACCAGAGATTCCCCCCCGCTGCAGTTCAATTAGTTAGTTTAGTGATGCAACGGTTTTAGACCCAATGGTGTGCTGTATATGTATATGTATTAATAAACCGGATGACGTCAGACACACGAGTAGCCCCCGGAAGTTCGACGCCTTAACAAAACCAGAGAGCTCGTGAATTCAGCTGTGCAGCTCAGGGTGGATTGCATTTATTGATGAATTAGATTTACAATTAGCTGCTGTAACAAACTGTTTGGTCTCAATTTACATCCGTATATTATTTATACATGCATCTAAATTCAAACCATGTTTTTTTTTTTTTTTTTTTTTTAATTAACCAAATATTTTTAACGTTTGCGGTCAAATGAAGTACCTTGCGAACGCGAAACATTATTTTACAATGTCTGAAAACCGTAAAACGCATTTGGGGTTAACTGCTGAGTCTACTGTTTTATTTTGATCAATTTTAATTTATAATTGGGTGAAAGGGCGGTACCCTCCGTCCCCAACCCCTCCCTCCCACCCCCACCCACGACACGAACCTTCTCTCGTGTGTTTGACGACGAGTGTGAGCGGGTCCTGCGAGTAATGCAGACCCAATGAGAAACTGTCATTGTCTATCAATCAATCAGTCAGTCTTTATTTTATATAGCGCCTTTCATAGTGGACCACAAAGCGCTTTACAAGATAATGAGGAACAATGCATGATACATTAAATACAGTGAAATACAGGGCATAGTACATTAAATACAAGGCTAGGATGTGAATTCTAGACATTGTGGATGCGTGTGTCATGCAGAATCATACGAAGAAGATGAAAAACTGAAATAGCAATTTAGACAGCAGGTAATAACAGATATCAGGCTTGAAGATTGCTATGGTTGCTAAGCAATTAAAAAAAAAAAAATCCGCCAGAATTTAATTTTGCTGGCGCTGGGTGAGGTGCCCTGGCGCAAGAATCTAGCGCCCCCTGGTGGCGGTGAAGCAGAGATGGGATGGCTTTGTTCAGGGTAGGATAAGGACAAACGCAGGAAACAGAGAGTGGGAAAGACAAGACTGTAAATGCTAAAACTTAAAAGAAATCTAAATGAACCCTCACCCTCACCCCACCCCCAAAGCTAACCCTAATCCCTAAACCTGAACCCCCTTACCCCAAACCCCAGCTCTCCCTCTAACCCTTATAATCCCCTAGTCTCACTGTAAAGAGATTTCTTTCTTACCATATTTGCATCAGGACTGTATATACCCAAAGCACATGACCAGATTCCATGGGCTGAGAATTAAGTCTTTGTTGCTGACAAATGAAAAAGCGATGTCTGTATAAATTGCAGTAATCTGTGTGCTCTGCATTGAATCTGTATTTTTATATAGCACCTTTCATATTGGACCACCATCACAAAGTGCTTTACAGAGACAGGCTGTGAACTGTGCATTATATGCAGAGTCACTTACAATAGGACTTTGATTTAACATCTCATCCGCAGGACGGAGCACAAGGAGGTGAAGTGACTCGCTCAGGGTCACACACAGCGAGTCAGTCAGTGGCTGGGGTGGGATTTGAACCCTCAGTGGTTAGATAAAGAAAGCGCTGGGCTGCAGTGTGGAAGGCAGCAGGTTTGAGGAGCTCAGTGGTTCGATAAAGAAAGCGCTGAGCTGCAGTGTGGAAGGCAGCGGGTTTGAGGAGCTCAGTGGTTAGATAAAGAGCGCTGGGCTGCAGTGTGGAAGGCAGCGGGTTTGAGGAGCTCAGTGGTTAGATAAAGAAAGCGCTGGGCTGCAGTGTGGAAGGCAGCGGGTTTGAGGAGCTCAGTGGTTCGATAAAGAAAGCGCTGGGCTGCAGTGTGGAAGGCAGCGGGTTTGAGGAGCTCAGTGGTTAAAGAAAGCGCTGGGCTGCAGTGTGGAAGGCAGCGGGTTTGAGGAGCTCAGTGGTTAGGTAAAGGAAGGTATTTGTGACGTTTCTGTGTTCATGTGAGAGAGCAGCTCTCCTCAGGGTCGGATCAGAGCTTTGCTGAGTGACGTCTCTGTTCTCGTTTCAGGCGAAAGACAGCGATGACGATGAGGAAGTGGTCCATGTGGACCAAGATCATTTTATGGACGAATTCTTTGAACAGGTAAGATGAGATTTCTGCCACATACAGGCTGGCGAACATGTAATGTTTTACTGTAATCTGATTACATTTTTCAACAATTTATAATTGCAATGTTTTGTTTTATTGGACACCCAGATATGATTAACTGATAAAAGAGAGACAGGATCAAGCAGACATAATAACTGATATAAACCCCTTTTTAAATCTGGCTTGGTGTATATAAAGAACATAATGAGTTGTGATTGTCTGCAATAGATACACCCTGTGTTTAATTTTTAAATTAGTATTGTGTTAAATTATATACTGTTATTGTAACGCCTTCAGAGTTGGTATGACACCAGCGAGCTGAAGAAAAGAAAACGTCTCTAGTTTTCATTCTGCGAATCTGGTAACCTGACAGCGCGAGAAACTAAAGCTCTGAAATAAATTTCGTCAGACACCAAAAATTTCAGCCGAACAAAACGCACAAAAAAATAGTGAAATACAGCTGTATATCTCAGAACTTCGTTTCCCATCATCCTCCTGCTCACTGGTAATCCATCTCCGTTACATATGTGAGCAGGAGGATGATGGGAAATGTAGTTCTGAGAGGTCCATGCGGGTACATGGGAAGCCATCTTGAGGCAGGGAATGCAGTTTAAAAGTTTTTTAAAAAAGTGTTTAAAATGTAAAAAATTCAAACAATACACACCAATTATTATTTAAGCTCAGCTCCCCGCTACCACCCCTGCGCTGACTCGGGAGGGGTGAAGATGAACACACGCTGTCCTCCGAAGCGTGTGCCGTCAGCCGCCCGCTTCTTTACACGCTGCAGACTCACCGTGCAGCCACCTCAGAGCTACAGTGTCGGAGGACAACGCAGCTCTGGGCAGCTTACAGGCAAGCCCGCAGGCGCCCGGCCAGACCACAGGGGGCTTGGTGCGGTGAACCGAGGACACCCGGCTGACCTAACCCTCCCTCCCCAGGGGCCTCTGCCAATTGTGCTTCACTGTGCTTTACCAGACCTCTCTGTGCTTTACAATGCTTCCCTATGGTTTACCAGACCTCTCTGTGCTTTACAATGCTTCACTATGCTTTACCAGACCTCTCTGTGCTTTACAATGCTTCCCTATGCTTTACCAGACCTCTCTGTGCTTTACAATGCTTCCCTGTGCTTACCAGACCTCTCTGTGCCTTACAATGCTTCCCTATGCTTTACCACACCTCTCTGTGCTTTACAATGCTTCCCCTATGCTTTACCAGACCTCTCTGTGCTTTACAATGCTTCCCTATGCTTTACCAGACCTCTCTGTGCTTTTACAATGCTTCCTATGCTTTTACCAGACCTCTCTGTGCTTTTACAATGCTTCCCTATGCTTTACCAGACCTCTCTGTGCTTTTACAATGCTTCCCTATGCTTTACCAGACCTCTCTGTGCTTTACAATGCTTCCCTATGCTTTTACCAGACCTCTCTGTGCTTTTACAATGCTTCCCTATGCTTTACCAGACCTCTCTGTGCTTTACAATGCTTCCCTATGCTTTACCAGACCTCTTGTGCTTTACAATGCTTCCCTATGCTTTACCAGACCTCTCTGTGCTTTACAATGCTTCCCTATGCTTTACCACACCTCTCTGTGCTTTACAATGCTTCCCTATGCTTTCACTGTGCTTCATTACAGTATAAGGGGTTTTTTTTTTTAAAAACAGACATTGCAGAAATGAAAAAAAGTAAGATTATATAATAATATAATATAATATAATAATATAATATAATATTGTCACTAATATAACTCATAACTACAGCTCTGGCCAAAAGTTTTGCAGCACCCTAAAGAATGAACTCCCTCAGCTTCATAGAGTCCAATGAAAGCTGCTGAATAATGTTCCCTTGTTAACATATTGAATTCCACCCCCTCTATATAGAATGAACTCCCTCAGCTTCATAGAGTCCAATGAAAGCTGCTGAATAATGTTCCCTTGTTAACATATTGAATTCCACCCCCTCTATATAGAATGAACTCCCTCAGCTTCATAGAGTCCAATGAAAGCTGCTGAATAATGTTCCCTTGTTAACATATTGAATTCCACCCCTCTATATAGAATGAACTCCCTCAGCTTCATAGAGTCCATTGAAAGCTGCTGAATAATGTTCCCTTGTTAACATATTGAATTCCACACCCTCTATATAGAATGAACTCCTCAGCTTCATAGAATCCAATGAAAGCTGCTGAATAATGTTCCCTTGTTAACATATTGAATTCCACACCTCTATATAGAATGAACTCCTCAGCTTCATAGAATCCAATGAAAGCTGCTGAATAATGTTCCTTTGTTAACATATTGAATTACACACCCTCTATATAGAATGAACTCCCTCAGCTTCATAGAGTCCAATGAAAGCTGCTGAATAATGTTCCCTTGTTAACATATTGAATTCCACCCCTCTATATAGAATGAACTCCCTCAGCTTCATAGAGTCCAATGAAAGCTGCTGAATAATGTTCCCTTGTTAACATATTGAATTCCACCCCCCTCTATATAGAATGAATTCACTCAGCTTCATAGAGTCCAATGAAAGCTGCTGAATAATGTTCCCTTGTTAACATATTGAATTCCACCCCCTCTATATAGAATGAACTCCCTCAGCTTCATAGAGTCCAATGAAAGCTGCTGAATAATGTTCCCTTGTTAACATATTGAATTCCACCCCCTCTATATAGAATGAACTCCCTCAGCTTCATAGAGTCCAATGAAAGCTGCTGAATAATGTTCCCTTGTTAACATATTGAATTCCACAGCCTCTATATAGAATGAACTCTGCTGCAGAGTCACTTCCAATAGGAGCTTATTTGTTTGACGTCTCATCCGAAGGACGGAGCACAAGGAGGTGAAGTGACTTGCTCAGGGTCACACACACACACACACACACACACACACACACACGCAGGGAGTCAGTGGCCGAGCTGGGATTGGACTGGGAATCTCCAGATAAACCCCCCCTTTCTGTAACCACAGCTCTGTGTTTTCGGTTTCAGGTAGAGGAGATTCGAGGATGTATAGAGAAGCTCTGTGAAGATGTGGAGCAGGTGAAAAAACAGCACAGTGCTATCCTCGCTGCTCCCAACCCAGACGAGAGTAAGTGACATGGGACCGAGTTCCCAAAGCGCTATTATTATTATTATTATTATTATTATTATTATTATTATTATTATTATTATTATTGGGAAACTAACAGGTAAAAAAAAATCCTGTTAATGTGAAAAAAAAAAAAATTCTATATTTCCAGTTATTTCAAACGCTCTCATTGATTTTTTTTTTAAAAAAAAAATTCTCCATTTAAAAAAAAAACCAGGATTTCATTTTGAAAGCGCTTCAGAAATACCGCGTTCCTGTTTTGTGCCACTTATTTTATTTATTTTTTATTTCGTCGTTCTTTTTTTCAGATTTTTTTTTTTTTTTAAAGTTCGTTTTCAATCCTGTTTTCTGTTTAATTTCTCCTTTTTTTCTGTTTCTTTTTTTTTTTTTTTTTTTTTTTTGCGTTGTCAGGCCTGCAACAAGAAGACTTTGTATTCCTCCAATTGTGAGTTAAATGTCAGGCTTTGACACTAGTTACTGGTTTGACTTCAGAACTAGTTAACTAGCCTCATCTCAGCCTGTGTGTGCGTGTGTGCGTGCGTGTGTGTGTGTGGGATAGTAACTCCTAAAAAAACAACGTTGTGTTGACTTTCAACCTGTGTGGAGTTTTGTCTGACTGGAGTTAGAAATAGTCAACAAAAATATAGTGAGAGTCAACGATTAGTCCCCACAAATATAGGAATGCAAACATGTGTGCGTGCGCGTGTGTCATGATGTGATACGATCAATTGTTACCGATTAGGAACCTGCCTTTGTAATCAATTCAATTTTTCTGATGTTTTTATATTTAAACAGGATATTACCCTTGAAATGACCACAATACCATCACAAATTGTGACGACAGTAAATGATTGAAGTCTAGGGGTAGGGTTTGTGTTGCCCATGTCTCCTCACTCAGACCGCTCGCTTACTTATAGATCGCTGTCTCCACTTTTACAAATATGCTAAGGATTTTTTAAGACATCGCACGAGTAGAAAGTTCACTTGAAACGTTCTCCTTTTTCTAGATAAGCGAGTTTGTTGCCGGATAATGTCACTCAGACTACTCGCTCATTAATTATTTGGGTATCCTAGACACACTGGGGGCTGATCAAGCTGGTAGTAAAACCTGGACTGGGTGACGCTGCTGTGCGATAGGAGTCTGATTCCCAACCCTGCAATAATAATGCTGGTTATCATCACAGGGATAGGAATGAGACTCCCGCTGCACAGCAGTGTGATCCATTCCTGGTTTCGCTAGGAGTTTAATAATCAGACACACCTGAGCTTGTTAGCTAGACACACTGGGGGCTGATCAAGCTGGTAGTAAAACCTGGAATGGATCACACTGCTGTGCAATAGGAGTCTGATCCCCATCCCATATATAATGTATTTATTTATTTATTTATTTTATTTTTTAAAATTATGTCTCAGTCCTAAGATTCTAGGTGATGCAAAACTTTTGGCCAGAGCTGTACATCTAAGAATAGGCATCTAATTGTTATCATCCATTGTTATTTTTGTTGTTGTTGGGGAAGGAGAGAAGTGATGTCTCTTAGCTCCATTCCCACACTATCATAACGAAGCGAAGGTCACACAAGACCACTTGACCATTAAGGCTACTTTTTCACTTTGTCACAGCACATGCGCTGTGATTGGTCGAGGGGGGGGGGGGCTGACAGTA
The DNA here is from genome assembly GCA_030684275.1 of Acipenser oxyrinchus oxyrinchus. Classification (NCBI taxonomy): domain Eukaryota; kingdom Metazoa; phylum Chordata; class Actinopteri; order Acipenseriformes; family Acipenseridae; genus Acipenser; species Acipenser oxyrinchus. The sequence continues at coordinate 1,023,916 of CM060295.1, forward strand.
GACGGGGCTAATCGCTCAGGTTGTGAAACCTTATTTTGAGTTTTTTTTTAATTAATTTTTTTCCCCCTCTCTCTTCTCTCCCGCCTTGAAGAAACCAAACAAGAACTGGAGGATCTAACTGCAGACATCAAGAAGACTGCAAATAAAGTGAGGTCTAAATTAAAAGGTACGTTCCTCTGAGCCCTCCTTTCACACTCGAGTGATACTAACATCCATCCATCTACCAATCAATCAACCAATCCATCCATCCATCCATCCATCCATCCACTAACCAATCCATCTATCCAACCAATCCATCCATCCATCCATCCATCCATCTGCCAATCAATCAACCAATCCATCCATCCATCCATCCATCCATCCACTAACCAATCCATCTATCCAACCAATCCGTCCATCCATCTATCCATCAACCAAGCCATCCATCCATCCATCCATCAATCAATCAATCAACCAATGATTCACTCAGTCCATCCATCCATCCATCAACCAACCAATCCATCCATCCATCCATCAACCAATCCATCCATCCATAAACCAACCAATCCATCCATCCATCAACCAACCAATCCATCCATCCATCAACCAACCAATCCATCCATCAATCAATCAACCAATGATTCACTCAATCACTCAGTCCATCCATCCATCAATCACTCAATCCATCCATCCAACCATCCATTCATCCATCCATCCATCCATCAACCAATCCATCCATCCATCAACCAACCAATCCATCCATCCATCCATCAACCAATCCATCCATCCATCCATCCATCCATCAATCAATCAACCAATGATTCACTCAATCACTCAGTCCATCCATCCATCAATCACTCAATCCATCCATCCAACCATCCATTCATCCATCCATCCATCCATCAACCAATCCATCCATCCATCAACCAACCAATCCATCCATCCATCCATCAACCAAGCCATCCATCCATCCATCCATCAATCAATCAACCAATGATTCACTCAATCACTCAGTCCATCCATCCATCAATCACTCAATCCATCCATCCAACCATCCATTCATCCATCCATCCATCCATCAACCAATCCATCCATCCATCAACCAACCAATCCATCCATCCATCCATCAACCAAGCCATCCATCCATCCATCCATCAATCACTCAATCCATCCATCCAACCATCCATTCATCCATCCATCCATCCATCAACCAATCCATCCATCCATCAACCAACCAATCCATCCATCCATCCATCAACCAATCCATCCATCCATCCATCCATCAATCAATCAACCAATGATTCACTCAATCACTCAGTCCATCCAATCAACCACCAATCCATCCATCCATCCATCCATCCATCCATTAAATACAGGCATATTACATTAAATACAAGGCTAGGATGTGAATTCTAGACATTGTGGATGCGTGTGTCATACAGAATCATACGAAGAAGATGAAAAACCTGAAATAGCAATTTAGACAACAGCTAATAACAGATACCAGGCTTGAAGAGCATGGAAAGCAAGAGAGAACAGGCGGGTCTTGAGAGTTGATTTGAAGCGAGCGACTGTGGGAGCATCACGCACCAAAGCTGGGAGAGAGTTCCAGAGAGTCTGGGCCATATATATATATAATTTAAGGGTTAAATTCGATCCGGCCCAGTTTCGGCCCATCAAAGGTTTTTGGGGGGCAGGGTTGAACCCTGTTTCCTTTCGAAAATGAAAACGGACAGTTATTGACATGAGCGATCATTAGTGGTGTGTTGCTGTGAGGGTCGTTAAAATGCAGGCGCAACGTGATAAATGTGACAGCTTTAATAATAATAATAATAATAATAATAATAATAATAATAATAATAATAATAATAATATTTCCATTCCAGCGATTGAACAGAGCATCGAACAGGAAGAAGGGTTAAACAGATCTTCTGCAGATTTACGAATTCGGAAGACGCAGGTGAGCCTTCATTTATAATCACGCACTAACCTCAATATCACTGATACATGATGTGCTTTAGAGCTCCAGACAAATTAATGAACTCCCTCAGCTTCATAGACTCCAATGAAAGCTGCTGAATAATGTTCCCTTGTTAACATATTGAATTCCACACCCTCTATATAGAATGAACTCCCTCAGCTTCATAGAGTCCAATGAAAGCTGCTGAATAATGTTCCCTTGTTAACATATTGAATTACACCCCCTCTATATAGAATGAACTCCCTCAGCTTCATAGAGTCCAATGAAAGCTGCTGAATAATGTTCCCTTGTTAACATATTGAATTCCACCCCCTCTATATAGAATGAACTCCCTCAGCTTCATAGAGTCCAATGAAAGCTGCTGAATAATGTTCCCTTGTTAACATATTGAATTACATACCCTCTATATAGAATGAACTCACTCAGCTTCATAGAGTCCAATGAAAGCTGCTGAATAATGTTCCCTTGTTAACATATTGAATTACATACCCTCTATATAGAATGAACTCACTCAGCTTCATAGAGTCCAATGAAAGCTGCTGAATAATGTTCCCTTGTTAACATATTGAATTCCAACCCCTCTATATAGAATGAACTCCCTCAGCTTCATAGAGTCCAATGAAAGCTGCTGAATAATGTTCCCTTGTTAACATATTGAATTACTCTCTCTCTCTCTCTCTCTCTCTCTCTCTCTCTCTCTCTCTCTCTCTCTCTCTCTCTCTCTCTCTCTCTCTCTAGCACTCCACTCTGTCTCGCAAGTTTGTGGAAGTCATGACTGAATACAACACCACACAGTCCAAGTACCGGGACCGTTGCAAGGACCGGATCCAGAGACAGCTAGAGATCAGTAAGTCTGGGGAAGGGGGGAGTTTGGGTTCTGGCGCCCCCACACCTCCGAGAGGGGTACTGCTGCAGAACGCAGACTCGCACGGCCGTAGTTCTCACAGTGTTGTGTCACAAACCCTATCCCGAGGTCGATAATTTGAAAACAAACACACAAACAAATGTATCGTCTTTACTTACTCGCAGGGCTATGCTTGAATAATGCCTGTTGGCCTATTATGGTCATGTGATCGCCTTCCAAGGGCCTCATTGGTCGATTTGTTTTGCAGCTGGGAGGACAACCACCAATGAAGAGTTAGAAGACATGCTGGAAAGTGGCAAGCTCGCTATCTTCACTGATGATGTAAGTAACCTCTCCCTCACCACCCCCCAAGAGAAAGGGGGCTCCCTCCAGTCCAGGGCAGGCTTAAGGGACGGAGACTGAACTGCTCCCTCCCTCACCCCCCTAAGAGAAAGGGGGCTCCCTCCAGTCCAGGGCAGGCTCTAGGCACGGAGTCTGAACTACTCCCTCCCTCAACCCCTAAGAGAAAGGGTGCTCCCTCCAGTCCAGGGCAGGCTTGAGGCACGGAGACTGAACTGCTCCCTCCCTCCTCCCTCAGCCCCCTTAGAGAAAGGGGGCCCCAAAGAGCTTTAGTACTGCCAAACTATATCATTATTATTATTATTATTATTATTATTATTATTATTATTAATAGCAGCAATTAAAGTCAATCCCTGTCTTATCCATCGTGGCGTATTTGTAAGACGTAATGTTAGTGGTAAAGCAAGACAAAGGGACAGTGGTGACCTCTAGTGGTGAATGGGTGTAATTGCTGGCTACGGCACTGTACCATATCCAAGAGTTGGGACAGGAAAATACACCTTTTTTTTCCATAACGGTAAAAAGAAAAATCAGCTACAGCCTCCGTTCCCCTTACTGTCCAGGTACCGAGTGTATCAAAATCTCTGGGAGTGAGGACAGTGTTGGTCTGTCTCTCCCAACTCCAACCCAACCCCCAACCGCAACCCCAACCACAAGCTCAACTCCAACCCCAACCCCAACCCCCAACCCCCAACCACAACCCCAAACCCAACCCCACCCAACCACAACCCCAACCCCAAACCCCTACCCCAAACCCCCTACCCCAACCCCCAACCCTAACTCAACCCCAACCCCAAACACAACCCCAACCCCTAACTCTCTCTCTTCTCTCAGAT